>CM077918.1:6281636-6634136 GCA_039797435.1 Crotalus adamanteus
ATCCCTAATCCTAACCCCCCTTCCTGGGCAATCACAATCCCTAACCCTAATTCTAAATTCCCCCCCGGGCAACCACAATCCCTAACCCTAATCCTAACCCCCCCGGGCAACCACAATTCCTAATCCTAATCTCCCCCCCCCGGGCAACCACAATCCCTAACCTGAATCCACAATCCCTAAACTTTACCTTCCCCGCCCCCCGTAAATCACAGTGCCTAACCCTAACCCCACAATGTCTAATCCTAATCTCCCCCTGAGCAACCACAATGCCCAACCTGAATCCTAACCCGAACCCACAATCCCTAACCTTAACCTCCCCCCCCCGGGCAACCACAGTGCCTAACCCTAACTCACAATGTCTAATCCTAATGTTCCCCCTCCGGGCAACCACAATTCCTAACCCTAATCCTAACTCCCCCCCCCCAGGGTAACCACAATGCCCAACCCTAATCCCCCCCGGGCAACCACAATCCCTAATCATAACCCCCCCGGGCAACCACAATGCCCAACCCTAACCCACAATGTCTAACCCCAATCCTAAACCCCCCCATGGCAACCACAGTGCTCAACCCTAATCCTAAAGCCCTCCCATGGCAACCACAACGCCCAACCCTAATCCACAATGCCTAACCCTAAAAAACACACACACCCCAGGGCAGCCACAATGCCCAACCCTAATCCACAATGCCTAACGCTAAAAAACACACACACACCCAGGGCAACCACAATGCCCAACCCTAATCCACAATGCCTAACCCTAAAAAACACACACACACCCAGGGCAACCACAATGCCCAACCCTCACCCTCGCTGACACCAAGCTTGACTCCCCTGACTGAACGGTCGATTTAAAGGGAATCGTATTTTGACCCCCAGACAAGATGAGTGCAAAAAGGAAGCGCTATTCCGTCGAGTTCAAGAAGGGCATCATGGAGGATTCTCGTGGCCGGAACCTCACGGCTTTCTGCCAAGAGAAGAAGCTGGATCTCCGAATGGTCTGCAAATGGCGAGCGGAATACAACAGCGTCAGTCAGCAGGTGGAGGAGGGCAACAAGTGCAGATCCAGTCGGCAGCCCTTGTTTCCCGAACTGGAAGTCAGCAGCTGCGGCTGGATTGCGGACAGGAGAGCAAAGACTTTGCTTGTGCGCAGGGCTGACATTCAAGCCTTCGCCCTGGCGATGGCAGTCCGCTTGGAAATATCCCCGGAAGCATTCAAAGCATCCCAACACTGGCTGGATGGCTTCCTTCAGCGATACGAACTGTCTCTTCAAAAGAAATGTTCAAGCTCGAAGGTACGGGACTTAATTAAGCGTGCGCCTGTGTTCTGGATGGCCTTGACTCTTCTAAATACCAACAACTCTTTCCCCCACGATTGCATTGGGTGAAACTGCAGCGTTCATGGGCCAAGGATCTCAAAACGACAACGGATCAGAGGGCTGCCTCGTCAGTCTACATTACCTTCACGACGGTTGCGAAAGTGCACGGGTGACCTGCAATTTTTGGCAAGTCGTCTGGATGGAAAGAAAACCCTACCTCTGATCATCACCACTAAGGCCCGCAAAGATAAGATTGAACGTGTTTTGGGCCTTTGTGTTCTTGAAAACGAAAAAGCCTGGTGCACACAAGCAGTTGATAAGGAAATGGGTCGATTTAGATCAGTGTTTCTCAACCTTGACAATTTTAAGGCATGTGGACTTCAACTTCCAGAATTCCACAGCCAGCATTGCTGGCTGTGGAATTCTGGGAGTTGAAGTCCACATGCCTTAAAATTGTCAAGGTTGAGAAACACTGATTTAGATGCTGCCATTTGTTTTGCCAGGTGGCCCAAGAGGTCTGCTAGTCTGGGATTCTGCCAAGCTAAAGACACAAAAGAAGTTCCTCGCTGAGCGAAGAATAGATGAAATAATGATTCCCGCAGGAACGACTGCCGATCTCCAGACTCCTGATACTGCGATAAAGGAGCCATTCCGGGACCATTTTGCACGGGGAAATCAATGACCACATTGAAAGGAGATGGCAGAGAAACCCCTGTGGAAGCTTTGTGAAGCCTGGCCTAGAAGAAGTCGTGACTTAGGCAAAGAATTCACGGGATAAAATCGCTGGCAGTTGTGTTGCCAATGCATCGTGAGCAGGCTACAGGGACAAGGCGTGCTCAGTTAAGGATTGCTCTGTTGCTGGACCTGAGAGATTGGAGCCAATGGTTCTTAGAGTTACAAGAAATTCAGGCCGGAATTTGGGGTTCGGAGAGCTATGACAGTGTTCCAGAAAAAGACGACGTGACTTGTTTTTTTGAATAAATGTAGAATGTAGCATTGTGGTTGCCCTGTGGGGGGAGAGGAGTTAGGATTAGGGATTGTGGCTGACCTGGGGTGTGTGTGTTAGGGCAGGGGTCCCCAAATCCCGGTATGTGGACCGGTATCAGGCCGTGACATGCCAGCAACCGGTCCATACAAACAAGCAAAGCCCCATCCACGGGATGCAGGCAGCACACAAAACCATGGGCTGCGGAAAAACCTCTCTCCACGGAACTGGTCCCTGGTGCCCAAAAGTTTGGGGACCTCTGTCTTAGTGTTAGGGATTGTGGTTGCCCTGTGGGGGGGTGTTAGGGTTAGGCAGGGTTGGCCTGGCTGCGGGTGCCTGAGGTGCGCCGATGTGTGGCAGCTCCACTCCACCACCACCTGCCTCACTTCCCAGCAGCAGCACTAGCCCACCGGACTTGCTACACGGCCACCTCCATCCACCTGCCAGACACGCGCCAAAGCCACGCAAGGCAGGGGAGGCACGCCCCATCTGGTCCTTCAGCTGTCCACACTGTTCTCGTCCCCTGAAGGGCGCGTTCCACCGGCACTGCTACTGCCTCCCGAGCGTCTGCCCTGGGAAACCCTATAAGCTGTTGGGACGGAGTGAGCAGCGGGCTCCTGCTGGACAGAGCTGCTGCTGCCGTTCCCACTGCCGCTGGACGTCTTCGGGCCCCGGGCTTCGCTGCCTCCTATACATGGAAATAAGCTCTAATGGGTCTTTTGGACCAAAAATAAATATAAGACCTGTCCTCTTTTCGGGGAAACGCGGGTATGTATTTTCACCGCCTTGAATTACTTATAAAAATGATAAAAGCGAGAAATAAACAAACAAGTTGTCCTACTAATGTCCTTAAAAAAACCCCACCAAACTTCAGCAATCTGGAAGCTGCATGCTGGGTGTATGTCTGTTTGTTTGTGTGTCTGCATGTAATCATACTTCTCTCAGCTGCTCGGTTTTATAATCCCTTTACCGTGGCTTTTAGGCTTTGTTCCTTCCTCATTTCCTCAGGGCCCTGAGAATTAGTGTTCCCCCTTTCTCCACACTAAACTGAGGCCATGTTTTCATAAACTGCTCCTTCATTTTTAATTAGCCCTTGATTCTCCTTAAGATCTTCTCTTAGTAATGACAAAAGCACATCTAAAAAGGAATACTGGTGCTTCTTGAAATGTGACTGTGCTCTTCAACTGTGTGCCAAGAAAATTACACAAAGCAGATTCTCTCCACTTTGTGAGAGTGACTTTGCCATCAGCAGGCTCGCTTTCTAGAAGGAAAATGCACAGAGTAGAATAATGGAGCTGGAAGGGACCTTGGAGGTCTTTTAGTCCATCCCCCTGCTCAAGCAAGAGACCCTATACCACTGGCGGCGAACCTATGGCACGGGTGCCAGAGGCGGCACTCAGAGCCCTCTCTGTGGGCACGTGCCTGTCGCCCCAGTCCTAGGCCTTCAGCTGGGTTTTATAAAATCTTTTCGCTTTAGGTCTCCATCGCCGTGTGCAAAAAAAAAAAAAAAAAGGTTCAATCAATCAGTCAATTTCAACTTCTCGCATGAAAGGAAAAGATCTTGCAAAGTTGGAATTGATTGATTGAACTTTTTAGTCCCACCCAGTCTGCCGTTACCACTGCAGCCACGCCCACCCAACAGGCCACACACACTTGGCACCCAACGATGCATAAGTGGGTTTTGGGTTGCAGTTTGGGCACTCGGTCTCTAAAAGGTTCGCCATCACTGCTATATGCCATTTCAGACAAGTGGCTGTCCAATCTCTTCTTAAAAACCTTCAGTGTTGGAGTACCCACAACCTCTGGAGGCAGGTTGTTCCACTGGTTAATGGTTTTAACTGTCAGGAAATTTCTCCTTAGTTCTAGCTTGCTTCTCTCCTTGATGAGTCTTTCTTGTTGAGAAAGCAACACAGACCTGACACTTAGTAAACGCATATCCTCATATCCTCCCTCACCCAAATTCATCCTAAAGGATCTTTGCCTCACAAGTTTCAAAGATTAGAAAGATAAGGCCTTGACAGGATCTGTGATAAGAGCTGAGTAGGGATGAGTGATCATGGATTGTCTAACCCAGGGGTCCCCAACCTGTGGGTCATGGCCTAGTACCGGTCTGTGGCCTGTTGGCTACCGGGCCGCAGGAATGGCTGGCGACTGCATGCACATGTGCACGCATCCTCCCAACTCATGCTAGTGCTGCCATGTGGGTGCTAGCTGTCATGCCTCCATCGGAGCCTGAATCTGCAGAGGAAAATGAGCTGGAACGGGACCCTATGGAGGACCCTATGGAGGCCAAGGGAGAGGGGTCTGTGGCTTCAGAGGAATGTGGGGAAGAGTAGGACGAGGCAGGCCAGGGCCCTTCAGGATTGGGACAGGAGGAACAGGAGAGACAGAGTTCAGGCGATGAGCAAGGGCCACCTCCTCCTGATCCTAGAGCACGGACAGTGGAGAGGAGGGAACAACGCAGGCAGGCTCAACTACTCAGGAGGAGAGCGTCCCCCCCCTCCACAAGGCACACCTGGAGACTGAGATTTAAGGAGAGGCTGTGGGGAGAGGCATTTGTCAGGAACAAACCCTGATTCCTTGGACTTTTGTGTGTGTTGTTGCTGATCTCTTGTTCTGTGTTGTGACTTCTATTTGGAAACCCGGAAACTCTGATCATTGGACTGGCTGACAACGTTGCTTGGATATTCAAAGATCACGGACTGTATTTGGGCTTCCCTTTGGAAACTGCTCAGGCAAGCGTGGATTCACACAGACCCCTTAGGTTTATGATGTATGTGTCATTCCTTGGCTTTAGAAGCCTAGTGATCCTCAGTTATTTTGTCATTCAAAAATTAATTGAGAGTAGATCATTGCTTCTGTCGAATATCGGAGAGACCAGAGATCAGGATTCAGTTTAATGCAGAGGTTATGATGGTGGCTTAGAAACCAAGAAATGGAGAGTTCTAGGCCCACCTTAGGCATGAAAGCCGGCTGGGTGGGTGATTTTGAGCAAATCACCAGGAGATGGAGAGTTCTAGTCCCGCCTTAGGCATGAAAGCCGGCCGGGTGGGTGATTTTGAGCCAATCACCAGGAGACGGAGAGTTCTAGTCCCGCCTTAGGCATGAAAGCCGGCCGGGTGGGAGATTTTGAGCCAATCACCAGGAGACGGAGAGTTCTAGTCCCGCCTTAGGCATGAAAGCCGGCCGGGTGGGTGATTTTGAGCCAATCACCAGGAGACGGAGAGTTCTAGTCCCGCCTTAGGCATGAAAGCCGGCCGGGTGGGTGATTTTGAGCCAATCACCAGGAGACGGAGAGTTCTAGTCCCGCCTTAGGCATGAAAGCCGGCCAGGTGGGAGATTTTGAGCCAATCACCAGGAGACGGAGAGTTCTAGTCCCGCCTTAGGCATGAAAGCCAGCCAGGTGGGAGATTTTGAGCCAATCACCAGGAGACGGAGAGTTCTAGTCCCGCCTTAGGCATGAAAGCCGGCCGGGTGGGTGATTTTGAGCCAATCACCAGGAGACGGAGAGTTCTAGTCCCGCCTTAGGCATGAAAGCCGGCCGGGTGGGTGATTTTGAGCCAATCACCAGGAGACGGAGAGTTCTAGTCCCGCCTTAGGCATGAAAGCCAGCTGGGTGACTTTGGGCCAGTCCCCCTTTTTCACTCCCACCCACTCCTCATAGGGTTGTTGTAGGGAAACTAGGAGGAGGAAGTATTATTCACCACCTTGAGTTATATATAAAGTAATAAAGGCTGGATAAAAATCTGATCAGATAAGTCTTTTATTCTGGCAAGGCCTACTTTCCCTTTGGGGCAATTCTTCTGGGGCAACCTGCCGGGATCAAGCAGAGTTGGAGTCAATTGTGGATAGATCCAGAACCGGAAACATGGAGAGATGAATCCTTTTTTCCCTACGGTGTCCTATCCACCCTGATAGCTGCAGTCTCATGACTGCACTTCGGGTCCTCAGCATCCGGGCCACATTTAGTGCCATTTGCAGCATTTTATGAAAGTTTTGCTGGAAACTGACATTTCCTTCTGGTTTTAAGCAAACATTGCACCCTCTTAGTGAACTATTACTTTGCTTAACAACCCCACAGTTTCCTTAACAATCATGGCAAGCAAGGCCATAAAATGGGTCAGTTACACGACTTGATTTAGGACTGTTTCTGTTTTCAACTCAAGGGCTTCCTTTAAATGATTCTGGATGCCTGGTAACCATCAAAAATGATATAAAACAACAAAAGAGCAATAGAAGGACTATATATAGGTAATCCTCGACGTATAATCATTTGTTTAGTGACTTCAAAGTTACAGCGGCATTGAAAATAGTGGCTTGTGGCCATTTTTCGCACTTAACAACCCTTGCAGCGTCCCCCATGGTCATGTGATCAAAATTCGGGCGCTTGCCAGCTGGCTTGTACTTAAGAGGGCTGCACTGTCCCGGGGTCATGTGATCACTGCTGTTGTTCACCCTGTTGACCCATGACTGTTGTGCTAGGTTTGCCACCAACTATATTGTGAAGTATGTGGGCGATATAACAGCAGTGGGCCTTATTCATGATGAAAAGGTGGAAGGTTACCGCAAGGAGGTTGAGGATTTGGTGAACTGGTGTAATAAAAACAGCCTAGTTTTAAACATTGGAAAAACCAAAGAGATCATTGTCAATTTCAGAAAAGGCAGGCACAGCCACACTTCTCTGTGCATTAATGATTCCCCTGTGGAGATGGTTACCAGCATCAAATTCCTGGGTGTGCAGTTAACAAGTAGGCTGGCCTGGTCGCTCAACCGCGAGACACTGGTGAAACGGTCACAGCTGGTCCTTGCCACTTTCTACAGAGGGACGACGGAGAGCATCCTGTCATATTGCATTACAATCTGGTTTGGAAGCATCACTGCTTCAGACAGGAAGGCATTGCAGAGAGTGGTAAGGACGGCAGAAAACATTATTGGCAGTTCACTTCCGTCTATCCAGGATGTTGCATATAAGCGATGCTTGAGTAGGGTCTGAGACAGTACATCCTCTTCACAACCTGTTTTCCTTGTTACCTTCTGGGAGGAAGGGCTTCATGGTATCCAAAGCAGAACATCCAGATTCAGCAACAGTTTTCTTCCATACAGTATCAACCTTGTGAACTCTGAAGCTTCTTCTTTCCGTTATGTATATGGGATGGACGGTGATTAATATTTATATCTATCTATCTATCTATCTATCTATCTATCTATCTATCTATCTATCTATCTATCTATCTATCTATCTATCTATCTATCTAAATCTAAATGAGGATCCAGATTGTTGGGGGCAGTATGCTGAATTTGTAAACCGCTTAGAGGGCTATAAAGCATTGTGAAGTGGTATATGTCTAAGTGTTCTGTCTCTGTCTCTGTCTGTCTGTCTTCTGTCTGTTTATCTATCTGTCTATCATCTGTCTTTCATCTATCTATCTATCTATCTGTCTATCTATCTAATCTAAATGAGGACCCAGATTGTTGGGGGCAATATGCTGAATTTGTAAACTGCTTAGAGAGGGCTATAAAGCACTGTGAAGTCGTATATAAGTCTAAGTGCTGTCTGCCTGTCTGTCTTCTATCTGTTTATCTATCTACCTATCTATCTATCTATCTATCTAATCTAATCTAATCTATCATCATTTGTAACCTTCCCTTCCACTTTTCAACAAGCCATTGGGGAAGCCATGTTAGCTTAACAACCGCATAATTCACTAAACAGCTACAGCTACTGATCTCCTTAACTATTGTGGCAAAAAGATCGTAAAATAGGGTAAAACTCTTTTAGCCACCCGCATTGCTTAGCCGTGGAAATTGGGGGGGGGGAGGAAGAGGGGCTCAGTTGCGGCCCTAACTTGAGGACTGCCTCTAAAAGTCCGAAACTTGTTGAAGCCCGGTTCTCTTTCTGGATCCCCCGCAGGAGAATGCCGGCCAAAGTTGCGCAACCCCAAAGCCAAAGGGGAAAGGAAGAAGAAGAAGCAGCGGCGCTTGCACGAACTGCTTCCTCCCCTCCTCCTGCCCCAGCCCTACACGCCCAGGGACGAGCGGCAGCAGCCCCAGCCCAGCCCTCCGGCGGAAGGGAGGCCCGAGAGGACCAGGCACCTGGCCGAAGACAGCCAGCCCCCCATGCCCAACCTCAGCGCCCTCTCTTCCGAAGGTCCCGTCGAGGAGGACGAGTCCAAGCAGCGGCCCATCATCCCCATGCTCTACGTGGTGCCCCAGTGCAAGAAGGCGGCCGCGGAGAAGAAGCGCCTGACCTGCCAGGAGGTCTTTGAGCGGTTCGTGAAGAAGGACCAGATGGCCTCGCTGGAGCTGGACGTGAAAGACGAAGACAGCGTCGAGGGGGAGAACGCCGAGGGGGCTGCCGAGCCCAGTAAATTGCAGGTAAGCCCCAGCCCAAATCCAGCCTTGCAAAGTTAGCCTTGTGAAGAACCGAGTTGGAAGGGACCTTCGAGGTCTTCTAGTCCAATCTCCTGCTCAAGCAGACGACCCTGTGCCAGGGGTCTTCAAACTTGGTCCTTTTATGACTTGTGGACTTCAGCTCGCAGAATTCCTCAGCCAGACACGCTGAATTAGAGAGGGCTGACTCATGCATGAGGCAATCTACACTCTGATTGGTTGCTGTGGGTATGAAGGGGGTGTTTCCCTTTTTTCCCGCCTTTTTTCCTCTGTGTGTTCTGTATACTGTTTGATTTACCTCAGGATATTCCTATTCCTATGTCACTATCTTGTGTTTTTCCTTTCTGGACGATGATAAAAATGTAAACTTAAATGTGCCTGGCTGAGGAATTCTGGGAGCTGAAGTCCACAAGTCATAAAAGGGGCCCAGTTTGAAGACCCCTGCCCTATGTCATTATCAATAAATGGCTGTCCAGTCTCTTCTTAAAAACTGCCAACGATGGGGCACCCCCCACTTCTGAAGGCAAGCCATTCCACTGATTAATTGTTCTCACTATAAGGAAATTTCTCCTTAATTCCAGGTTGCTTGTCTCCTTGATTAGTTTCCATCCGTTGCTTCTTGTCCTGCCTTCAGGCGCTTTGGAGAATAGGTGGACACCCCCCCCCCTTCTTTGAGGCAGCTCTTTAGATATTGGACATGATAGCAATCTTCCAATATCTCAGGGGCTGCCCCAAAGAAGAGGGAGTCAAGCTGTTCTCCAAAGCACCCGAAGGCAGGAGAAGAAGCAACGGATGGAAAACTAACCAAAGAGAGAAGCAATCTAGAACCGAGGAGAAACTTCCTGACAGTTAGAACAATTAACCAGTGGAACAACCTGCCTCCAGAAGCGGTGAATGCTCCATTACTGGAAGTTTTTAAGAAGAGACTGGACAGCCATTTGTCTGAAATGGGTTAGGTTCTCCTGCCTGAGCAGGGGGTTGGGCTAGAAGACTTCCAAGGTTCCTCCCTGTGATTCTGTTATTCTATTCTGTTAACTCAGATCTAGTGGATAGACCTGCTAATCTTCCTTTCGGGGTTAAATTTTTTCTACGCCTATTTTTTCCCCCCCATTTTGTTTCTTCTTTTATTAAAACTCGGAAATTCACACGGTTTGGTTACAGGTGGGAAAGGTCATGTATTTTTAAAGCAGGATTCGAAACCATAGCATGACTACCCCGGTCACGGAGCCCATTTGTCTTGTCTACCTTTCTGTAATCCCTGAGATGTTAAAACCTTGCTGAATTGATTGCCTAGAAATCATAATATAGGCTCTTCCTATTCCAGACTGCTTCAATGAGCTGGCTAGCTTCTTTCTCCCTAGTGTGTTATTCTCCTCTTCCTTTTCTCTGCTCCTTTCATACTTATCTCCCCTGCCCTTAGAGCTGTAGAAGAGATAAACTTAATATTTGTTGAACTTGCAGTTTGTGGCTTGGCTGGCAACTGGGTAGGATGGACACAAAAGGAAGTGAGCTTCTCAGGCTTAGCGCTTCGGGTGCTTTGATAACAGTTTGGGGGGGGAAACATTCTACATTAGTACTTTTTTTGCTTTTTTTAAAAAAGAAATAATAATATTGAAATCTCACTGGTAGATGTCTTATGGATTGCGTGTTTTGTCAGTCCGTGCAGGTATGTTGTATGGACACAACCTCACCCTTTCTTAGACCGTGCGGTACAGTTTTTGGTTGTGTGATTCAAAAAGCTCCACTTGGCAGAGCGAAAAATCATATTTTCAAATGAAAACGTTCCTCTCCCTTCCTGGTGCTTTTTTTCCTAAGCGTGCACAAGCGTCTTAACAATCTTCCCATCGGTTCGTCCCTAGTGCAGCCTCACGACACGGGTTTTCAAATCTGTGGATAGATTTGAACCTGGTTAGTTTTTCAGGCACTACAGCCCAATCTCATTCGTCAAAAAATGAAACTTTGGACATTGCCCCATGTGTGACTGTATTATGAAGGCCGGACTTCCTTTTGACGCAGAGAAACTGAACGGCTTGGTTCCTCCTATCCTAAAGCATTTATTATTTTAAAAGATGTCTCCCCCTCACTCACAGCTGGAACCCTTTCATGAGAATGCCACAATCACCAGCAAATTCAACTGTGAGGTTTTAAGGAATCACCTTTCGATGACAGGATAGGATGGATTGGTTGACAGCTTCTTGGTGATAGCATGTGACATAATTCTCCCCTAGTTTGTAAGTTGAGTCACTTTCCTTCTGAGATGTGAAGCAAAACAGAAGGAAGACGACCAGAAGGAATGTCCATCCATCCATCCATCCATCCATCCATCCATCCATCAAAACGTAGAAAATGACAGCAGAAAAATGCTAATGACCCATTGAGTTTGCTTTTTGTTTTTTATTTATTTTATTTTAATTATTTTTTTTCTTTTTCTTTTATTATTTTTAATTTTTTTGCCAGGTGATGTATGTATGTTTATCCCAAGCATGTTTAAACTCGGTTACTAATGAACTCAGTTACTCCATCCATCCATCCATCCATCCAAACATACAAAACTGGCCCATTGAGTCTCTTTGAGTTTGTTTTTTCTTTTTAACTTACGTATTAATTTTTATATTTTATATTTTATTTTTTATTTTCAATTTTTACACAGAGGATGGATATGTGTTTATCTCAAGCATGTTTAAACTCAGTTATTGACAATCTGTTACTCCACCCACCCATCTATCTATCTATCTATCCATCCATCCATCCATTCAGACTCATGTGACAATAAGACGGGGGGGGGATTTACATCTAATAAATAAATAAATTAAATAAAACTTCATCCATTCAATCTATCCGGTCACCTCGTTTGAATTCTTCAGTGTCACCTTGAACAAAGCACTTGAGGGCTGTGTTCCGTGTCAGCAGCTATTCAGGAAGTCTTCAGTATAGGACTGTAAGGGAGCCTCTCCATTACAGTCCTATGACAAAATGGTCAAAAAGCAGGTAGGTCACATAATCCAGGGGTTCCCCCCCCTCCCGGGCTATGGATTGGTACCGGTCCATAGCCTATTAAGAACCGGGCCGCGGAGCTGGAGTTGAGGTGAACAAAATTGCGCATGTGCAAGATCTAGGTTTGCACGCTCCTCCTCCCCACCCCGGTTCCACGGGAAAAATGTCTTCCATGAAATAGGTACCTGGTGCCAAAACGGTTGGCAGACCGCTGACATAACCGACCCAATTTTATGACCCCTTTTTGCAGCGGCCGATAAGCGTTGTATGCCCCATTGTTCTCTAGGGCGCAGTTTTGCCTAAAAACCCAAACTTAACCTGTGCTTTTCAGCAAACCCAGCATACAATGCAGTCATGTGACTGCAGGACATTACAAAGGGCCGTGCTGGCCAAGTCTGGCCAAGGGACCCTAGGGGAGCGACTGTCGGAACTCACCTTTTTTGCAACAAGTTCTAACTTGGAACAGTCGTAAACCAGATTGTCTGAGAACTATGGGAAAGCCAGTCCCTCCCTCTCCGACGGGCACCCAACACAGAGAGCCAGCAGACGTAAGGTTGAATTTGTCACATTTGAAGTCATTTTCCGGTGCAATGTATTAATAGACGTTCTAACAGCTCCGTGGGCAGGTTCTTTCTCTGTGTCTTTCTCGTCCAAGTCTTTTTTTTTTTTTTTTTTTTTTTTGTCCTTTTTGTGTTGGCGGTCCTACTTAGAAATAACTCAGTCCCACCTGTCAGTGACTCAGTTGCCCCCACAGACACTCAGAAAGACAAGAGGGTGTCTCGTGCAGTAAATAAATCTTTGAGCAGCAAAGATGATGAGAGGCCTGGAGGCTAAAACCCCTGAAAAATGGTTGCAAAAATTGGGTATGTCTAGTTTAAGGCAAAGACGGATTAGGGGTGACATGAGAGCAGCCTTCCATATTTGAGGGGCTGCCACAAAGAAAAGGGGGGGGGTCAAGCTATTCTCCAAAGCCCCTGAAGGCAGGACAAGAAACAACGGATGGAAACTAATCAAACAGAGAAGCAAGCTAGAAATAAAGGGGAAAAATTCATAACAGTGAGAACAATCAACGGAACAACTTGCCTCCAGACGTTTGTGCGTGCTCCAACGTTGAACGTTTTTAAGAAGAGACTGGACAACCATTGGTCTGAAACAGGGTAGAGTGTCCTGCCTGAGCAGGGGGTTGGACTAGATGACCTCCAAGGTCCCTTCCAACTCTGTTATTCTGTTAATTCTGTTAAATATTCCTCCTGTCGCAAGCCTTCTAAACCCCTTCACGCCCACTCAAGCTATACTACTCTGCGGTTTATTAACCGCAATTTGAACAGATGGCACGTTTTGAGACATGGAAGAAGAGGCTTCTTCCTTGTTCTTTTGGCCTACGTAACATTTAAAAGCAGCCTTCTCTGAGTGCAGGTAGTCCTCAACTTACAACCGTCCGTTTAGTGACTGTTCAAAGCTTCAACGGCCCTGGAAAAAGCGACTTACACTTTTCACGCTTCACGACCGTTGCAGCCTCCCCCGTGGTCACGCGATCGTAATCCGGGCACTTGGCTTGTATTTATGACGGTTGCACTGTCCCGGGATCATGGCACCAGCGCTAGCCTTAGACTCTTTCCAGCCAGCTTCCAACATGCAAAGTCAGTTAGAGGAGGCCAGATTTGTTTAGTGACCCTGTGAGAGCCACTTAACAACTGCAGTGATTCGTTTAACACCCGTGATATAAAAAAAAAAAAGATCATAAAACGGGGCAAAGCTCACCACAACCATCTTGTTTAGCCGTGGGAATTGTGGCTGTTGGTTAAGGACTACCTGTACTTGGATAGTCTCCTGCTTTCAAGCCTTGCCTTCCTTCCTTTCTTCCTGAGATATTATAAACCAAGGCGAAAAGGGAAGGAATTATCACTTTAGGATTTGTTTATTGAAACAAATCTGTTTATTGAGCTTATTTAACTGGAATTCACTGATGTGACGGGTGAACGCTGAGCGACACATCTTTCCAACTCATCCCCATCCAGAACATCGGAACATTCTCTTTTTTTTTTCAGCTAGGAAAAAAAGTTCTTGAAGTTAGGGGAAAACTTGTTTATTCTTTAAAATTATTCGCTCTGACCTAGCTGATATGGCTCCTCTATAGAAATCCCTTGTTTAGACCTAGGGTTGATAACCGACCTTACATGCATTGCATGGCCAGTTGCATCTGGCTGCGCCTCTAACGGAAGACAAGTTTTCACGAAAAAGAGGACCGCGGATAGGGAAGAGCGACTGCTGGTCGAGAAATCGAATTAAGGCCAGGAAGTGGGAGATTGTGACTTCCTGTTCTGCCTTAGCCATAAAAACCAGCTGAGTGAGGGGAAAAAAATAGGAGGAAGGAAGGAGCGTAGGATATGTTTGCCGGCTTGAGGTATTTGTAAAAAATAATAAAGGTGAGAAAGAAAAAGGAAGGAAAGAAAGAAAAAAGGGGAAGGAAAGAAGAAAAAGGAAGGAAGGAAAGAAAAAACAAAAGGAAGTAAAGAAGAATAGTGAAGGAAGGAAGGAAAAAAGGGAAGGAGGGAAAGAAAAAAGGAAGGAAGGAAAGAAGGAAGAAAAGGAAGGAAAGAAGAAAAGGAAGGAAAAAGGAAGGAAAGAAGAAGGAAGGTGTTGTAGAAATGAGAGACTTGAGTCAGCTCTTCTGAGAAAGGAATGGTTTAATGTACAGGTTCAGACAGCTAATCATAGCAAAAACGGTCTGAACCCCGAACAGGGGCATGGGTGAACATTCTTATACTTTTTAATATGTAATTATTTCCTGATCATGGAATATTCCATACATGGTTATATTCTGTAGTCCCTTATTCTAACATAGAAAAGTTACTTAGGCAGTTTGCAATATATCATGGGCAAAGTTAAAAACAGGATATTGGGCTGATCTGGCACTTCTAAATTTATGTGTCGTCTGGGAGGCGGGAAACCTCCCTTTCACCCACAATTTCTGTTAGACAATCAGTATTTTTCCAGCTTCCCACTTTAAAGGAAGTAAGGAAAAAATGAAGGTAGGAAAGAAAAAAAGGAAAGGAAGGAAAGAAGAAAAAGGAAGGAAGGAAGGAAGGAAGGAAGGAAGGAAGGAAGGAAGGAAGGAAGGAAGGAAGGAAGGAAGGAAGGAAGGAAGGAAAAAGGGGAAGGAGGGAAAGAAAAAAGGGAAGGAACGAAGAAGGAAGGAAAGAAGAAGGAAAAAAGGAAGGTAGGAAAGAAAAAGGAAAGGAAGGAAAGGAAAGAAGAAAAAGAAGGAAGGAAAAAATGGAAGGAGGGAAAGAAAAAAGGGAAGGTAGGAAAGAAAAAAGGAAAGGAAGGAAAGAAGAAAGAGGAAGGAAGGAAGGAAAAAGGGGAAGGAGGGAAAGAAAAAAGGGAAGGAACGAAGAAAAGGAAGGAAAGAAGAAGGAAAAAAGGAAGGTAGGAAAGAAAAAAGGAAAGGAAGGAAAGGAAAGAAGAAAAAGAAGGAAGGAAAAAATGGAAGGAGGGAAAGAAAAAAGGGAAGGTAGGAAAGGAAGGAAAGAAGAAAGAGGAAGGAAGGAAGGAAAAAGGGGAAGGAGGGAAAGAAAAAAGGGAAGGAACGAAGAAGGAAGGAAAGGAAGGAAAGAAGAAAAGGAAGGAAAGAAGAAGGAAAAAAGGAAGGTAGGAAAGAAAAAAGGAAAGGAAGGAAAGGAAAGAAGAAAAAGAAGGAAGGAAAAAATGGAAGGAGGGAAAGAAAAAAGGGACGGTAGGAAAGAAAAAAGGGAAGGAAGGAAAGAAGAAAAGGAAGGAAGGAAGAAAGATTCTTTGGTCATCATTGTTCCTAATGAAGACACCTTTCCCACGCTATCTTTAGGCCGAGCATTGGACAGAGAGATCATACATACAAATTACCGCCCAGAAAACCGTGGAAAAGAGTATTACTTGTGTCAGAGTTGGATAACCTGAACGTTAGCATCTAGCCAGATCTTAAGACTTCAGGCATCACAATCAAATGACCTATGACACCAAAGGGCTTGCTTGCCCAAGAAGAGATTAGTTATGAAGGTCATCGCAACAAGAGACACTAAAACCAGAACCCCAGACAGGTCTTTATAACCCAACCCCTCCACCTTCCCATATCCTCGTTGTGTGTCCTGTGTTTTTCTGTGTCGCCAGCTGTACACTGTCTTCTTTAGCCCTTAGTAAGGTCCATCTAGACCAGTACTCTTCAGCCTTAGTGACATTGACATGAGTTGGACTTCAGCTCCTGGAATTGCAGCACGCTGGCTGAGGAATTCTGGGAATTTACAGACATCAACGTCCTTATCTTTAGAAAAGAATATGTGTAGCTTGGGGCTGAATCGTGGGGGTCCTTGGTATTCTCCGAGTTTGGTGGTTTCCTTGCAGGCATTTCATCACCCAACTACCGGCGGGTAACGTCATCGGTATGGTGCTACACCTGATGATGTTCCCTAGTCACGTCTGTCGACGATGTGACACGCAGTCCTCGACTTACGACCACAATTGAGCTCAAAATTTCCAGGGCTAAGCAAATCAGTGCAGTCGTTCAGTTTGTAACGCAGCTGTTAAATGAATCAGGAGGTCGCCAAAGGGGATCCCAGGGCACCTCAACTGTCATAAATACAGGTAATCCTCAAACATACGGCTACGATTGAGCCCAAAGTTTCTCTTGCTCAAGCGAGACAGTTTCTAAATGAGTTTCGCTCTGTTTTACGACCTTTCTGCCCACTGTTGTTAATTGAATCACTACATTTGTAAAGTTAATAAACACATTTGTTAAGTGAATCTGGCTCCCCCCCCCTTGGCTTTCCTGGTCAGAAGGTCACAGAAGGGGATCCTATGACCCTGGGACATTGCAACCATCATAAATATGAGTCAGTTGCCAAGCGTCCAAATTTTGATCATGGGGGCTGCGGCAACCGTCGTAAGTGGAGAAAACGGTCCTAAGTCACTTTTTTCAGCACCGTTGTAACTTCAAACGGTCCAAACCTTTTGGTTTTAAGGCTTGATTTTAACTTTTTATGTTTTAACTTAAATGTAATTAGGCTGCCCAGAATTACCCTATGGTAAGATGAGCAGCCAATACATTTGATCAATAAACATATTTGATCAATAAATATATTTGATCAATAAACTTGATCAATAAATATATTTGATCAATAAATTTGATCAATAAATATATTTGATCAATAAATTTGATCAATAAATATATTTGATCAATATACTTGATCAGTAAATATATTTGTTCAATATACTTGATCAATAAATATATTTGTTCAATATACCTGATCAATAAATATATGTGATCAATATACTTGATCAATAAATTTGATCAATGTGATCAATAAATATATTTGATAAATAAATGATAAATAAATATATTTGATAAATATATTTCATAAATAAATATATTTCATAAATAAATCTGATAAAGAGCCGAGGTGGCGCAGCAGTTAGAGTGCAGTACTGCAGGCCACTTTAGCTGACTGTGTTCAGCAGGTCAGCGGTTCAAATCTCACCGGCTCAAGGTTGACTCAGCCTTCCATCCTTCCGGGGTAGGTAAAATGAGGACCCAGATTGTTGGGGGCAATGTAAATATATATATACATTGCTTACTGGTGTAGACCGCTTAGAGAGTGCTTGCACTTAAAGCGGTATATAAGTCTCATAAATAAATAAATAAATAAACAAAGGATTGCAAGTCAAGAGCTGCTTAGTTCAAGGCTTTTCAACCAGTGGTACGGGCACCTGGCAGGTGGTACGTGACCATCCTAGAAAAGTGGTAGGGGGGAGGGGAATGAGCTGAACCAGTGGCAGCACCGCACAAGCCTGAGCGAGAGATGGCTAGAGCTGCAGGGCTGTCAGGGCTCAGCGGAAGCGGCAGGATCAGCGCCAGGCTCCAGCTGATTGGCGCTTCTTTGGGGCTGTCAGGGCTCAACGGAAGCGCCAGGATCAGCGCCAGGATCCAGCTGGAGCTTGGCGCTGATCCTGGGACTTCTGCTGAGCCCTGAAGAAGCGCCAATCAGCTGGAATGTTGCAGCATCTCCAGGGTCTTGTGATTTACATTCAGATGCTTGGCAACCGATTCATATTTATGACAGTTCACAGTATCTCAGGATCATGTGAAGTGACCAAAACCTGCTGCAACCACCCAGCAGACCGGGGGGGGGGGGGATAAAAACCAAACACACCCCACCCCACCCCCGCTGCCAATCCTCAACAGAAATGCTCACAACAATGAAAACCTCCGATAGGAGAAAGAGCGCAGCTGGGTGGGTTGCAGCAGGTTTTGGTAGGTGTTTTGCTCGGCTGTGGCTTGGGGGGCACTTTTTTTAAGTGCCATTGTAACGTTGAACAGTCACGAAGCAAACTGTTGTAAGTCGAGGACTACCTGTACTTCATCACTTTTTTTCCTTTTTTTTCTTCAAGTTTTTGACACCTTGCTAGGCGACTGGTGGTACTCGGATAGTGCCATATCCTCAAAGTGGTACAGTGGGTGAAAAGGTTGAAAAGGCCTGGCTTAGTTGACTCGTGAAACCTCTGCAAGGAACCCGCCACGCTCTGAGAGCCCCAGGGACCCCACTTGGCTGAGGCCCAGCCATCCTGGCCTAGACTCAACTTTAGGCTGCCGTCTCAGCTTGTCTCATGCGTTTGGCCGGCCGGTTATCGGAAGGGCTTCTGCCTCGGCTACGGGAAAGCTTTTGGGTCACATTTCCTTGTTAAGTAATCCACCTTCCCCTGTTGCAGGCTGTCCTACGCTTGGACGATATCACCTTGTGGAGGATCCCTAAAAGGGAGAGGCGGGAGTTATTCAAGCGCGTTTGCGGCAAGCCGGCCAGGTACGCGGCGGCCCTGTTCACCCGGATGATCCCCCCAGATAAGCTGCGGAGGTGGCGAAGCGCCGTTAGCTATTCCGGGGGCAGAGGCAAGCGGGCTCTGCCCCACAACGTGGTGGCCCGCTTGCGGCACCTCTTGTACAGACAGTATTCGGACATTATGGTGGCCGACTGGAGAAAAATCCGGTTGAAGATCAACAAGATCCTAGGGGCTTGACGGGGGCTCCTCTCCCGCTGCTGCTGCTGCTGCTGCTGTTGCACGGCTCTTCCTAGGGATGTGGTGTTTCTGGCAGGCTGGGCCCGAAACCCTCCGAAAGAGGAGACCGCGGCGACGTGTTGAAGCGCTCTGGGCCAAAGCTGGACTCTTTTGTGTGTCTGTGTTTGTGCTGCTGGCCGGTGATGGGCACAGCAGGTGCCACCTGTTCCCTTGTTTGGCTATGAAAAGTTGGGCCTTGCCACCCAGCAATAAAGTTCTTTTTTTTTTTTTTTAACATGTTCTCTTATAACCGGTGTGATCCCTTCTTCATTTGCTGTTTTGGATTTTATCCTGGAAGGTTTCGTTTTGCGCCTGCGGTGGTCACTCTGCGTAGCTTTGAGCTGAGGCCTGGGGCTGAGCATTGACAATCGCTGCACTGCGGCGTGGGTCCTTTGGCACAAAGGCGTGGGGCTCCGTTTTGGAAGAAGAAGAGAAATAAAAATCATATCAAAAAGGATCTGATCACAATGCCGCTATAAAAGCAGCAAGGAGAGATGGAAGATCAGATCAAGAGAGGTCCAGGCAAGGTCTAATTTTGCAGAATACAGGTCGTCCTCAACTTACAACCTTTCCTTTAGTCACGGTTCAAAGTTTCAGTGGCATTTGAAAAAAAAAAAGACTTGTGACCGATGTTCACATAACCGTTGCAGCCTCCCCACGGTCACGTGATCAAAAGTCAGAGGCTTGGCAACTGACTCGTACTTATGTCAGTTGCAGAGTCTTGGGGTCCTTCTGAGAAGCAAAGTCAATGGGGAAGACAGCCATATGACTGACTTAGCAACTGTGTCAAGAAAAGTTGTAAAATGGAACAAAACTCACCACGAATGCCTCGCTTAGCAACATCAATTTTGGACTCAATTGTGGTCGTAAGTCGAGGACTACCTGTACTTTTATGAAATTAGGCTGGGGCCAAATCGGCAGTGTTGTTAAAGCTTCATACAAGAGTCCTCAACTTACAATCACAACTGTGACCAGAATTTCCATTGCTAAATAAGGCAGTGGTTAAGTAAATTGCATCCAATTTTACAACCATTTTAGAATGGAATGGAATGGAAAATAATAATAGTAATAAAAAATAAAATTAAAAATTAAAAAAAATTAAGTTGGAAGGGACCTTGGAGGTCATCAAGTCCAACCCCCTGCTCAGGTCATCAAGTCCAACCCCTATACCATTTTGGACAAATGGCTGTCCAGTTTCTTCTTAAAAACTTCCAGTGTTGGAGCATTCACCGCTTCTGGAGGCAGGTTGTTCCACTGGTTAATTGTTCTCACTGTCAGGAAGTTTCTCCTTAGTTCTAGGTTGCTTCTCTCCTTGATTATTCTAATAATAGAATAGAGTAATAATAGAATAGAATAATAATAGAATAGAATAATAATGGAATAGAACAGAATGGAACAGAACAGAATAGAATAGAATTATAATAGAATAATAGAATAGAATAATAATAGAATAGAATAATAGGAATAGAATAGAATGGAATAATGGAATAATAATAGAATAGAATAATAGAATAAGAATAGAATAATGGAATAAGAATAGAATAGAAGAAGAATAGAATAGAAGAATAGAACAGAATAGAATAGACCATTTTGCCATTGGTTGTTAAGAGAATCGTGCTGTCGCTAAGCAAATCACTCGGTCACTGAGCGAATCCAGTATTCCTCCCCCTTGACTTTGGTAGCAGGAAGCTCATAAATGGTGATCACGTGACCCCAGGATACTGCAGCCGTTGTAAACACATGGTTTGCCAAGCATTCAAATTTTGATGTGACTGTGGGGATACTGTGACAGACATAAGTGTGAGAACTGGTGGCATGTCACTTTTTTCCCTGCCGTTGTAACTGAACAGTAACTAAAGGAATACAGTTCATCCCTGACTGACAATCACAATTAAGCCCAAGACTTCTGTTGCTAAGCAAGACATTTGTTAAGTGAGTTTTGCCCGTCTTTATGACCTTTTTTGCCACAGTTGTTAAGTGAATCACTACAGCTGCTTAATTAGGAACATGGTCGTTAAGCGAATCCAGCTTCTCCCCCCCTTGACTTTGCTGGTCAGAAGGTCGCAAAAGGGGATCACGTGACCCCGGGACGCTGCAAGCCGTCATAAATACGAGTCAGTTGTCCAGCGTCCGGATTTGGATCACGTGATCACGGGGGGGATGCTGCGACGGCCGTAAATCTGAAACACGGTCCCAAGTCACTTTTTTCAGTGGCCCTTGTAACTTTGAACGGTCACTAAATGAACCGTTGGAAATCGAGGACTACCTGCAGCTGTCATGGTTCCGACGGATATAAACGCTTCAAAGAACTTTGAGGCATTGTTTACCTTAAAGAATCTTTAATGGCGTGACATAGCTTCCGGAAGCCAAAATCTGAATTCTCCTCCCCTAAACACATAGTATCTAAGCATAATTCACTCCTCCGTTTAACAGTCATTAATCACATTCTCCAATTAGTTTGAAGTCCGTTCCATAACCCTGCCATTTCTTATCTCCTCTTATTACAAACAACCTTGAAGAATGCTCTACTTATTGTTGTGGCTAACTAGTCTCCGTGCCCATTCTTCCCCCTCCCCTCCAGCACCATCCAATTCTAACTCTAAAAGTAATACGTAAGTTATATAGAAAATGTCTGCATCTTCGTATATTGTCAAAGCAAGAACATCCGATGTTAGCAGCGTTGACAGTAGTTATAAGTCGAGGATCACCTGTAGAGACTCTAAATTACTAACCCCCCCAAAAAGAAAGAATTGTGCCTCATGAAGCAGGCAGAATTCCTCCTTCAGTAATCTGTGCAAGATCTCTTGAGTAGTTAGTCAGCCACAGGGTGTAAGTAACACAGGCATGTCCAGCCTTGGCAATTTTAAGACTTGTGGACTTCAACTCCCAGAATCCCCCAGCTTGGAGAATTCTGAGAATTGGAAGTCCAGTTGCCAAAGTTGGATATCCCCAGTGCAGCTATTACAACCTTTGAATTCCCGTGTTTAGCTGCCACATGTGGGTAAACCACCTTTTAACTGCCTTTAAACTAGCTTGCTCGAGGCAGCTGCGTCAGGAAGGCAACCGAGAGGAGCACGACGAGCCATAGCAAATGGGATGGGACAACGTGGTTGTGTGCAAAATCACGTCAGTGCTGTCCCAATTTGTGGGTCTGTTCCTCACACTCTGAACAAATACCTAACTGTTCGTTCCTGGGAGCTGAAGTTTTTTTTTTTTTTCATAAGTTGCCAAAATACACGACAGACCAGAGTTTGGCCAGCATCCTCTCAAGGGGCAAATGGGATTAAGCTTTCTTAACATTCTTACATACGCAAAAGGAAAAATGGCTTGCAGGAAATACCGACAGTCCTCAACTTACGACCCAAACGTCCGTTGCTCAGCAAGACATTTGCTAACTGAGTTTTGCCCTGATTTACGATCCTTGCCACAGTTGTTAAGTGAATCAATGCAGCTTTCAGTGTAGTATCACGGTTGTTAAGTGAATCTGGCATCCCCATTTGCTTGTCAGAAGGTCACAAAAGGGGAATCCCGCGATCCTGGATGCTGCGACCGTCGTAAATAGGAGTCAGTTGCCAAATGTCTGCAATGAGAGACTGCAATGGTTGTTAAGAGTGAAAAGGGGCCTTAAGTCACTTTGTAACTTTGAACAGTCACTAAATGAACCCGTTGTAAGTCGAGGACTACCTGTATATCTCGTGTGGCCGGTGATAACGTGCAGATTTAAGTTATACCGTCAAGGTTCCAATAATTTTGTACGCTTTACTAATAGAGTGATTGACACTAGTTTTAGAGTAAACGATAAAAGGGGGGGGGAATGTGCTTTTTTCTTGATACAAGTGAGGAAGAAACCTTGTTGGGTGTTTTGGATAATTCTGCAAAATAATGAAGATATAAGACATGAAGGCTTCTCCGGGACAAAACTGGGCACATTCAAAAACGCTGAATATTGTAAATTCACTGCTTTAACATTGCTGAATCCTTAGTGCTAGGCAACATTTGCTTTCTGATAAAGCGTTTCTCACCTCTAGTCGGTTGCCTGGCTTTACACAGAGATGTCTTGCGCTATATAGGGGAGCAGGTAGGCGTGTCAAGGGTGAGCATCTGTCAATTTGCCCTGAAAACAACGCAGGATTTGTAAGATGAGAGACAAAGGGATACCTGGATTTGAACTGGAATTGGTGGGACCAGAAAGGCTGGAAAATGGAAAGCCTTTTTAAAGCATGTTTTTGAGTGGAAGTTCTAAGATGCTCTCACAAAATGGTGGTTCCATGTCCCCCGGCTTACGACTACAATTGAGCCCCAATTATGTTGCTAAGTGAGAAGTTGCAGGAATAGCCAACACTCCAGAAGGTAGACTTAAGAGACAGAAGGAGCTTGACAGACTTGAACATTGGGCCTTATCCAACAAGATGAAATTTAGTGGTGAAAAAAGTAAGGTTCTACATTTAGATGAGAAAAACCAAATACACAGGTATAGTACTAGAGGTGGTACCTGGCTCAATAGTAGCAACTGTGAAAGGGACCTCGGAGTCCTAGTGGACAATCTCTTAAATAGGAGCCAGCCATGTGCTGCAGCTGCCAAAAAAGCCAACACAGTGCTAGGCTGCATTAACAGAGGGACAGAATCAAGATCAGGTGAAGTGTTAATACCAATTTACAAGGCCTTGGTAAGGCCACACTTGGAATGCTACATCCAGTTTTGGTCACCACGATGTAAAAAAGATGTTGAGACTCTAGAAAGAGTGCAGAGAAAAGCAACAAAGATGATCAGGGGACTGGAAGCTAAAACATACAAGGAACGGTTGCTGGAATTGGGGATGTCTGGTTTAATGAAGAGAAGGACGAGGGGGGACAGGATAGCCGTGTTCCAGGATCTCAGGGGCTGCCCCAAAGAAGAGGGAGTCAAGCTATTCTCCAAAGCGCCTGAAGGCAGGACAAGAAGCAACGGGTGGAAACTAATCAAGAAGAGAAGCAACCTGGAACTAAGGAGAAACTTCCTGACAGTGAGAACAATTAACCAGTGGAACTACCTGCCTCCAGAAGCGGTGAATGCTCCAACACTGGAAGTTTTTAAGAAGAGACTGGACAGCCATTTGTCTGTAATGGCATAGGGTTTCCTGCGTGAGCAGGGGATTGGACTAGATGACCTCCAAGGTTCCTTCCAACTTTATTATTATTGTTGTTATTATATTCTAGAACTTTTCATCAAAGTTTGAACCAGTTGCCAAGCATTAGAATTTTGATCACATGACCACGGGGGAAGCTGCAAGGGTCATAAGGGTGAAAAACAGTCATAAGTCACCTTTTTCAGTGCCATAACTTCGAACGGCCACTAAACAATACCTGTATTGGGAAGCCAGTTTTGCCATTCCTAATAGAGAGAGGCACTTAACAACTGTCTAGGTTGCTCCTCTCCTTGGTTAGTTTCCATCTGTTGCTTCTTGTCCTGCCTTCAGGCACTTTGGAGAATGGCTTGACTCCCTCTTCTTTGGGGCAGCCCCTGAGATACTGGAAGACTGCTATCATGTCCCCCCTCATCCCTCTCTTCATTCAACTAGATGTACCCAATTCCTGCAACCGTTCTTTAATTTGGCATAGATTCTGTCTATTAGGTGTCAGCAAAAAAAAAAAAAAAATCAGTCTGGATTCAACTGCATCTCACGGTGTCATTTCTGGGGTTTGGTTCTCACACTCTTTTTAATCCTTCTGGGGAAAAAAAGTTTTCAGCAACCAAACTCAAGAGAGCCCCAAGAACTCCACAGTTCTCTTCTACAGATAAGTGTCTGGGGCTAAAACGGATGATAAGCAGACCAGAAAAAGATTGCAAAACAATAGGTTTTTTTAAAAAAAAAAAAAAAAAGCATTGAGGGTTTAACCTTAGAGCTGTTCATCCTAAGGCCGTGACAGATAGTCCTTGACTTACGACCCATCATGGTGCCCCAAATTTCTGTCGCTAGGCGAGACCTTTGTTGAGTGAGTTTTGCCCCATTTTACGACTTTCCTTGCCACCCTTGTTAAGTGAATCATTGCAGTTGTTAAGTTAGTCACCCGGGCTGTCAGAAGGTCCCAAAAGGGGATCCTGTGACCCCCCGGGGGACGCCGCAACGGTCATAAATATGAGCCAGTTGCCGAGCATCTCACTTTTGATCACGTGGATCTTGGGGATGGTGCAACTGTCGCAGGTGTGAAAAACGGCCGTCAGTCCCTATTTTCAGTGCCGTTGTAACTTTGAACGGTCACCAAGTGAACTGTCGTAAGTTGAGGACTACCTGTATTGTTCCCGTTGTAAGTTATGCAAAATAATACGCTCTGTTTTTTCTTTCTCTTTCTTTCTTTCTTTCTTTCTTTCTTTCTTTCTTTTTTCTTTCTTTCTTTCTTTCTTTCCTTCCCTTCTTTCTTTCCTTTCTTTCTTTCTTCCTCCCTTTCTTTATTTCTTTCCTTCTTTCCCTTCCTTCCTTCCTTTTTTTCTTTCTTTCTCCTCCCTCCTTTCTTTCTTTCCTTCCTTCCTTCCCTTCTCTTTCCTTTCTTTCTTCCTTCCTTTCTTCCTCCTCCCTCCCTCCCTCCTTTCTTTCTTTCCTTTTTTCTTTCTTTCCTTCTTTCTTTCTTCCTTTCTTTCTTCCTCCCACCCTTCCTCCCTATTTTCCTTCTTTCCTTTCTTTCTTTCTTCCTCCTTTCTTTCCTTCCTTCCCTTCTTTCCTTCCTTCCTTCCTTCCTTCCTTCCTTTCTTTCTCCTCCCTCCTTTCTTTCCTTTCTTTCATTCTTTCTTTCCTTCCTTCCTTCCCTTCTTTCTTCCTCCCTCCTTTCTTTCTTTCCTTCCTTCTTTCCTTCCTTCCTTTCTTTCTTTCTTTCTCCTCCCTCCTTTCTTTCCTTCCTTCCTTTCTTTCCTTTCTTTCTTCCTTCTTTTCTTCCTCCTCCCTCCCTCCTTTCTTTCTTTTTTTCCCTTCTTTCTTTCTTCCTTTCTTTCTTCCTCCCACCTTCCCTCCCTATTTTCCTTCTTTCTTTCTTTCTTTCTTTCTTTCTTTCTTTCTTTCTTTCTTTCCTTCCTTCCTTTCTTCCCTCCCTCCCTCCCTCCCTCCCTTCTTTGTTTCTTTCTTTCTTTCTTTCTTGTTGGCTTTTCTCCTCTTCCAGAAGACCTCTACTTTCTCGAAACTCAAAATGGAGATCAAGAAGAGTCGCCGTCACCCCCTGGGGAAGCCGCCCACCCGCTCCCCGTTGTCAGTGGTGAAGCAGGAAGCCTCCAGCGATGAAGGTGAGTTAAAAAAAAACGAGGAGGGGGGGATGCTTCTGAACGGTCCCGGGTTTTAAGTCATTCCTCCGGTTGCCCCGGGCAACCGAGTCACACAGAAGAGAGCCCAAAGACTGGAAGAGGGGTTACAGATCCCTTCAAATCCTCTTTTGCCAGGAGGCCCAAATCTTTGCTGGCTGCCGAGAAACCACGGTTAGCATCAAAGCCCACCTGGGAGGATTGTGAAGGGATGACACCTTCTCTTCTTCCCACCATTAGACCGCCAGCTGGGGGCTTTATTTGACAAAAACACAGGCTGCTTAATATCTTACCAGAGTCATAAAAACACCAGCAGACTAGTACATTTCTAGTGTTTTTTTTTAAAGCATCTTGTTAAAGGTATTTGAGCTACCCTTTGTGCTAGAAACAAAGGCAATACGTACAATAGGGTGCCAGCAGATCATTTTTTTTCCTGTTCTTTAATAATGTCATCAAATACCTCTCTCTCTCTGCTAAAGAATAATTACAGCGCTGATTTGGTTTACTGGTTAAGGCAGCAGACTAGGAAACAAAGAGACTTTAGAATTGAGAGCTATCTAGGTAACTTTGGGCCAATCCCCAGGAGACGGTGAGTTCTAGTCCCGCCTTAGACATGAAAGCTGGCTAGGTGACTTTGGGCCAGTCACCAGGAGACGGTGAGTTCTAGTCCCCCCTTAGTCACAAAAGTCAGCTGGGTAGCTTTGGGCCAATCACCAGGAGACGGTGAGTTCTAGTCCCGCCTTAGATATGAAAGCTGTCTGGGTGACTTTGGGCCAGTCACCAGGAGACAGTGAATTCTAGTTCCACCTTAGGCATGAAAGATGACTTGGTGACTTTGGGCCAGTCACCAGGAGACGGTGAGTTCTAGTCCCGCCTTAGATATGAAAGCTGTCTCGGTGACTTTGGGCCAGTCACCAGGAGACGGTGAATTCTAGTTCCGCCTTAGGCATGAAAGATGACTGGGTGACTTTGGGCCAGTCACCAGGAGACGGTGAGTTCTAGTCCCGCCTTAGATATGAAAGCTGTCTGGGTGACTTTGGGCCAGTCACCAGGAGACGGTGAGTTCTAGTCCCGCCTTAGATATGAAAGCTGTCTGGGTGACTTTGGGCCAGTCACCAGGAGAGGGTGAATTCTAGTCCCCCCTTAGTCACAAAAGTCAGCTGGGTAGCTTTGGGCCAATCACCAGGAGACGGTGAGTTCTAGTCCCGCCTTAGATATGAAAGCTGTCTGGGTGACTTTGGGCCAGTCACCAGGAGACGGTGAATTCTAGTTCCGCCTTAGGCATGAAAGATGACTGGGTGACTTTGGGCCAGTCACCAGGAGAGGGTGAGTTCTAGTCCTGCCTTAGACACAAAAACCTGACTTTGAGCCCATTTCAGCCCAGTTGTTGTGTGTGGGGGGAGGAAATGGGAGGAGGAAGGAATATTATGTTTGCTGCCTTGAGCTACTTACCAAGTAACAAAGGTGGGATGAAAAATAAGTAAGTTTCACCAAGTTTCATGGTTTTTGGGGGGGGGGGTTGAACATTTGAGCCTCAAATAAAAGCTTTTGAGGCAACTTCCTTTTACTATGGTAGCCAACCAGCTGGTGGCAGCCAGCCACCTCTCCCTGCCTCTTTGTGCCTTTCTGCCTCTGCCAGTCACTTTGTCTCCCCCCCCCCATGCCACCCCAAACCCCCTTCCTGCATCATCAGATAGATGAAGAGATAGAAAGCGTCTCTTCCATTTTTCCTGCGCATCTGGACGACATCCCGTCCTCTCCTTTGATGGTGGCTCTTCCCTGGCAGAATTGGCTGTGCGAGCATGGATTGCACCGCAGCAATTAGTTTGGGAATTGGGGGGGGGGAGGCTGAAGGGGATGGCGGGCAGCAGGTGGCTTTTATCTCTTCTCTCTGGCTTGAATTTCATCCCCGCTTGGTGGGTCTGGCCGGTTTTGACCCAGGAGGCTTGGCGGCTGAGCATGGTTGCTTCTCGGAGGCTGGAGTCTCAGGGCACCGCCTGGCTTGCCGGATCAGGTGTCGATGGCTGTTCCTGAATGCCTCAAGAGAATGCCAAGACTTTTGAGCAGGACAAGGAGAATTGCCAGGGAGGGCCCATACGAACGAATGGTTTGCTTCAATATTCTACAGGCCGTCATAAGGGCCCTCCTCTCCCCTCCTCTCCTCTCCTCTCCTCCCTTTTCTTCTCTCCTCTCCTCCTCTCCTCTCCTCTCTCCCCTCTCCTCTCCTCTCCTCTCCTCTCCTCCTCCCTTTTCTTCTCTCCTCTCCTCTCCTCCCTTTTCTCCTCTCCTCTCCTCTCCTCTCTTTTCTTCTCTCCTCTCCTCCTCTCCTCTCCTCTCTCCTCCCTTTTCTTCTCTCCTCTCCTCCCTTTTCTTCTCTCCTCTCCTCCCTTTTCTTCTCTCCTCTCCTCTCCTCTCCTCTTCTCCCTTTTCTCTCCTCTCCTCTCCTCCCCTTCTCTTCTCTCCCCTCTCCTCCCCTTATTTCTCCCCTTCCTCTTCTCTCCTCCCCTCCCTTCCTCTCTTCCCTTCCCCTCCTCTCTTCCCTTCCCCTCCTCTCCCCTCCTTTCCCCTCCTCCCCTTCTCTTCCCTCCCCTCTCCTCCCCTTATTTCTCCCCTTCCTCTTCTCTCCTCCTCTTCTCTCTTCCCCTCCCCTCCTCTCTTCTCCCCTCCTCTCCTTTCTTCCCCTCCTCTCCTTTCCCCTCCCCTCTCCTCCCCTTATTTCTCCCCTCCTCTCCTGCTCCTTTCCTCTCATCTCCTCTTACCTTCCCTGCTCTCCCGCTCCTTTTCTTCCTTCCCCTTCCCATCCCCTCCTTCCTTTCCTTCTCTCCTCCCTTCCCTCCCCTCTTCTTTTATTCTTCTCTTCCCTTTCCTCCCCTCCTCTCCTCCCTGCCCTCCCCTTCTTTCTTCCCTCCTCTCCTGCTCTTCTCCTCTCTGCCCTTCCCATCCCCTCCTTTCTTCCCTTCTCTTCTCCCTCCCCTCTTCCCTCCTCTCCCCTCCTCTCCTTTTCTTCCTCCCTTCCCTCCTCTACCGTCCACCCTTCCCTCCTCTCCCCTCCTCTCCTCCCTCCCTCCCTCCTTTCTTACCTTCCCTTCTCTCCTGCTCCTCTCCTCTCTCCCCTTCCCTTTCCCATCCCCTCCTTTCTTCCCTTCTCCCTCCCCTCCTCCTCTCCTCTTCTTCTCCTCTTCCTTCTCTTTTCTCTTTTCTTATTAAGTTTTTATCCTCCCTTCATTATTATTACCATAAATAACCTAGGGCCGATGAACATACAGAACATTCCTTCCTTCTCCTATTTCCCCCACAATAACAATTCTGAGTTGTGTGTTGGGCTGAGAGAGGGGGACTGGCCCAAAATCCCCCACCTGATTGTCATGCCTAAGTGGGACTAGAACTCACCGTCCCCTGGTGATTGGTCCAAAGTCACCAGCCGACTTTCATCCCTAAGGTGGGACTAGAATTCACCATCTCCCGGTGATTAGCCCAGTGCCTTAGAATGCTCTTATTTGCTACCATCCACCCTTTTGATAGAGCCTAGCCAAGTCAAAAGCTGACAAGACAGATAAGAATCTCTGCTAAGGTAGTCTTGCTTCCTTTTGCCTTGATGTTTGGGGTGAATTGGAGTTGGTCTACTTAGATTTAGCTAACCCCGACATTTTCTTTTAAGAGCCCTAGTAATGGATAGCTGGTGTTTGAAAGTTTGAATTTGATCATAAGGATTTTTTTAAAAAAAATTACTTTAAGCAGTCTTGGAGATGTAAGTCAGATCATGTTGTTAAAAAAATGGAAACTGATATAATTTCTCTTCTAAGTTAATTGGGAGGCATTCTCTCTGGCTCTCTTTCTCCCTTTTGATCTTTATTTTAGTCCTTCCAAATTCCTGGAGGAATGGTTCAGCCAGTTGGCTTTAAAAAGCACAACTGTTCCACTTTCAGAAAGCTGATCTTTTTGAAGATTGCTCGGTCCATTCCTGGCCAGTGTTTTGCGGGCCTAGTTCTGAACTTTCCTTCCTTCCTTCCTTCCTTCCTGCCTGCCTGCCTGCCTGCCTGCCTGCCTGCCTGCCACCATGCCTTCCTGCCTTCCGTCCTCTTTCTTTGTCTTTTTCTTTCTTTTTTGCTTTCTCTCTCTCTCTCTCTCTCTCTCTCTCTCTCTCTCTCTCTCTCTCTTTCTCTCTCTCTCTCTCTCTCTCTCTCTCTCTCTCTCTCTCTCTTTCTTTCTTTCTTTCCAGTCAAACTTGTATGCCACCTGTCTCACCAAACAGGACTTAGCGGCTTAACAGACATTGAAAAACTATAGCACAAATATTTACTGGCTGTTTCTCAAACCAAACAGGAAAGAATCCAAAAAAGGGCAACCGTATTAAGTTGCTCCATTACACAAGAAAGCCACACACTTCCCTTTTTTATCCCACAATTGGAATACTACATCCACTTTTGGTCACCACAATACAAAAAAGTTCTGGAAAGGGTGCAGAGAAGAGCAACAAAGATGATCAGGGGACTGGAGGCTAAAGCATATAAGGAACAGTCGCTGGAATTGGGAATGTTTAGTTTAATGAAGGGAAGGATGAGGGGGGACATGATAGCACTGTTCGAATACCTCAGGGGTTGCCCCAAAGAAGAGGGAGTCAAGCTATTCTCCAAAGCGCCTGAAGGCAGGAGAAGAAGCAACGGATGGAAACTCATCAAGGAGAGAAGCAACCTAGAACTAAGGAGAAATTTCCTGACAGTCAGAACAATTAATCAGGGGAACAACTTGTCTCCAGAAGTTGTGGGTGCACCATCTTTGGAGGGTTTTAAGAAGAGACTGGACAGTCACTTGTCTGAAATGGTATAGGGCAGGGGTAGGCAACCTTGGCTCTTTTATGACTCGTGGACTTCAACTCCCAGAATTCCTGAGCCAGCCATGCTGAGGGGAAGGGAGAGGTTTCCAAGCTGAGCCATGCTAGCTCAGGAATTCTGGGAGTTGAAGTCCACGAGTCAGAAAAGAGTCAAGGTTGCCTACCCCTGGCATAGGGTTTTCTACCTGAGCAGCGGGTTGGACCAGATGGCCTTCAAAGGTGCCTTCTAACTGTATTGTTCTGTCCTGCTCTGTTCTAGGGTGGTCTAGTCTCCTCTCCCTACACCCAAATTAAAAAGTTCTGAGTACCCTTTAGGAATCAGAAACAAACAACAACAGAATCTCAAATGTTATCTGCAGAAAACCCAGTAAAAGCCCAAACGTCCATATTGATGTTCACCATTTCAGCTTCTTTGGGGGAGATGCGAACTTTCCCCTTCTTGGCCCGTCTTGTCTTTCAGAAACTCCCCTGTTCAGTGGCGAGGAAGACACCGGCGATCCGGAGCCCCTGAAGTCCTTACTTTCCCTCCAGTGGAAAAACAAAGCCCCCAACTTTGCAGCGGAAAGACGGTTCAACGCGGCCGCCGCCCTGAGGGAGCCCTACTGTGCCATTTGCACTCTCTTCTACCCCTATAATCAGGTAATGGTTGCAGCTTGTCCCGGATACAGGCGGTCCTCCGTTTACAGCGATTCGTTTAGCGGCGGTTCGAAGCTGCAGCGGCACTTGTTAACTCTCGCTTAACACCCGTCGGAGCGTCCCCACAGTCGTGTGATCGAGATTTGAGCACTCGGCAAAGGGCGTGTATTTACAATTTTGCGGGGTATTTGTGCAGGTAAGGCTGCTCCTGGTCTTTTAATAGGAACAGTGGGTTTTTTGTTTTTTTTTTTTTTGTGGTATTTTTTTCCCCCCCAGCACTGGCAACTTTCAGCTGCCTGGACTTCAGCCTTGTTGAATTCTGGGGAATCCTGGGAATTGAAGTCCACTTGGACTATGATGTGGTACAGGCGGTCCTCAATTTAATGACCGCAGCTGAGCCCCGAATCTTAGTTGCTAAGTGAAACATTTGTTCAGTGGATTTTGTCCCCCTTTGCAACTTTTCATGCCTCAATTGTTCAGGGGACCCATGCAGCTGTTACTTTCATCACGCAGCTGTTCAACGAATCCGGCTTCCCCCTTTGGCTTTGCTTGTAATAAGGTAGGGGGGTCTTCAAACTTGGCCCTTTTGTGACGGGGACTTCAACTCCCAGAATTCCTCAGCCAGCATGCCTGGTTGAGGAGTTCTGGGAATTGAAGTCCACAAGCAGGGCTCTTCAAACCTGGCCCTTTTCTAGGTAAAAATTGAACAGCCCTCTCTCAACAGAAGGAGGGATCTCGGAGTCCTAGTGGACAATCATTTAAATAGGAGCCAGCCGTGTGCTGCAGCTGCCAAAAAAGTCCACACAGTGCTGGGCTGCATGAACAGAGGGAGAGAATCAAGATCAGGTGAAGTGTTAATACCACTTTACAAGGCCTTGGTAAGGCCACACTTGGAATCCTGCATCCAGTTTTGGTCACCACGATGTAAAAAAGATGTTGAGACTCTAGAAAGAGTGCAGAGAAGAGCAACAAAGATGATCAGGGGACTGGAGGCTAAAGCATATAAGGAAAGGCTGCTGGAATTGGGTATGCCTAGTTTAATGAAGAGAAGGAGGAGGGGGGACATGATAGCAGTCTTCCAGTATTTGAGAGGCTGCCCCAAAGAAGAGGGAGTCAAGCTATTCTTCAAAGTACCAGAGGGCAGGACAAGAAATGATACATGGAAACTGATCAAGGAGAGAAGCAACCTAGAACTAAGGAGAAACTTCCTGACAGTGAGAACAATTAACCAGTGGAACAACCTGCCTCCAGAAGCTGTGAATGCTCCAAACTGGAGGGTTTTAAGAAGCGACTGAACTGCCATTTGTCCGAAATGGTATAGGGTTTCCTGCCTGACCAGGGGACTGGACTAGATGACCTCCAAGGTCCCTTCCAACTTTATCATTATTATTATATAAGGGGAGGGATAGGACACCACCTTCCAACTTTATTATTATTCTTATTATTATTACCTACATCTTGTCTACAACAGAGTCCTTTCAGCAGTTCCAAGAAGGCCCCCACCCCCATTTGCACCACTCAGGTGACCCTGAGGAGACAAATAAACCTCCAAGTGGCCTCAGCGACTCTCTCAGAAAAATGCGAATGACCAGCTGTCTGCTGTATAAATCCTTCCTTCCTCCACCTTTCAGTCAGAACTGAAGAAGCTTCTTAGATGAGAAGCGAAACATCTTCAAGGGAAAAACTCCAGTTGCTTTTTTGGGGGGGAAAAAAAAAGCACCTCCCTACGATCACTTTGCTTGTGTTTGCTTAGATAAGCCCCCCTGTTCTTTCAAGGTCATTCAGTCAAGTCTCCCCAGTGAGCTTTCGATGGCGGTGCAGCTTACGGTACCTTGACTTTTTTTTACAAGTTTTGACCACGAATCGCTGCGGCAGCTTTGTCGTTCTGGGCTGGCCAGAACTGTCCCGGAGTTGAACTAAATCAGAAATTTATGGGCCAAAACCAGCAGTTTGGACTCCGCAATCTGTCAGCTAGCTCTGCAGCCATTGGACAGTCGTTGTCATATTGCAGGCTTGGCTCTCAGCCATCCTGGCCACTGCGTTGCAATGTGGTTTTTTTTTTTTTTTTTTTAACAAACTGCTGTTTTTCAGTCGCCTTCCAAAGCAGTCCCAGGTAGAGCGTTTTACAGTAGCCTAAATCTGTGGTGATAAGGACAAAATTCCCCTTCTTCCAGGCTTTAACCATCCAGGAAAGTCCGTAACTGGTGCACCAGTCTGAATTGGACAAAGTCCCCCTTGGTCACAGTTTCCGCCTCTGCGCTTGGCAGAAGCGCCAAAGCCAAGAGGACTCCCAAATGGTGGTCCTGTTTTTTTTCAAGGAAGGATACCCATGCCCAGAACAGCCCTTGGGACAGTGAAATGAGTCAAGGCGGTACAATAATAATAATATTATCTAGCTCAGGGCTTTTCAACCTTTTCACCCACTGTACCACTTTGAGGATATGGCACTATCCGAGTACCACCAGTCATCTAGCAAGGGGTCAAAAACTTGATGACCAAAAAAAAGGAAAAAAGTGATGAAGTACAGGTCATCCTCGACTTATAACAGTTCGCTTAGTGACTGTTTGAAGTTACAATGGCACTGAAAAAAGTGCCCCCCAAGCCACAGCCGAGCAAGACGCCTGCCTGCCCACCCGGCTGTGCTCTTCCTCCTGTCCGAGGTTTTCATTGTTGTGAGCATTTCTGTTGGGGATTGGCAGCAGGGGTGGGGTGGGGGTGTTTGGTTTTTATTCTCCCCGTCTGCTGGGTGGTTGCAGCAGGTTTTGGTCAGTTCACATGACCCTGGGACACTGTGACCGTCATAAATATGAATCAGTTGCCAAGCATCTGAATGTAAATCACAAGACCCTGGAGATGCTGCAACATTCCAGCTGATTGGTGCTTCTTCAGGGCTCAGCAGAAGCACCAGGATCAGCGCCGAGCTCCAGCTGGAGCCTGGCACTGATCCTGGCGCTTCCGCTGAGCCCTGACAGCCCTGCAGCTCCAGCCGTCTCTCGCGCAGGCTTGTGCGGTGCTGCCACCGGTTCAGCTCATTCCCCTCCCCCGCTACCACTTTTCTAGGATGGTCGCGTACCACCTGCCAGGTGCCAATGTACCACAAGTGGTACCCGTACCACTGGTTGAAAAGCCCTGATCTAGCTCAGTGATGGCGAATCTTTTAGAGACCAAGTGCTCAAACTGCAACCAAAAACCCACTTATTTATGGCCGGGTGCCAGGTGGGCGTAGCCCAGTGGGTGGACATGGCTGGGGTGGTTATGGCAGACTGGGTGAGTGTGGCCAAGGTGGGCGTGGTCACCTCGATGTTGCTCATGGGGAGGGATGCCTGTGGGGTCCAGTCAGGGTTAGGAGAGATCCAGGGGGTCTCTGGCAGGTGGGGCAGTGGGCAGGAGGCTCGTCCTGCGGGATGAGGCGAGGCGAGGCAGGGCGGGGATGCCATTGTCACAAGGCAAGGCGAGGCAGGGGCCAGGGCGGCTGCTGCCTGACCCCATCAGCCCTGCACACAGAGGCCAGCGAGTGCATGGGGGCTGACAGTGTCCGTCAGCAGCCACAGCCTTGAGTAAATTCCTCTCCTAATCAGGCTGTATGTGAAACTACTTGCAGCCAGAGGTGTGTGTGTCTTCCTGTGTTTGGAGGCTTGCCAGACACGTGGGAGCATTTGGGGAAAATTTGGAGCAATTAAAGGGCGGTTTGAATTGCCAGCTGACTGCATTGCCTCAGCGCTGTGCCCTGGGTCATCACATTGGGTCTGAATCCAGATTGGGAGAGATCTTATTCTAGATAATAACTGTTCAGTCGCCTTTTAATTGGGGGGGGGGTATGGATTTTTCTCTACTGAAATTCCCCCTCTGCGCTGACCACCAGCAAATTTGAAAAGGGCCAGCTTTTCAATCCTGTTAACAAACCGGGAAAGAGAGGTGTCTGTGGAGATTCTCCCATCATCCAGGTCACCGTTGTCCCAAAAGTGCTTTTCCAAAAGGCAACTGGACTTCCTTGGTTTTGTTTTTGTTTTTTTTCCTTGAAATCGTTTCGCTTCTCATCCAAGAAGCTTCTTCCACTCAGTTCAGTTCTTCAGAACTGAAGAAGCTTCTTGGATGAGAAATGAAACGATTTCAAAGGGAAAAAAAACTCGAGGAAATCCAGTTGCTTTTTTGGAAAAAAGCACCTTTTGAGATAGGAAAAAGAGTTGTTACTCTCCAAACCAAATCTTAGATGTCGAATTGCATTTGATTCAATCTCTAGAATTTGATTTAATGCAATTCTAGGCAGTGGAAAACCCAAATGATTGAGACCACGATATGGTCCCAACTTGTTCTCCTTAACTAAAAATCAAAGAAATTGATTCAAAATCAAAGATGATGGATTTGAGACCTCCATTTGTAAAGTGGTGATGTCTGGGATGAGAAATAGAAAATGCTTATGAAAGAAAATAAGAATATATTCAAGTAAGTAATAGGTATATTTTAGATATTATAATTTTTACAGAGTGAAATAAAGGAAATCTGGGTTGCCCGAAATTTAAGTACTCTGGATGTTAAAGGTTAAATTGGAACATTCTAATTAAACATTAAAAATTAGGTAACAGTTAAACACCGGATATGGATATGGATAAGTAAAAATATGAGGATAAATGTTGTAACTGAACTTGTTACAACTAGAAATCTATTTGCTTAAATATGATATGGTAAATGTTAAGTGAAATAGAGAAGGAATTTTTTGATGATGTAACCCAGGGGTAGTCAACCTTGGCTCTTTTATGACTCGTGGACTTCAATTCCCAGAATTCCTGAGCCAGCTTAGCTGGCTGAGGAATTCTGGGAGTTGAAGTCCACGAGTCATAAAAGAGCCAAGGCTGACTACCCTTGATGTAACCAGAGATATGTACTAAAGATTTTGTTATTGTGCTATTGACTGCCCAATCACCACGCTGCTTTCCAAATACTTAAATGTAAAACTGGAAAACCAATAAAAACTTGTTATTAAAAAAAAAGAAATCCTAGTTTGCCAACGACTTCCTCTTTCGTTTTAAAAAGGAGAACAGATGCTTTCAAACTTCTTTTATAGCTTTAAAAGAGGTCCAGGGAATAAAGCGGTACTCCGAGTTCGCTACACTCATTACGACGGGCAGCAAAACGTCCCGCTCAAACCAAAACAAAAGCTGAGAGGGCAACGTATAATAACCGCGGGAAATAATTCCTTTATTGCTGCGGAGACAAACACGTTCCCAAATAGCTTAGTTTTCGCTTCTCCAGCGGGTTAAAGAGAGATGGATTCCCTTGCAATAATAATTTGGATAATGTGGATTTATTTATTTTTTTCCTCCAAGGTCTTGCCGATGGAAAAGGAGACAGGTGCTGAAAACCCCTCACTCCAGCCGCCTTTTAAAAACGGGCAGAAGACCAGGCCTCTGGTCCCAGAAATGTGCTTCACATCAAGCAGTGAGAACACGGAGCCCGTCCCGTCCAACTCCTACATCGGAGACGATGGGAGCAGCTTGTTGATCTCCTGTGCCAAATGCTGCCTCCAGGTCCACGCCAGTAAGTGCCTGCGTCCTGATTACATGCTGCGGCGACTTTTCTGCCTGTCTTCTCTTGCCCAAAATGACCTGTTCATCCCCCACGTCGAACGGGATCCCCTCTTTAACAGGGTAACGAGAGTGGGAAGGGACCTTGGAGGTCATCTAGTCCAAGCAGGAGCTCTATACCCTTGCAGACAAACGGTTGTCCAGTCTCTTCTTAAAAACATCCAGTGTTGGAGCAACCACAACTTCTGGAGGCAGGTAGTTCCACTGGTTAATTCCAGTGTTGGAGCAACCACAACTTCTGGAGGCAGGTAGTTCCACTGGTTAATTGTTCTGACTGTCAGGAAGTTTCTCCTTAGTTCTAGGTTGCTTCTCTCCTTGATTAGTTTCCATCTGTTGCTTCTTGTCCTGCCTTCAGGTGCTTTGGAGAAGAGGTTGACCCTTTCTGATTTTTAATCAAGTTACTATTGAAAAAAAATAAGCTCCAGGCATGGAGCCCCCAAGACATCAGGGAGATAGGTTGGTCCTTTACTTTACACTTCTCAAGATTAGGAACTTCCTCCTTCCTCCCAAAAAGAAAAAAAAAAACCCTGTTCATTCTGGAGACTTGGGAGTTTTGAGGGTTCTGGGCCAGATGTTAGCTGTTCCTAACAATGTCCTCTTCTGATATTGATCCTGGGATCTGTTGGAAGCACTCTCTTGCTGCCACTGGGATCACTTTGGCCTTGACTTTCTCCATCCTCCCTGGTTCTTCCTGGTAGTTCCCCCTGGTTTTCCTCATCCTTTTTCCCGATGTTGCTGTCTCTTGGCACGGCTGCGTCTATCGTGGGATACGTGGGCTCTCCCATCGGGATTTAGGAAGGCCTGGACACTCTGCAGACATTCCTGCACGCAACACCAGCCACTGGGTTGTAGCATTCAGTGCATGCTACTCCTTACCTGCATCTTATACCCTGCCACTGCGTGTTGTACTGAGGCCTCTCTACATAATCTGCACCTTCCTTTCTCATTTCTCTTCCCCCAAGGGAGGGAGGGAAGGAAGGAAGGAAGGAAGGAAGGAAGGAAGGAAGGAAGGAAGGAAGGAAGGAAGGAAGGAAGGAAGGAAGGAAGGAAGGAAGGAGAAGAGGGAAGGAAGGAGAAATGGATAAGGGAAAAGAAAAGAAATGGGAGGGAGGGAAGGAAGGAAGGAGAAATGGAGAAGGGAAAAGAAATAGGAAGAAAGGAGAATGGAGAAGGGAAAGGAAAAGAAATAGGAAGGAAGGAAGGAGAAATAGAGAAAGCAAAGGAAAAGAAATGGGAGGGAGGGAAGGAAGGAAGGAGAAATGGAGAAGGGAAAAGAAAAGAAATTGGAAGGAAGGAGAAATGGAGAAAGGAAAAGAAATGGGAGGGAAGGAAGGAAGAAAGAAATGGAGAAGGGAAAAGAAAAGATGGAAGGAAGGAAGGAAGGAAGGAAGGAAGGAAGGAAGGAAGGAAGGAAGGAAGGAAGGAAGGAAGGAGAAATGGAGAAAGGAAAAGAAATAGGAAGGAAGGAGAAATGGAGAAGGGAAAAAAGAAAAAGGATGGAAGGAGAAATGGAGAAGGGAAAAAAGAAAAAGGATGGAAGGAGAAATGGAGAAGGGGAAAGAAACGGGGAGGAAGGAAAAGAAAAAAGGAGAAATGGAGAAGGGAAAAGAAATGGGAAGGAAGGAAGGAGATGGAGAAGGGAAAAGAAAAAAATGGGAAGGGAGAAAGGGAGGGTGAGTAGCACATGAATTAATTGGGCTCTGTAGGAGGCTTGGGATACAATGCTAAAATTAAAAGCTGAAGGAGAAGAAAAGCAAAAATTGAGAAGAAGGGAGGGAGGGAGTAGGGATTAATAGGGAGGCAGGCAGGAAGCGAAAGAAGAAAGACGGAACGGGCTAGCTGGAGAATTCTGGGTGTTGAAATCCACCCCATCTTAAACTTGCCGTGATCGATGGAGAAACATCGGGACAAAGGGTAACAACGAGAAAGTGCCTTGCAGCAATTTGCTGCATGCTCCGCCTGGCTGATTAGCTCTATTAAAAAAACAACTCAAATGTGAACCGACCTGTCTATCGCCAACTGGGCCATCCGTCTCTTAAAAGGCAGAACCCAAATTCTACCCAGCGGTGGTCCATTGCCCAAGCTCTGTGGGTTTCTAGCCATTTTCCTCTCGTTCCTCAAAGCGCCTCGCTTCTTCGCCTCTTTTTGGGGGGGGGGGTTCGTCTTTTTCTCAAAATGCATCTTTTCTTCCAAAAGATGAGTTTTCTGCCGTGCGCAAATTCTCTCTTTTTTTTTTTTCGTGGTCACGAAGCAAGAAATCAGGACTTGAAGCGTCCTGCTTTCTTCCTTCACAAAGCCGTTGAGTTTCATAGAACTATTTCGGGCGAGACCCACAGATTGCATTTCGGCTTTCTAATCAGCTTTCCCAGGAACAGCCCACCGGCTCTTTTTTTTTTTTTTTAAGGAATTATTTATTTAAATTAATCACAAATTCCGGCACGCAAAGGCACCCTTCTATAGGTTTCTGTTGATAGAAAGGGGAAAGAAAAGAGATTGGAAGGAAATGTATATAATTAACGAAAGCTCCCTTTGGCCTCTGGGATAATAATTATTTTTTTAAAAGAATTTGATTGGATTTTATAGGGTTAGGAATAGAATGGGGTCGGGAATGGGGTTAGGGTTTAAACTGGGGTTAGGGAAGGATTTGGCATTAGGACAGGGTTAGGGTCAACATTGGGGTTGTTCCCCCAATAACAGTTTCAATGTTTTGCAAACAGAATATTGTCTGGGTACATATGTATAGTTAACAATAATTAATATAGTAATAGACAACAGTGGTGAGTATAATTGGTTATCCTAAACAGTATTAGTTAATCAATCCATAACATTCTTCTTACTAGTATGGATTCAAAATAACATATCACATTCCTTTCTCCCTAATTGGTTTTCTTAACCATTGATAGAAATTATCCCATGTTTTAAAGTAAACTGAATCTTCTTTGTCTTTAATCTCTAAAGTCAAATCTATCCATTTCTGCACCTTCTAGAATTTTCTTTGATTAATACTTCTTCAGTTGGTAAATTTTTATTTTTCCAATATTGGTCAAATGCAATTCCCGCTGCTGTTAATATATGCAATATTAAATATTTGCTCTCCTTCTCATAATTAGCTCCTAATATTCCTAACAAAAACAGGTCTGGTTTAAAAATCTATCTGTTTTTTTAGTCATCTTTCCCAACCATGCATGTATCTTAAGCCAAAACTTTTTTGCTTTAGGTTTAGGGCATGTCCACCAGATATGATAATAAGTTCCTGGCCTTTGTTTACATGGGATAATAATTATTATAGGTTGTTAAGTGAATCTAGCTTCCCCCGTTGACTTTGCTTGTCAAAAGGTCGCAAAAGGGGGTCACAGGACCCCGGGACACTGAGACCGTCATAAATGTGAGTCGGTTGCCAAGCATCTGAGTTTTGATCACGTGACCATGCGATGGTCGTAAGTATGAAAAACAGTCCTAAGTCACTTTTTTCAATGCCGTTGTAACTTCAAATGGACACCAAATGAACTGTTGTAATTTGAGGACCACGTGTAACTCCCATAGTTGCCTCTGAAGTCAAATTATTCAGTCTTACCTTTTGTTTAGAATTCTTTAAATATTTTTTCACACGTACTTTGGGGGGGGGGAACCCTGTCTCTTCTATCTTCCCAAGAGAACATTCAGAAATGACACACTGAGGACTGGTTTCTCCTGGGGCTTGGACAGAAGAACTATTTTATCTATTAAATGTACATGCTGCCCATCTCTCTATCATAATAATATGATTATTATGGACATAATAATAAAGTTGGAAAGGACCTTGGAGGTCATCTAGTCCAACCCCCTGCTCAGGCAGGAAACCCTATACCATTTCAAACAAATGGCTGTCCAGTCTCTTCTTAAAAACTTCCAGTATTGGAGCATTCACAGCTTCTGGAGGCAGGTTGTTCCCCTGGTTAATTGTTCTCACTGTCAGGAAGTTTCTCCTTAGTTCCAGGTTGCTTCTCTCCTTGATTAGTTTCCATCCATTGCTTCTTGTCCTGCCTTCAGGTGCTTTGGAGAATAGCTTGACTCCCTCTTCTTTGGGGCAGCCCCTGAGATATTGGAACACTGCTATCATGTCCCTCCTCGTCCTTCTCTTCATTAAACGAGACATCCCCAATTCCAGCAGCCTTTCCTTATATGTTTTAGCCTCCAGTCCCCTGATCCTCTTTGTTGCTCTTCTCTGCACTCTTTCTAGAGCAGTGGTTCTCAACCTGTGGGTCGGGACCCCATTTGGGGTCGAACGACCATTTCATGGGGGTCGCCAAACCATGCTGTCCACCATTTTGTTCCCTTTTCCCTAGCTGTCCTACTCCCTCTTATTGGTGGCCACACCCACTTGGTGGTCACCACAACATGGGGAACTGTATTATGGGGTCACGGCATTAGAAAGGTTGAGAACCACTGTTCTAGAGTCTCAATATCTTTTTTACATCGTGGTGACTAAAACTGAATGCAGTATTCCAAGTGTGGCCTTACCAAGGCCTTGTAAAGTGGTATTAATACTTCACGCGATCTTGATTCTCTCCCTCTGTTAATGCAGCCCAGCACTGTGTTGGCTTGATGAGTTTCCATCCATTGCTTCTTCTCCTGCCTTCGGGTGCTTTGGAGAATAGCTTGACTCCTTCTTCTTTGGGGCAGCCCCTGAGATATTGGAACACTGCTATCATGTCCCCGCTCGTCCTTCTCTTCATTAAACTAGACCGGGTCTTATTTTCGGGAAAACACGAAGCCTCCCAAGAGATGCGCTGTTTATATATTTCCTCTTTTGTTGTTGCGCCTCCTTTTGCTGACGAAGAACGAAGAAAGAACATTCACCTTTTATTGAGTTTGATTTAAATGCCTTGTGAAAGAGCTGCGTACAAGGGATTTTTAAACGATTGTGTTGTTCTTGTCTTCCAGCGCTTTTCCCCCCCCAGTTTGATACTTCATTTTATTTTTATTTATTTTATTTTTGTTACAGGTTGCTACGGGATACGCCCGGATCTTGTGAATGAAGGCTGGACCTGTTCCCGTTGCTCAGCAAACGCACTGCTAGCGGTAGGCAAATCTTTTTCTTGGTAACCAGAAATGGCTAAGTGGAGGATTGGATCCTAGCATAAATGCTAGCTTTGATTCCAAGGAGGCTTCGGTGGTTCTTTTGGTGGGGTGGGGGGTGATGAAGAGAAAGAGGATGAAGAAGATGGATGATGAAGAAAAACACAAAGGCAACACAGTCCTAGGCTGCATTAACAGAGGGGTAGAATCAAGATCACATGAAGTATTAATATCCCTTTATAAAGCTTTAGTAAGGCCACACTTGGAATATTGGGCCCAGTTTTGGTCACCACGATATAAAATAGATGTTGAGACTCTAGGAAAGAGTGCAGAGAAGAGCAACACCGATGACTAGGATAGAATAACAGTCGGAAGGGACCTTGGAGGTCATCTAGTCCAACCTCCTGCTCAGACAGGAAACCCTATAGCATTTCAGACAAATGGCTGTCCAGTCTCTTCTTAAAAACTTCCAGTGTTGGAGCATTCACCGCTCCTGGAAGCAAGTCGTTCCATTGATTCATTGTTCCCACCGTCAGGAAATGTCTTCTTAGTTCTAGGTTGATTAGGGGACTGGAGGCTAAAACTTATAAAGAACAGTTTCAGGAATTGGGGATGTCTAGTTTAATGAAGAGAAGGACGAGGGGGGACATGATAGCAGCCTTCCAATATCTCAGGGGCTGCCCCAAAGAAGAGGGAGTCAAGCTATTCTCCAAAGCGCCTGAAGGCAGGACAAGAAGCAACGGATGGAAACTAATCAAGGAGAGAAGCAAACCTGGAACTAAGGAGAAACTTTCTGACAGTTAGAACAATTAACCTGTGGAACAACCTGCCTCCAGAAGCGGTGAATCCGCCAACACTTTTAAGAAGAGATTGGACAGCCATTTGTCTGAAATGGAATAGGCTTGGACTAGAACAGGGGTCTTCAAACCTGACCCTTTTATGACTGTGGACTTCAACTCCCAGAATTCCTCAGCCAGGCACGTGTGCCTGGCTGAGGAATTCTGGGAGTTGGTCCACAAGTCATAACAGGATCAGGTTTGAAGAGCCCTGAACTAGAAGACTTTCAAAGCTGCCTTCTAACTGTATTATTCCTGTTCTGCTCTTCTCCCTACACCCAAGTTCAAAGTTTCTGAGTACTCTTTAGGAATCCAAGAACTTATCAAAGAAAGTTCCAACCTAGAACTAAGGAGAAATTTCCGGGCAGTGAGAACAATTAACCAGTGGAACAGCTTGCCTCCAGAAATTGTGGGTGGAGATTTGAAGAAGAGATTGGACAACCGTTTGTCTGGAATGCTGTAGGGTCTCCTCCGTGAGCAGGGGGTTGGACTAGAAGACCTCCAAGGTCCCTTCCAACTCTTTTATTCTGTTATTAAATAGGCTGTGATAATTGTTTTTGTTTTAGAAGCTTCCGGAAAGTGCTTTATTAGGACTCAGGTGCAGAACAAGGGCAGGCAGAGCTGAGAGGTGGCGTTAAGCAGGTTATCAGTTTAGAGTCCTTACATTCCCACAAGCATTCCCAAGTACATCCCCTCCTGAATTCCGTTGACCCTAATCTGAGGGTAACTTACTCTTGAATTTTATTTGACCAGATTCTTATGTATAGACTTGAATAAATCTTCTATGCTGCAACCTTACATAGGGTCCTGGTTCTTTGTGCCTCACACCAGGGCACTGGATGTAATTCTTCTTTCCTTTCCCTTCCCCTATCCCCCCTGCCCCACAATTCCCCAAATATTTTGGCGGGATATTTTTCTCCTTTTTAAAATATAATTTCCATGTTGCTTTCCCAGGATTGCTGTCTCTGTAATCTCAGAGGAGGAGCTCTTCAAAGAACTACGGATGGAAGGTAAATTGGCTATAAAACTTTACAGCCCTCTCTGAGCGCTTTGCAAATGTCAGCATTTTGCCCCCAACAATCTGGATCCTCTTTTTACCGTCCTCAGAAGGCTGGAAGGCTGAAGCCACCTTGAGCCGGTCAGGATCGAACTCCTGACGGTGGGCAGAGTCAGCCTGCAAGACTGCATTCTAATCACTGTGCCACCAGGGCTCTTGAGAGAGAGAATATAGACAGATACAGACAGACAGAGATAGAGAGATAGAAAAGAGAGAGAGGGAGATGATAGAAAAGAGAGAGAGGGAGATGATAGATAGATAGATAGATAGATAGATAGATAGATAGATAGATAGAGAGAGAGAGAGAGAGATAGAGAGATAGATAGAGAGATGATGGATGGATGGTAGATGATAGAGATAGATAGATAGATAGATAGATAGATAGATAGATAGATAGATAGATAGATAGATAGCAGGATGGATGGATGGATGATAGATGGATAGATAGATAGATAGATAGATAGATAGATAGATAGATAGATAGATAGGATGGATGATAGATAGATAGATAGATAGATAGATAGATAGATAGATAGATAGATAGATAGATAGATAGATAGATAGATAGATAGATAGATAGATAGATAGATAGGATGGATGATAGATAGATAGATAGATAGATAGATAGATAGATAGATAGATAGATAGATAGATAGATAGATAGATAGATAGATAGATAGCAGGATGGATGGATGGTAGGTAGGTAGATAGATAGCAGGATGGATGGATGATAGATAGATAGATAGATAGATAGATAGATAGATAGATAGATAGATAGATAGATAGATAGATAGATAGATAGATAGATAGATAGCAGTAGCACTTACATACTGCTCCGGAGTGGTTTACAGCCCTGTCTAAGCAGTTTACAGAGTCAGCTGTTTCCCCCCTCCCCCCCCCCGAACAATCTGGGTCCTCATTTTACTGACCTCGGAAGGATGGAAGGCTGAGTCAACTTTGAGCCGGTCACGATCAAACTCCCAGCAGTGGGCAGAGTCAGCCTGCAATGTTGCATTCTAAGCACTGCGCTCACCACGGTTTTCAAAATCTGGGTGGCCTGTGCTTCAAGATATTTTTCTGCTAAGTCACCTTTGTTTCTTTCCGGAAGAGCAGGTAGCTTTTTTTAAAAAAAACCAACAACAACAAAACAGTTGTTACAGTAGTCCTCAACTTACGACCGCAATTGAACCCAAAATTTCTGTGGCTAAGCGAGACGGCTGTGAAGTGAATTGTGCCCCCCATTTTACCGCCTTTCTTGCCACAATTGTTAAGGGAATCCCTGCAGTCATTCAGTTAGTGACATGGTCGCTAAGCAAATCTGGCGCTTCCCCGTTGACTTTGCTTGCCACAAGGCTTCCCAAAGGGACATTGCAACTGTCCTAAACACAAGTCCATTGCCAAGCGTCTGAATTTTGATCACGTGACCCCCTGGGATGCTACAATAGTCGTAAGGGTGAAAAAAGGTCCCGAGTCCTTTTTTTCAGTGCTGCTGTAACTTCGAACGGTCACTAAATGCCCTGTTGTAAGTTGAGCACTCCCTGTATTCAGAGAAAGAACGGCCTGATTAAGTGCATTATAGTCAACTGGCATTATTTTACTAAGACTGTCAATCTTAGAATGAGTTGCCACATAGCTCGGAGGGAGAGTGTCTGCCAGCTCTTGTACTAGACCAGTGGTGGCGTGCCAGAGGCGGCACTCGGAGCCCGCTCTGTGGGCACGTCCCAGCCCTGTGCCCCCCCGGAGGAGAGTCGCACCCGGGCACGGCCTGTGCGGAGCAGCGCAACCAAGGGCATGGCAGCCGGGCAACGGGGACAAAACTCCGCCCTCACACCCTGTCGTGCGCAGTTGATGCTGCAGGGTGCGGGCAGAAGGTGTGGCCACCCTGGCGCTGCTGGGTCGTGCCTGGCTGAGGAATTCTGGGAGTTGAAGTCCACAAGTCTTAAAGTGGCCAAGTTTGAAGACCCCTGAATTAGAGAGGGCTGACTCATGCATGAGGCAATCTGGACTCTGATTGGTTGCTGTCAGTATGAAGGGGACATTTCCCTTTTTTCCTGCCTTTTTTCCTCTGTGTGTTCTGTATACTGTTTGATTTACCTCAGGATATTCCTATGTGCCTGACTATTTTGTGTTTTTCCTTTCTGGATGATGATAAAAATGTAAATTTAATGTGCCTGGCTGAGGAATTCTGGGAGTTGGAAGTCCACAAGTCCTAAAAGGGCCAAGTTTGAAGACCCCTGACTCATGCATGAGGCAATCTACACTCTAATTCAGCGGTTCTCAACCTATGGGTCGCGACCCCATTTGGGGTCGATCGACCATTTTACGGGGGTCGCCAAACAATGCGATCCGCCATTTCCCTCCCTCAGGGGGCGCCGCCGCGCATGCGCGCCACGCGTGGGGGCGCCGCTGCGCATTGGGTGTCACCGCGCATGCGCAGCGCGTATGGGGGTGGCACCGCACATCTGCGCGCCGTGCACGTGCGCGGCACGTTTGTGTGGCGGGGGTCGCCGTCACACAAACGTTGAGAAACGCTGCTCTAATTGGTTGCTGTCAGTATGAAGGGGGCGTTTCCCTTTTTTCCCGCCTTTTTTCCTCTGTGTGTTCTGTATACTGTTTGATTTACCTCAGGATATTCCTATGTGCCCAACTATCTTGTGTTTTTCCCTTCTGGATGATGATAAAAATGTAAATTTAATGTGCCTGGCTGAGGAATTCTGGGAGTTGAAGTCCACAAGTCCTAAAAGGGCCAAGTTTGAAGACCCCTGCATTAATATCATTTGAACCAATCTGGACTTTGTCCTGTCAGATTGACGGTATTAAACCTCTTCGCTTTAAGATCAGAATTGATCTTTGGGCAGCGGCAGAGATTCCTGTCGCACGTCTCTCACGGATAACCCCGATCTCTTGGGACGATGCTTAACGATGTCGAGGGGAACAATAAATAAATATTTCAATATCTTTCCCCCCTCTTGGACACTTTGCAGGTGGGTGCACGTCATCTGTGCCATCGCTGTCCCGGAAGCCCGTTTTGTCAACATCCTCGCACGCCACCCTGTAGACATCACTGCCATCCTTGAGCAACGGTGGAAGCTGGTAAGGGGCCCTTGAGCCCGTTAAGGAAGAAAGGTGGAAACTGGGAACTCCTTGGGGAAGGGAAATGGACCTTAACGGGTTAGTAGTCCCTGCAGGCCTTGGCTGGAAGCAATAGAAGTGAATATGGGTAGCTCAGGGTTGAAGTGTGGGGTCCCTGGGGCTCTTGCGGGTGTTTCATTACCCAACTAGGTAACATCATCAGTGCTAGAAGGAAAGAGGTTTGCAGAGTGGTGGTTAGGAGGAGGAAGAGGATTGTGGGGTCCTTGGTACTCTCTGTTTCCTTGCAGATGATTTACGATACAACGAGGTAACATCAATACTAGAAGGGGCTGAGGTTCATGGAGGAAGGAGGAGGAAGACTGTGGGGTCCTTGGTGCTCTTTGAGCTGGCTTGTTTTCTTGCAGACATTTCATGAACCAACTAGGTAACATCATCAGTGCTAGAAGGAAGGGGGGTTTGCCGAGTGGTGGTGGAGGAGGAGGAGGAGGACGATGACGACGACTGTGGAGTCCTTGGTGCTCTCTCAGCTGGGTTGTTTTCTTGCAGACGTTTCATTACCCAGCTAGGTAGCATCATCAGTGCTAGAAGGGAATGGTAATTGTGGACTGGAGGAGGGGGAGGAGCAGGAGGAGGAGGACAACTGTGGGGTCCTTGGTGCTCTCTGACCTGGCTTGTTTTCTTGCAGACATCTCATTACCCAGCTAGGTAACACCCATCAGTGCTAAAAAGAAGTGGAGTTGGCTCTCACTTGTTTATGTACTTGCGGCTTGCCCAGACATGTTGGTGAGAGTGTTGTTTTCTCCTTGGTGATTCCCTGTTGTTTACTGTTTGGTTGTGTGTCCGAGCTGGTAGTTTCTTGCCTGGAAGATTAGAGAGCCTCTCTTATGCTTTGGGGACCTTCGCCCTTCTCTCTTGTGGAAGTGGGAGGTAAAAAGCACATTTATTATTATTCCTGAGCGACAGCAACGTGCTCGGCTCCTTTATGGATAATCTGACTTTTCCAACCCGCCATTCTCTTCATTACCCACGCTTGTAACAGCAAATTAAAAAAAAACCCTCCCTTTATACGGGGCTGGCTTGTATTGCTTAATGGACCTCCCAAGAGAAATCCGTTAAGTCCTCGGGCAAACAGCTTTGCCGCTTGTACCCCTCTCGTTGTCTCCGCATTGCTGCTTGCGTGGCTTGGCGGGATCCGTAGAGGCCGGCATAAACTTGGGCTGGAGCAGAGATTGTCTCCTGAGTGGGCCACTGGCACTTTGGAGCTGCGGCTGCAGAGATGCAGGGAAGCCCTGTCTCGTGGGGGCGTTGTTTGATCTGAGAGCCAGGGGTCCACCCAGAGAAGACGAAGCGTGCAGTCCAAAGTTCTGGTGTCGCTCAGTACCTGGCTCAATAGTAGTAACTGTGAGAGGGATCTCGGAGTTCTAGTGGACCATCACTTAAATAGGAGCCAGCCGTGTGCTGCAGCTGCCAAAAAAGCCAACACAGTCCTAGGCTGCATGAACAGAGGGAGAGAATCAAGATCACGTGAAGTGTTAATACTGCATCCACTTTTGGTCACCACGATGTAAAAAAGACGTTGAGACTCTGGAAAGAGTGCAGAGAAGAGCAACCAAGATGATTAGGGGACTGGAGGCTAAAGCATATAAGGAACGGTTGCTGGAATTGGGTACGTCTAGTTTAATGAAGAGAAGGATTAAGGGAGACATGATAGCAGGTGTCTCGTCAATGTGTGGTCCTCAATGGAACCGCATCTACATGGAGGGAAGTGTGTAGTTGAGTGCCCCAGGGTTCTGTTCTGGGCTCAGTGCTCTTCAACATCTTCATCAGTGATTTGGACGAAGGAATAGATGGGGAACTCATCAAATTTGCAGATGATACCAAGTTGACAGGAATAGCCAACACTGCAGAAGACAGGCTTAGGATACAGGAGGATCTGGACAGACTTGAATACTGGGCGCTATCTAACAAAATGAAATTCAAGGGTGAAAAAAGTCAGGTTTTACATTTAGGCAAGAAAAACCAGATGTACAGGTATAGTATAGGGTAGGGGTAGGCAACCCAAAACACTCAAAGAGCCACTTGGACCCGTTTCCCACCAAAAATAAAACACTGGGAGCCGCAAAACCCTTTTGATATCTAAAATGAAGATACTGCATATGTCCTTTTTTACCTTTATTATAGGTGTTTTGGGAATATCCATACTATTAAAACAATGATCACCAAGAGAATGCTTTAAGAAAATAAAATTACATACACACAAAGGTAAAAAAGGATATATGCAGTGTTATCTTCATTTTAGATATCAAAGGTGTCTCTCTCTCTGTCTCTCTCTCTCCCTCTCTATCTGCCCTTGGTCTGCCACTCCTCTTCCCCCACTCTCTTTCTTCCTCTCTCTCTCTCTCTTTCTCTCTCCCCTCCTTCTCTCTCTCTCTCTTTCTCTCCCCCCTCCTATCTGCTGCTCACCTGGCAAGCTTCAAGCTGTTGTCCAACAAGCTCAGGGGTAAGCAACCTCGTCTCTTTCATGACTCATGGACTTCAACTCCCAGAATTCCTGAGTCAGCCTAGCTGGGCTAGCTAGCTCTCTCCTGCCCTTCCTGCTTCCTGCAGAAACGCAGCAAAGGGAGGAGCTCCGCCCAGTAAGCTTTTCAGCTCCTCGGAGAACACTGTGAGTGCATTCTCTTTTACACACACACACACACACACACACACACAAACAGAGAGAGAGAGAGAGAGAGAAGCAGGGAAGTGCAATTGCCTCTCTCTGTCTCTGTCTCTCTCTGCAAAGGCAGAGGAGGCTGGGAGCCACAGGGGAAGCTCAAAGAGCCTCATGCGGCTCCGGAGCCGCAGGTTGCCGACCTGTGGTATAGGGAGTATCTTGCTCAATAGTAGCAACTGTGAGAGGGATCTTGCAGTCCTAGTGGACAATCACTTAAATAGGAGCCAGCTGTGTGCTGCAGCTGCCAAAAAAGCCAACACACTGCTGGGCTGCTTTAACAGAGGGATAGAATCAAGATCACACGAAGTGTTAATACTGATTCCACTTTATAAAGCTTTAGTTAAATAACTAAATGAATATATTTTAAAAAATGCTCCTTTTTTTTTTTTGCCTGTGACATGCCAGTGGAGTCAAGTTAGGCATTTTTGGAATTTTTCACCCCAAGCCCCAAAGGTTGGAGTGAGCAGCTGTTCTCTAATCTGTGCATTCCTTGGTGGGGGGAAAGGGGAGCGAACCCCCAACAGTTGGCTGGTAGAACACAAGAATCCTCTTTTTTAAAAAAAAAAAAAAAAGAAAGAAAAGAAAAAAGAAAAAAAATACTTTTCATATGGCTTGCCCTGCCAGGGTTAGTGGGAGAAGGCTTGGTGGTTCCTTGATAAGGCTGTTAGGCCACCGGTATATAAACAGAGAACCAACCCCACTCCCTTGTAGCCCTGATGATGTTACCTAGTTGGGTCATGAAATGTCTGCAAGGAAACCACCAAGCTCAGAGAGCACCAAGGATCCTAAAATAATCCTCCTCCTCCTCCTCCTCCCCATAAACCCCTTTCCCTTCTAGTACTGATGATGTTACCTAGCTGGATAATAAAACATCTCCAAGAAAGCAACCAAGTTCAGAGTGCCACAGACCCCACAATTGTCGTCGTCGTCATTGTCCTCCTCCTCCTCTTTCTCCTCCTCTTTCTCCTCCTCCTCCTCCTCCTCCTCCTCCTCCTCCTCTCTACAAACCCCACTCCCTTCTAGCACTGACGATGTTACCTATTTGGATAGTGAAATGTCTGCAAGGAGACAACCAACCTCATAGAGCACCCAGGACCCCAGAATTCAATCCTCAGCTACAGATTTTCTCTTCCGTTGGTGCTTGCTTCGTCTTTCCGTTTCTGTGCTCTGCTCTAGAAAATTTGAGCTTCCTTTTGAAAACCCAAAACAGGCACTCAGGTCCTCCTCTTCTACAATTCCTTTGGTTTTCCTTCTCGTTGGGGTGTCGCAATCCCCTCATTTTAGACCAGAAGGTCAGCTTAGGATGCCGTGTGGAAGGAGGGAGGGAACTGCAGGCTGAAATCAGGATGCTCCCATTTGGAAGCGAAGGGGAACTTGGGTAAGTGGGATGCAAAATCCGAAGTGGAGGAAATAGACCAGGTTTGAATTAGTCTCCTGGCAGGCAGGTGGAGTAAACAAGCATTCTGCAGCAGACAAACTGTGGTGCAGTGACCTGATTAGAAAATGAAACACAAAACAGCCTTTCTCTTCCCCCCCCCCCCGGTTCTTCTCGAACAACGGATTCTGTGGTCAAGAAGAGCAATAAAACTGATTAGGGGCCTAGAACATACATGAAGAACGGTTGTGGGGATTGGGTTTGGCTCGTTTAACGAAAAGAAGGACTTACCATTGAGGTCGTAAGTCAAGGGCTTCCCTGTAACGAGATCGGCAGCGTCACCGAGACCTGGACTGCCATCTGTCAGAAACGGCGTAGGGCCTCCTGCTCGGGCGTGGGGCTGGACTAGATGACCTACAAGGTCCCTCCCAATCCTGTTAATTCTATTTTATTCTTGTCACACATCCAGTGACCGAGCCAAGATTTCCATCTCCTGTCTCGGCAGCCCTCCCCCTCCTCCGCCTCCTCCTCTCTCCCACTCCAAAACAGAGCCATCCAAAATGGAGACGAGACGTCTCACTTTGCCACCGCATAATTTCCTTGCTTTGCTCCGGTGGTGCATCGCCTCATTTGGAAAGTGTTATTGTTTGTGCAGCTCCTGATGGGCCTTCGCCGAGCTCGTCGGTAAATTACGGTGCAGAATTTCAGAGTAATTAGTTGTCATCCCCTCGGTTGAGTGTGTGAGTTGTGGCACTCATGCAGGGCTAGACAACCCTTCCCCTGATTCGGAGCTGCAGGGAAGGTGGCTGTTTGATCACCTTGCTTTGTGCGCATTGCTACCTCCTTCATAGGTGTCTCTGTTGTATTTCCACGACAATTTATACCAGTGGTTCTCAACCTGTGGGTCGGGACCCCATTTGGGGTCGAACGACCATTTCACGGGGGTCGCCGAACAAGGCTGTCAGCCATTTTTTTCCCCTTTTCTTTGGCCACGCCCCTGGCACCCGGTGATGTATAAGTGGTTGGGGGTCACCACAACATGGGGAATTGTATTATGGGGTCGCGGCATTAAAAAGGTTGAGAACCACTGATTTATACAGATACAGATACTCCGTGACTTAACGACCAAAACGGAGTCCCAGCTTTTCTGCGGCTAAGCGAGTCGGTTGAAGTGAGTGTTGTCCCATTGCACAGTCTTTCTTGCCACCCTTCTTGCCACAGGGAATCGCTGCAGTTAAGTTAGCAACACGATTGTTAGTTGAATCCGGCTTCCCCCTTTGACTTGGCTGGTCGGAAGGTCGCAAAAGGGGTCACGGGAGATTTCCCCCCCCCCCCGGGACACTGCAACCGGGTACCAGGTGCTCAGATTTTGATCACGTGAGCACAGGGATGGCGCAACAGTGTCAGTATGAAAAACGGTCATAATGTCGATGGCAAGGATAGCAACCTTGGCTCTTTTATGACTCGTGGACTTCAACTCCCAGAATTCCTGAGCCAACATGGCTCAGCTTGGAAACCTCTCCCTTTCCCCTCAGCATGGCTGGCTGAGGAACTCTGGGAGTTGAAGTCCACAAGTCATAAAAGGACCCAGTTTGAAGACCCCTGCTCTAAAGGTACAAACCAGTACTAAAATCGATTGTATTTGTCTTGATTAAGAGGGAGCCATTTCTTTATCTCTTTTTTCCTTCATTCTATTTTTTTCTTCTTTGCCCTTGGCATATTATTTTTCTTAGTTTGTATTAGTCTTTTATCTCTTTATTTCTAAACCATTGGTTCTCAACCTGTGGGTTAGGACCCCATTTGGGGTCGAACGACCATTTCACGGGGGTCGCCAAACAACACAGTCTGCCATTTTTTTCCCCTTTTCCTTAGCTGTGCTACTCCCTTTTATTCTATTGGCTTTTGAAAGCCAATAGAATAGACTCTCTTGAATAGAGTCTAATTCTATTGGCTTTCAAAAGCCAATAGGAATTGTCCAGGCTGTCTCTGCCCTGCTGAGCCCGCCAAAAGTCCCATTCTGCAAACGGTGCTGCACCAGTTGAGTAGTCCTCGACTTACGACCGGTTGGGGGTCGCGGCATTAAAAAGGTTGAGAACCACTGTTCTAAACTCTAATAAAAAGGATTTTTTTAAAAAAAACCAAAACAATAACGACTAGATGACCTCCAAGGTCCCTTCCAACTTGATGATGATGATGAATGTTAAAAGTTAAAAGCAGAATCCAAAATCCTCACTGTCAAAATGCCAGACCCCCCACGGGGCTCTAATCCACCTCCTCTGTCAACACTGCTAACATCGGATGTTCTTGCTTGGACAATATATGAAAATCCAGCCATTTCCCCCTTAACTTGTGTGTTACTTTTAGAGTTAGAATTAGATGATGTGGGGGGAGGGGAAGGAAGAATGTGTATGGGAATTAGTTAGACATAACAACCTTGTAGTAGGCTGTTTTTTCAAGGCTGTTTGACATAAGAGATGATAAGGAATGCCGGATTGGAGAACTGGAGGGAAGGTCTGCATTTCAAACTAATTGGGGAATGTGATTATGATTGTTAATCGGAGGAGGGAATTGTACTTTGATACTATGTGTTTTAGGGGAGGGGAATTTCAGATTTCGGCTTCGACCATGTACCTGCCGATGCCATGCAACTTGAATAAAGTTTCTTTCAGGTAAACAATGCCTCAAAGTTCTTTGAAGAGTTCCATCTGTCGGAACCATGACATCCGCTTTCTTTTCAGAAATGTGTCTACTGCCGTAAGCGGATGAAGAAAGTTTCCGGAGCCTGCATCCAGTGTTCCTCCGAGCACTGCTCCACGTCTTTCCACGTCACCTGCGCCCACGCGGCCGGCGTGCCCATCGAGCCTGATGATTGGCCCTACGTGGTGTCCATCACCTGCTTCAAGCACAAAGCGGCCAGCCACATTGTAGGTGTCCCTTGGATCTGTCCCTCCCCTTTCCCTTGTTCACCCCACCGGCCCAACCTTTCGCTTGATGGACAGTCCCTTTGTCTCTTCCAGCTTCCCTTTTCCAGAGAGGTCTCCCTCAGCCAGACGGTAATTGCGAAGAACCGGAACGGCCTCTATTACCGGTGCAAAGTGATTGGGGTGACCACGCAAACCTTTTACGAGGTCAACTTCGACGATGGCTCCTACAGTGATAACATTTATCCAGAAAACATTATTGTAAGTAGTTTGGAGGAGCAGGAGACCTTAAGAGTAGAGCGGGGATCTTTAAACTTGGCCCTTTTATGACTGTGCTTGGCTGAGGAATTCTGGGAGTTGAAGTCCACAAGTCATAAAAGGGCCAAGTTTGAAGACCCCCCGGAGTAGAGTGTGTAACGCTCTGGATAGGAGAGTCAACTCTGTTCTCTGCGCTTAGTTGTTTTCTTGCGAACGTTTCATGACCCAACTGGGGAACATCATCAGAAGGGAGTCAGTGGGATTTGGGGAGGGGAGGAGGGGAGGGGAAAGGAAGGAGGAGGAAGACTGTGGGGTCCTTGGTGCTCTCTGAGCTGGGTGGTTTTCTTGCAGACATTTCATGACCCAACTAGATAACATTATCAACGTTAGAAGGGATAAGGTTTGCAAAATGGAGGAGAAGAAGGGGGGGAGGAAGAGGAGGAGGAGGAGAAGGAAGACAGTGGGGTCCTTGGTGCTCTCTGAACTGGGTGGTTTTCTTGAAGATGGGGAACATCATCAGTGCTAGAAGGGAGGGAAGTTTGGGCTCTGTTTATATACTAGCGGCTTGCTGTGTCAGTGTCGACGGGAGTGTTCTTGGTGCTTCCTTGATTAGGCCGTTGTTTACTGTTCGAGTCTGTGTCTGAATCGGTAGTTCCTTGATTAGAATATATTTTTTCTGCTTGATTGTTTGTCTTGACGTTAATCACTGGTCATCTTGGTCTTTTGCTCCTGGTAAGGATGTGTTCTAGTAGTCTTTCTGTTTCATTCTTAATTTTCCTTATTGCCTCTTGTGAAAGGTGTGGAAACGTGGTTTATCTCTGTGGGCCTGTTGATGGCCAGTTTGTTTTGAGGGCCAAGCTTCCAGGAACCCTCAAGTGTTGTTGGCTTGGTCTAGGACAGGGGTAGGCAACCTTGGCTCTTTGATGACTGGTGGACTTCAACTCCCAGAATTCCTGAGCCGGCCTGGCTCAGCTTGGAAACCTCTCCCTGTCCCCTCAGCATGGCTGGCTCAGGAATTCTGGGAGTTGAAATCCACGAGTCATAAAAGAGCCAAGGTTGCCTACCTCTGATCTAGGTGTATCTATCATCTGACTGTCTGTCAGTCATCTAGGTCAGGGATAGGTAGTAACCTTGGCTCTTTTATGACTCGTGGACTTCAACTCCCAGAATTCCTGAGCCAGCATGGCTCAGCTTGGAAACCTCTCCCTGTCCTCTCAGCATGGCTAGCTCAGGAATTCTGGGAGTTGAAGTCCACCAGTCATCAAAGAGCCTGGTCTAGGATGCTCACAGTTTTCCCAGTTGAAACAGTGAGGCCTGTTTGATCAGATTAGTATGGCATCCGATTGGACTCCAGGACAGATCCTGGCCCTTGAGAGCTGCTCGTAAAAAAATAATTTTGTTTCTCAGAACAGAGACTGCCTTAAGATGGGGCCACCTGCAGAGGGCGAGCCGGTCCAGCTGCACTTGACCAACGGCGTCACTTACCAAGCTAAGTTCATCGCCGCCCACGTCAACCAGATCTTTCAGGTGAAAGCCCAGAATTTACCTTTTCCTTTTACCTTTTTACTTTACTTTTTAAAATCCTGCCTAGGTTGGTTTTACAAATAGCTCAAGGAGGGCAAACTTATCCCGCCCAGCTTCCTCTCCCTTTTTTCCCTCACGAAAACAACCCTGTGAAGTGGGTTGGGCTGAGAAAGAGTGACTGGCCCAAAGGTCCCCCAGCCGGCTTTGCCAGCTTTCATGGCGAAGGCAGGACTTGAACTCGGACTAATCTAATCCCTAAACCCAAGGGGCTTGATTCAGACTAGATCCTCTCACTCTGAGGAGATTGGTCTGCTTTTGGAATCGACAACCTGTCACGGTGGGGAAAGTCAGTGAACAGGCTGTTCTTCGTAGTCTGGAGAAGAGAACAAGGTATTTTCGGGCAAACTGGGTTTGTTGGTGTCTCACTTGTCAAGGAAAAGAGAAAGTCGAAGGTGGGTGGGTGGGTGGGTGGATGGATGGTTAGATGGATGGATGGTTGGATGAATGGGTGGATAGTTGGGTGGATGGATAGTTGGATGGATGGATGGTTGAATGGATAGATGGTTAGATGGATGGATGGTTGGATGAATGGGTGGGTGGGTGGATGGATAGTTGGGTGGATGGATGGGTGGGTGGGTGGATGGATGGATGGGTGGATGAATGGGTGGGTGGATGGATGGGTGGATGAATGGGTGGGTGGATGGATAGTTGGTTGGATGGATGGATGGATGATTGGATGAATGGATGGATGGATGGATGATTGGATGGATGGGTGGATGAATGGATGGATGGATGGATGATTGGATGGGTGGATGGATGGATGGATGGATGGATAGTTGGGTGGATGGATGGATGATTGGATGGATGGATGGATGGATGGATAGTTGGGTGGATGGATGGGTAGGTGGGTGGATGGGTGGGTGGGTGGATGGATGGATTGATGGGTGGGTGGGTGGGTGGGTGGGTGGATGGATGGATGGATGGATAGTTGGATGGATGGATGGATGGATTGATGGGTGGGTGGGTGGGTGGGTGGATGGATGGATGGATAGTTGGATGGATGGATGGATGGATGGATGGATGGTTGGTTGGATGGATGGATGATTGGGTGGGTGGATGGATGGATAGTTGGGTGGATGGATGGATGGTTGGTTGGATGGATTTTTAGGTGTGCACCTTGAGCTAAAACTAGGGCTTATTTTGGGGGTAGGGCTTATATTAGCCCCATCCCCAAAAATCAGGCTAGGGCTTATTTTACTTCTGGGGAAACACGGGTAGGGTCCTAAACCAGAGGCCCAGTGCTTGACAATTGCTCCACTTCCTCCTACAGGTAGAGTTTGAAGATGGCTCTCAGCTGATGGTCAAACGAGGGGAGATCTATACCCTTGATGAAGAACTTCCCAAGAGAGTTAAATCTCGCCTGGTGGGTATCTGGACCTCAAACCCTGCATGGATGCAGCTTGGAGCCGGGCTTGGGGAGGGATTTTGTGAAAATACGATCAAAGGATCCAGTGGGATCCTTGGCGCTTGGTCGTTTCCCTGCAGATGTTTCATGACCCAACTAGGCAATACGATCAGTGCTAGAAGGAAGCAGGGCTGGCTCTCTAATTACAGGTAGTCCTCAATTTATGACCACAATGGAGCCCAAAATTTTATGTTGCTAACAGACATTTGTTAAGTGAATTCTGCTTCCTTTTACGACCTTTCTTGCCACAGTTCTTAAGTGAATCACTGCAGTTCTTAAGTTAGTAACACGGTTGTTAAGTGAGTCCGGCTTCCCCATTGACTTTGCTTGCCCAAAGGTCGCAAAAAGGGGAATCATGTGGCCCCGGGAGACACACGGCAACCGTCACAAATGTGTGTCAGTTGCCAACTGTCTGAATTTTGATCGCCCGACCATGGGAATGCTACAACGGTCGTAAGTGTGAAAAGTGGTCACGAGTCCCTTTTTTCAGTAACGTTGCAGCAACAGGCTTGACGGGCCCTGGCTAAGCCGTTTACAGAGTCAGCATCTTCCTCCCCTTCCCCCCCCCCCAACAATCTGGGTCCTCATTTTACTGACTCGGAAGGATGGAAAGCTGAATCAACCTTGAACCGGTCAGGATCGAACTGATAGCAGCCGGTAATTAGCAGAATTAGCCTTGCAGTACTGCGTTCTAGCCACTGTGTCACCACAGTTCCTGTAACAAATAGTAATAATAATAATAATAATAATAATAATAATAATAATAATAATAATAATAATAATAAACAAACAGACAAGCACCTGCAACATAACACCCCAGACTTAACAATTGTCGATAAGAAAGACAAAAAAGTCTGGATAGTGGACGTGGCAGTGCCTGGAGACAGCAGAATAGATGAGAAAGAACTGGAGAAGGCAACAAAATACAAAGACCTACAAATAGAAATAGAAAGACTGTGGCAAAAGCAAGCAAGGGTAGTACCAATAGTCATAGGCGCCTTGGGTGCAATCCCAAAACAACTGGAGCACCACTTGAACACCATTGGCATTGACAAATTTGCTATTAGTCAATTGCAAAAGGCGGCCTTATTAGGAACTGCTTCCATATTGCGAGGATACCTGTAATACCATCAAACATCCACATCTGCCTATCCCAGGTCCTGGATAAGGACTCGATAGGTAGACAAAATGCCAAATCCAGTCTGAACATCTGGCTGACTGTGTGATGATCCATAATAATAATAATAATAATAATAATAATAATAATAAAGTTGGAAGGGACCTTGGAGGTCATCTATCCAATCTTCTGCTCAGGCAGGAAACTCTATACCATTTCAGACAAATGGCTGTCCAGTCTCTTTTTAAAAACTTCCAGTGTTTCCAGTGTTGGAGCATTCACAGCTTCTGGAGGCAAGGAGTTCCACTAGTTAATTGTTCTCACTTTCAGGAAGTTTCTCCTTAGTTCTAGGTCAGTGATGGCGAACCTTTTAGAGACCAAGTGCCCAAAAACCGCCCCCCCACCCCCGTCCCTGCTCCACCCTGCCCACTGGGCCATCCATTACCTCCACGGCCCGCCACAGATCACCCAGGCAGCCCAGCAGCGCCATGGTGGTCACGCCCTCCGTCCGTGCCCCGCAGTAGCATCTGCGCGCAACGGGGTGCAAGAGCAGAGTCTTGTCCCCACTGCCCGGTTACTGTGTCCTTGGTTGCACTGCTTCGCGTGGGCCGTGCCCAGGGGCAACTCTCCTCCAGGACAGCTGCTGGTGAGGAGGAGGCCGTGGGAGGAGGCAGGGCTGGGGAGATGGTGCGTGTGCCCACAGAGAGGGCTCCGAGTGCCGCCTCTGGCATCCGTGCCATAGGTTCGCCACCACTGTTCCAGGTTGTCCTTTGAACAGTCATTAAATGAACAGTCGTAAGGCGAGTACTACGTGTTTACCCCGGTAGCTTGCTCCATCAGTGCTGGAGGGCAGTTTCCCCCTTGCCTAGTTCCTTGGTTAGGCTGCTGTTTTTTCTTTGATTGCCTCAATTGGTCTGTATATACAAGTAGAGAGCAAACCCCACGCTCCCAGGGGCTCGGAAGGGCAGGTGGTTGGCATCCTCCTGTCTTCCCTCACGCCAATAATAAGATCTCCTTTTGCAGAAATGGCAAACATTTCTGCTTATTTGAAGGATCATACACAAGAAAGATTTATTATTGTTGGGAGAAGATGGATAGATTATATTTAGAAAAAGTATGGGACTACAAAGTTTCATTTACTTTATGAGTAAATTTTATAGTCAATGTTGTAGAGATTTGTTTATGATCTTATTTAAGGGGAGTTAAAGGTTAAGTACGATATTTTTTTTTCTTTTTTTCCTTTCCTTTTCTCTTTTTTCTTTTCCTTTTTTTTATTGTTCACTTTGTTATTAATAACCCTGTACTCTGCTCTGGGAAGTGAGGGGAGGAGGGTTGAGGGTGAGTGGGTGGGTGAGTGGGTGGGTGGGTAAGGATAATATAGATATGGTAGTTCAGTGTTTCCCAAACTTGACAATTTTAAGGCATGTGGACTTCAACTCCCAGAATTCCACAGCCAGCGTTTGGGAAACACTGTGGTAGTTTATGAGAGAAGTGCTGCTTGGGCGTTTCCCCTATGCTGCGTTCATGTGTTTGAGAGGGATGAGAGGAGAGGAAGGTGTAGGGAAGAAGTAGGATGGTAAGAGGAGAGGGGGAGGGGAAGAGAGTAGGAGGGGAGGAGAGAAAGAGGAGGGAAGTAGGGAAGGTTTTAGAGAGGGTGGACGCGGCCTGGGGGGAATGGGCAGGCGGTTCCAATGGTTAGGAATTTATTTTATTTTGTAAATTGTATTTTGTATGATGTGCATAAATGGAAAATAAAAACTTTTTAAATAAAAAATAATAAGATCTCCTTGTGGTCTCCGCTTCCTCCCTCATGCCTCGCCCGTTCCCCTCCTCCGGCAGTCCCTGAGCAGCGGCGCGCCTCAGGAAGAGACGATCTCAGGAGACGACTCGAAAGCAGCCAAGCGCCCACGGGTGGGCACCCCAAAGAGCTGCGAGGACGGTGGCCCCGGGCCCAACTATTTGGCCATGATGGAGACTCCCCTGCATGCTAAGTTCTAGCCGAGGAGGCCGAGAGGAGCTTCACCAGGCGGGACAACGCTTGACGTTTCAAGGAAAAGGAATAACGGGGAACAAATCCCTTCGCAGCCACCCCACCCACCCCGTGGAAAATTAATTTAAATGGAAAACTGTGGCGAGGGAAGACTCAGCCGTTGTGCAATAACTCGCAAATTTAAAATTCTTTTCCTTCCATTTTGGGGGTTTTCTCTTTTTTTCTTCTTTTTCTCTTTTTCTTTCTTTCTTTTTTTGGACTTTTGGGAAGCTTGACTTGCTCCTAGCCTACCTCTCTGTTCTTTCTGACGATTTTTTGGAATGGACAAAAGCTTTTTTTTTTTTTCCTTTCCGGGAGATTGTGTGTGTGTGTGTGTGTGTGTGTGTGTGTGTGCGGGGAGGGGGGGAATTTCACGGGATGGGGTGGGGGGCAGGCTGGAGAGAAAACCATTTCTCCTCCGTAAGAAACTCGGAAAGGAAGAATACGGGGGCAAGCAAAAGCGATCTGTGACTGAACTTTCAATCTTTCATTGGTTTGTTTTCGTTGGTTTAAAAAAACAGAAAAAAGCCTCAAGAAAGGCTTGCAATTTGCAGTGGTGACTCCAGTTTTTAAATCTCAAGCCATCTCTCTCTCTCCCTCCCAACCCCTTCTTCTCTCTCTATCTCTCTCTCTCTCTCTTTTCCTACACTGTACATTTCCCTTTCCCCCCATCCTCCCTCTCTCTTTCTCTTTTCCTACACTGTACGTTTCTCTCTCTCTCTCCCCCCCATCCCTTTCTCTCTCTCTCTCTCTCTTCCTACACTGTACATTTCTCTCTCTCTCCCCATCTGTCCCTCTCTCTTTCTCTCTCTCTTTCTCTTTCTCTCTTTTCCTACACTGTACATTTCTCTCTCTCTCCCCATCTGTCCCTCTCTCTCTCTCTCTTTCTCTTTCTCTCTTTTCCTACACTGTACATTTCTCTCTCTCGCTTCTCTATCTCTCTCTCTCATTCTCCCCCCCTCCTTTTTTTTTTTTTTTTTTTTGAAAAGGTGCTATTTCCCCGACTACTGAAGCAACTTTTTGTGGAATTAGCAATTTGTGTATGTATATACTATACACACACACACACACACACACACACACACACACATATATATATATAAATTACCTTTGACGTTTTCTATTAAAAGAGAGGAAGAAAAAAAAAAAGAAAACATGGTGTTTTTTTACAAAATAAAAAATAAAAAAAATTGCAAGCAAAACCAACAAAATGAAAGAGTGAAGGATTTGCACAGATATTTTTTTCCCCTCCCTTGTATAAAAACTTTCCTGGCCATCGGCCCTCTCCGTGGTCCTGTATTCGAATCCAACCATTTGAGATTTATGGTCCCCCCCCCCAACCCTTCCTTCTCCTCCTCCTCCTCCTCCCAAAAATAAAAATTGAAAAAAAAAAAACCTTTGCCATTTTGCAGAGAGGGAGGGGAGCACTTTTATTTATTTTGTTTTATTTTTGGTGGGGCTGAGGGAAAATCTCTTTTATGGGAAGAAATGAAAAAAAAAAAAAAACCCCCCAGAAGATGGGGACGTTTCTGTTAAACAAAAGACACTTTGAAATGAAATGTTTTGTAAAATAAACGACACCATTGCAACTGTGAGTGGGTGGGTTTCAATGTTTCCGCCTTTTATATACCAGGAGTGCTTTTTTTCCTCTCTATTCCTGTCTAAGCTGGCTGGGGAATTCTGGGAGTTGAAGTCCACCCAATCTTTGACTTGCCAAATTTCAATCACAGTGATCTGAAGGAACGATTTTAGGATTTAAACCAGGGATGTCCAACTTTGGGGCACTTTAAGACTTGTGGACTTCAATTCCCAGAATCCCCCAGCCAGCCATAATCATGGCTGGCTGGGGGATTCTGGGAATTGAAGTCCACAAGTCTTAAAGTGCCCCAAAGTTGGACACACACACCCCGGTTTAGATGTAAAACCAGCTCCGAAGCCTTACAAAGAATTCCTTTCTCACCGATGCCCCGAATCGCCTTTTTTCTCAAGAGATGCTGAAGGGACGCGTTCACATAGCTCCTTACATTTTTCTTCTCAAACTGCCCCTGCTGCTTTAGGCAAATTTTATTTTATTTGTGGTTGTTACTTTCTGTAAAGTTAGATCCCATTCCAAGGGTGGAAATTCGCTCCCATTAAAGACACCACTGATCTCCAGGCGCTAAAGCAGGGGTAGTCAACCTTGGCTCTTTTATGGCTCGTGGACTTCAATTCCCAGAATTCCTGAGCCAGCTTAGCTGGCTCAGGAATTCTGGGAGTTGAAGTCCACAAGTCAGAAAAGAGCCATGGTTGACTACCCCTGCGCTAAAGGGATAATGCCGCTCCTGTAGGGTTTCCCAGTCGTTTCCTAACCAGTTGCTGTGACTGGTGTGCACAATTACATTGTGTAAACCCCCCCAAAAAAGTGTTTTGCCACTCGCCGTGATCCAGGTGGTTGCTTTTGTGTTGCTCGTGCCAAGAAACTGGCACGTTGTATAGAATGTGAACCTTCTGGTTTTTGTAATTCTGAATCTCCTTTCCACACACATCCCCAAAAACCTCTCCAAGATCCTCTAATACACTTTTGAAATTAAGAGTTTATCTTTCATGAGAATTGGTCCAAACCAGTGTAGCTTTAAGATCTGTGGACTTCAACTCCCAGAATTCCCTTAGCCAGCATGGGGGAACCCTAAAACAAAGGGCTGGCTAGGGAATTCTGGGAGTTGGTCCACCCGTCTTAAAGCAATGCTAGCTGGGGGATTCTGGGAGTTGAAGTCCACCCCTCTTAAAGTATGCTACCTGGGGGATTCTGGGAGTTGAAGTCCACCCCTCTTAAAGCATCCTGGCTAGGGAATTCTGGGAGTTGGTCCACCCGTCTTAAAGCAATGCTAGCTGGGGGATTCTGGGAGTTGAAGTCCACCCCTCTTAAAGTATGCTACCTGGGGGACTCTGGGAGTTGAAGTCCACCCCTCTTAAAGCATCCTGGCTGGGGGATTCTGGGAGATTAAATCCACTCATCTTAAAGCATGTTGGCTGGAGAACCCTGGGAGTTGAAGTCCACCCCTCTTAAAACATGCTGGCTAAGGGATTCTGGGAGTCGAAGTCCACCCCTCTTAAAGCATCCCGGCTGGGGGATTCTGGGAGTCGAAGTCCACAGTTCATAAAGTTGGTGAGGTTGAGAAACACTTCGGCCCAGCAATTCTTCCTGTCTTGTCACAGTCCTTTACCCCAGATTACAACAGGACTCCCAGAAAGTAGGTTTGGGCAATTCTCTGTTCCAGGACAGAGGCGTAGGGAATTAGCCCTCCAGCAAAATTGATTGTGCTGCACATTGCCTGCCTTGATTTCCATTAGCGGAGGAATCGTGTCCCATCTCCCAAAGGAGAATTGTTCTCGGACTGCGAGTTGAAAATGCCACACTCTACTAATCGAGTTGAACTCCTGTAGTAGGAAATGTTCCCACTTAGAGCAACCAGCTCATTGTATCTCTGTTGGGAATCGACACCACCCACACCTTTTCCACAAACACGTGCTGCCTCTTCTAGGTTACCCATAACTGCGGGACGCTGAGTCCAATTTTAACAGAAAAAAAGAAGAAAAAGAATTGAATGGAGCGTTCTCAAGTTGTTTAACATTTGATTTCAACCTTGTCAAATCCCCGCTCCAATTAGCAACAATTTGATTTTTTTTTCAAAAAAAAAAAGTTTTATTAATTTTTTACAATAACAATCCTTAGTGCCCGGTGTACAACGTGTTGTCTTGGTTCATAAATTTTTAAGAAAAAACACACAGCAGTAGTTAATTAACAGTCAATAATAATTGATTTCTATACTTCCATAATTAGTATATTGATTCATAGTATATTTCTTCTCCCAATAGTATTCTCCTTCAGCCTTAAACAAATATAATTTTTAATATTTCCAAGGCATAAATGATTAAATATAAACATTTTCTTCCACGTTTATACCAACAATAGTAGCGTCCATAGGTGACTTTTTTTTCTTACCAACTTGTGTTATTTTTATAAAAAATCACCTTATTGGTTCACCATATATCCTGTTTTCAATTACCAACAATTTTAACAATACAGGTAAGTCCTCAACTTATGACCATAGTTGAGCCCAAAAGTGAGACAGTCATTAAGTGGGGTTTGCCTCATTTTATGACCTGTCTTGCCACAGTTGTTAAGGGAGTCACTGCAGTTAAAGTGAGTCACACGATTGTTAAGTAGAACTGGTTTCCCCCATTGCCTTTGCTTGTCAGAAGGTCGTAAAAGAGGATCACGTGACCCCGGCACACCACATCCGTCATAAATATGAGGCAGTTGCTAAGAGTCTGAATTTTGGAACACGTGACCCTGGGGAGGCTGCCATGGTCGTAAGTGAAAAATAGTCACTTTTTTCAGTGCTGAGGTAACTACGAAGGGTCACTAAATGAACTGTTGTAAGTCGAGGTCTATCTGTATCCCATAATGCATTTCCCTGTTAGGATTTTGGCGGAATGGGGTCCCTCAAAGTCAGGGGTCCCTCTAAAAGAGGGGTCTTCAAACTTGGCCCTTTGATGACTTGTGGACTTCAACTCCCAGAATTCCTCAGCCATAGTTCCCCCCATGCTGGCTGAGGAATTCTGGGAGTTGAAGTCCACGAGTCATGAAGGGGGCCATAGTTCCCCCATGCTGGCTGAGGAATTCTGGGAATTGAAGTCTGCAAGTCATGAAGGGGCCATAGTTCCCCCCATGCTGGCTGAGGAATTCTGGGAGTTGAAGTCCACGAGTCATGAAGGGGCCATAGCTCCCCCATGCTGGCTGAGGAATTCTGGGAGTTGAAGTCCGCAAGTCATGAAGGGGCCATCGTTCCCCCATGCTGGCTGAGGAATTCTGGGAGTTGAAGTCCACGAGTCATGAAGGGGGCCATAGTTCCCCCATGCTGGCTGAGGAATTCTGGGAATTGAAGTCTGCAAGTCATGAAGGGGCCATAGTTCCCCCCATGCTGGCTGAGGAATTCTGGGAGTTGAAGTCCACGAGTCATGAAGGGGCCATAGCTCCCCCATGCTGGCTGAGGAATTCTGGGAGTTGAAGTCCGCAAGTCATGAAGGGGCCATCGTTCCCCCATGCTGGCTGAGGAATTCTGGGAGTTGAAGTCCACGAGTCATGAAGGGGCCATAGCTCCCCCATGCTGGCTGAGGAATTCTGGGAGTTGAAGTCCGCAAGTCATGAAGGGGCCATCGTTCCCCCATGCTGGCTGAGGAATTCTGGGAGTTGAAGTCCACGAGTCATGAAGGGGGCCATAGTTCCCCCATGCTGGCTGAGGAATTCTGGGAATTGAAGTCTGCAAGTCATGAAGGGGCCATAGTTCCCCCCATGCTGGCTGAGGAATTCTGGGAGTTGAAGTCCGCGAGTCATGAAGGGGCCATAGCTCCCCCATGCTGGCTGAGGAATTCTGGGAGTTGATCCACAAGTCATAAAAGGGCCAAGTTTGAAGACCCCTGCTCTAAAGGTATTTATTTATTTTTATTTTATTAAATCTGTTGGTTCCCCCCTCTTACTACTTCAAGGTAGGAAGAGTGAGCAACTATAATGATGGACATCCGGGAAGCCCTTGAGTTATGACTGCAATGCTCATTATGGTCATACAGTTGTAATCGTAAAAAAAGATTTAGTGCAGGTCAAAAGTCCTTTTTTCAGGCAACTTGTGTCTTTGAAAGATTGCTAAGCGACCGATTGTAAATCGAGGACCACCTGTTTCAAGCCCAACAGGAGAACGGTGACCCTGGAAAACTTCCTTCGGTCAAGGGTGAAAATTTGGCAGCTATGTGCAGGGAGGTGTTGTTTTTGAATGGGTTAGTTAGAGCAGGGGTCTTCAAACTTGGCAACTTTAAGACTTGTGGACTTCAACTCCCAGAATTCCTCAGCCAGCATGCCTGGCTGAGGAATTCTGGGAGTTGAAATCCACAAGTCCTAAAAGGGCCAAGTTTGAAGACCCCTGAATTAGAAAGTGCTGACTCATGCATGAGGCAATCTACACTCTGATTGGTTGCTGTGGGTATGAAGGGGGCGTTTCCCTTCTCCCCCGCCTTTTTTCCTCTGTGTTTCCTGTGTACTGTTTGATTTACCTCAGGATATCCCTATGTGCCTGACTATCTTGTGTTTTTCCTTTCTGGATGATGATAAAAATGTAAATTTAATGTGCCTGGCTGAGGAATTCTGGGAGTTGAAGTCCACAAGTCATAAAAGGACCAAGTTTGAAGACCCCTGCTTGTGGACTTCAACTCCCAGAATTCCTCAGCCGGCAAAACTTCCCTTCCTCCTCCTCCTCTTCCCAAAAATAATTTTAAAAAAAACAAAACCTTTGCCATTTTGTAGAGAAGGAGGGGAGCACTTTTATTCATTTTGTTTTATTTTGGTGAGGCTGGGGGAAAATATCTCTTTTATGGGAAAGAAAAAAAACAATTCCCCCCCCCCTCCCAGAAGACGGGGACGTTTCTGTTAAACAAAAAACACTTTGAAATGAAATGTTTTGTAAAATAAATTTACACCATTGCAACTGTGAGTAGGTGGGTTTCAGTGTTGCCGCCTTTTATATACCAGGAGTGCTTTCTTTTCTCTCTTCCTGTCTAAGCTGGCTGAGGGATTCTGGGAGTTGAAGTCCAGAAGTCTTTTTTTTTATTGAAAATTTTTTAAAAGTTTTACAAATAAACAACCAAAAACAAATCAACCCTCACCCAATCCCTCCCAAACCCACCCCTCCCTCCCCCCTCCCCGAACTTCCCAGAACTGAATATAGGCTTATTTAAAATTTTAAAAAACCTAAACAAATTTTTACAACTTATGAAATAATTAATAATAAGATATATGTGACATAAACATTAAAAAGAAAAATACTTAAAAAAGAAAAAAAAAGAGAGGAAAGAGAGAGAGAAAGAAAAAGAAAAAGAAAGGAAGATAAAAAAAATAAAAGAAAAAAAGAAGGGAGAAAACAAAAGACGGGAAAAGAAAAAAAAACAATCTATACAAGTTATGAAAAAGCTAAATGATATTTTTCCATATCCAAATTATATTGTATAAAATTTATCCATTTTTCCCATACAACAAAAAATTTCTCTTGAGATTGCTCCTTTAAGAAAGCCGAAATCTTTGCCATTTCCGCCAAATAAGAAACTTTATAAAACCACTCTTGTAAAGTAGGCAAAGATTCCTTCTTCCAATATTGTCCTACTAACAGCCTTGCGGCTGTAATCAAATTTAACATCAATATAACTTCCTTAACATCACAATCAGTAACAATACCTAATAAAAATAATTGCGGGGTAAATTTTACCCTCCTTCTAAAGATTCTTTGAATATTCCACCATATCTTAATCCAAAAAGCTTTTATATTTTTTCACGACCACCAAATATGATAATAAGTAGCGTCCAAACAACCACATCTCCAACATTTAGGCTGTAGATCAGGATACATAATAGACATTTTTTGTGGGTCGAGGTGCCATCTATAAAACATTTTATAAAAATTCTCTCTTAAGTTCTGCGCTTGTGTAAATTTAACATTCCTCACCCAGATAAGTTCCCAAGTATCCAATGGGATTGGTTCACCAATATTTTGTGCCCATTTAATCATACAATCTTTGATTAATTCAGATTCTGAATCCATTTCCACTAAAACACCATAAACCCTCTTAATATGAGTTGGTCTTTGATCCCTTACTTGTTTAAAAAGATTTTCATCTTCTCTAAGCCAACCCATATTACGATCCGTCTTCCATCTATCCACTATTTGTCTATATTGAAACCATGAGTAAGTAATGTTTTCATGTACTAAATCTTCCAAAGATTTTAACTGCCAATTTTGACCATCCCATCTAAGTAGTTGTATATAGGAAACCGTATCCATCTTAACTCCTCTCTTTATCCCCTCTATCGCATGCCAAGGTATAGCCCATAATGGTATTTTAAAATCACTTTTATAATATTTCCTCCACACCCTAAGCAAAGAAATCCTTATAATATGAGATTTAAAAACCCGATCCACTTTTTTATTAAAAGTTAAATAGGCATGCCATCCAAAAAGTAAATCCCAACCCTCCAAATGGAGTATTTCTACATTTGTTAAATTCATCCAATCACTAATCAATGTTAGGACCACAGCGTCATAATATAGTTTCAAATTTGGTACCTTGAGTCCACCTCTCTCACGAAAATCTTGCATAATTTTAAGTTTTACCCTTGGTTTTTTCCCTGCCCAAATAAATTTGTTAATACCTTTCTGCCATTCATTTAAATTAAGTTCATTCTTTAAGATAGGTAACATTTGAAACAAAAAAAGAAATTTTGGTAGAACATTCATTTTGATAACTGCAATTCTACCCATAAGAGATAACTGTAAGTTATCCCAATTCTTTAAATCCTTCTGTACCCCAATCCACAACTTTTCATAATTGTTTTTATACAATTTTACATTAGAAGCAGATAATATGACCCCCAAATATTTTACCTTATCAACAACTTCAAAGTCTGTTAAGTTAACCAAAGTCTGTTTATCGCAATTAGTCATATTTTTGGGTAATATTTTAGTCTTATTATTATTAATTTTAAAACCCGAAACACACCCATATTGATGAATCAATTGTAATAATTTTACTACCGAATAAGTAGGTTGAGACAAAGTAACAACCAAGTCATCTGCAAAAGCTCTTAACTTATATTCTTTTTTATTAATCTCTATTCCTTTTATTTCTTGAGACTCCCGAATTTTAATCAACAAAATTTCCAATGTTAAAACAAATAATAATGGAGATAATGGACATCCCTGTCTTGTACCTTTTTCTATTGTGAAAACCTCTGACAAACCCCCATTAACAATAAGTTGAGCAGTCTGTTTTTGATATATGTTAGATAAAGCTTGTAATATATTTTGTCCAAAATTCATCTCCTTGATTAAACATAACATAAACTGCCAATTCAATTGGTCAAAGGCTTTTTCAGCATCCAAAAATATCAGCCCTGCAGAGACTTGGTTGTTTTTATCTAAATATTCTAATAAGTTAATAATTTGTCTAACATTATTTTTCATATATCTTCCGGTTATAAAACCCGATTGGTCCTTATGTATAAGCTGCTGCAAGACCCCATAAACCTATTAGCTATAATTTTTGCAAAAATTTTATAATCCACATTTAAGAGAGATATAGGCCTATAATTCTTGGGCAAAGTGAGATCTTGATCCTCTTTTGGAATCAAAGATATAAAAGCATTGCGCCATGACGGAGGAATCTCTAAACCCTGTAATATATTATTAAAAAGCTCACATAAAGGTTGAGTCATCTCTTCTACTAAAGTTTTATAATAAATAGATGTCAAACCATCCGTACCCGGCGCTTTGCCTAATTTTAATTGCTTAATAGCTGTCACAATTTCCTCATTGGTAATTAAACCATTAATCTCTTTTTTCTGATCTTCTATTAATTTAGGAAGATTAGCTTTACTTAAATAATTATTTATATCTATAGTTTGTACATTAGTACTCTTATATAATTTTTGATAATAATCTAAAAAAGATTTCTTAATCAGTTCTTTCTGATAAACCAATTTACCATTATAATTTATTTTATCTATAATTCTCTGTCTCTGTTTCTTTCTTAACTGGTAAGCCAGCCATCTCCCTGGTTTATTAGCATTACAAAATGTATTTTGTTTCATAAACATTAAATTAGTTGCAGATTGGTAAGCCATCAACATATTAAATTGTGTTTTTAACAATTTTATAGCTCCTTTCACCTTTTCATCTAAAGGATTTGAGATTAAAAGCTTCTCTTTTAATTTAATCTCATCTTCCAATTCTTTACGTTTCTGAGTCTGCTTTTGTCTATGAAAATTATTCATTTTTATCAAAATCCCATGCATAAAGGCTTTACTTGCATCCCATACCATTGACATTGATGTTCCCTTATACATATTTAAAACAAAATAATCCTTTAAGCATTCCTTTAATTTTTGAACATTTTTTTCTTGTTTAAATAAATTCTCATTCAACCTCCAGGATCTCCTCTCCTCTTTCTCAGCAACCAGTTCCATCCAAACTGGACTATGATCTGTCAATGACCTAGGAAAATTTTTTACATTCTTCACCCTGTTATATAAATCTGTTGTAATCAGGAAGAAATCAATCCTTGAGAAAGATTGGTGTCTATCTGAGAAGAAGGTAAAATCTCTTTCCTCTTGATTACGTTCACACCAATAGTCTCTCAATTCCCAATCTTCTTTCAAATCAAAAAAAGCTTTAGGTAGTTTAGCCTGTTTGAAAAAGGTAGAAAAACCTTTTTTGTCCTTTTGTGTATCTAAAACACCATTCCAGTCTCCCATTAATATCACGGACTTATAATCCAACAGAGTTATTTTCTGATGTAACAACTTGTAAAATTGTTCCTGTTGCTGGTTTGGTGCGTACAATCCCACTATAAGTATTTTCTTACCATATAAGCCAAGTTCAATCATAACATATCTTCCTTGAGGATCTGATTCTACCAGGCAAGCTGGTAGGTTTTGCTTGACATAAATTACCACACCCCCTTTTTTCCCAGGGGCAGGAGATACAAAATGAGATCCCAAGCGAGCATTAGCTAAATATTTTTGGTCTTTAAGTAAAATATGAGTTTCCTGCAAACAAATAATGTCATTATTATGTTGCTTTAAATAGTGAAAGATTTTCTTTCTCTTCTGGGGAAAATTAAGACTGTTAACATTCCAGGTCAGGAACTTTGCCATCTCCCTCAACCAGGAGCCTGGAGAAGATTCCCTCAAGGTCTGCTACTGAAGAATGTGTTGCAGAGCTTTTGGGTCTTGCTCCTCCCACCGGCATCGAAACAATCTGATGAGAAGATTCTTTAGCTTCTTTCTTCTGTTGTTCCTTTTCCTTACGTTTATGTGCTGCACGAGTCATTCTCTGTTCTTTAACCTCTGCTTGACGCATCCATTCCACCTGCCCAGCAGCCATCAAACCTAGTCCTTCAGACTGCTGTTCCACCTCTTTGTCACTCAAGGCTCTCTGAGTCATGGATGAAGATGAGCCTGCTCCCAGGACCGTGTTGTAAAATTCTTTAGCTTTAGCAACCGTGTTAAGTCTATAACGTGTCCCCGCATGGCTCAAAACAATACCCATCGGAATCTCCCATCTAAATGGCATCAATCTTGTTTTGAGTTCATTTGCTAAAAAAGCAAAATCTTTTCTGCTTCTTAAAATTTTGGATGGGATTTCCTTTAAGATAATGATATCTTGGGCAGCAATCTGGAATCTCTTGTTATAAAAAGCTTGTAAAATCTGATTGCGCAGAGACTTCTTGGCAAAGTAAATCACCACATCTCTTGGCAAATTCTTCTGTTTCGCAATCCAAGAGTTAACTCTGTAAATTTTTTCCACTTCTCCACGTAATTCATCTTTATCTATATTCAAAACAACAGCTAAATCATTGATCACCATCTCCATCAAATCTTGATTCATATCTTCTTTAAGACCCCTAATTCTCAAGGCATATTCCATCTGTCTATACTGAAACATAAGAATATCATCTTGTGAAGTTTCCACCTTTTTTTCCATATCTTGGAATTTATACTCAAGAAAATCTACTTTTTCTGCGACTTCTTCCACTCTGGAGTCCAGCTTCACGACCACAGAAGCCAATCCAGATAAAGCTGAGACTATATCTTGCCTCAAAATAGTATTATTCTGTTCAAAAAGCTCTTTCATTTCTTTCTTCATTTCCTCCTTACTTTCAGACTTGCTCTGTTCCAAAAGTTGCTTCACTTCCTCCCTAAATTGAGACACAGCATTTCCCATTATATCTTTAATGTCTTGTGCAGACGAGCCTGATGGGGGAGGAGAAGGTGGAGATGTAGCCTTAGGTTGCTGCACCGGTGGTGTTACTTTAAGTTGTTGTTGAACAGTTGTAATAACAGGAGAAGAAATCACCTTAGAAACTATAGAAGCTGGTTGTCTCTTTGAAGCCATTTTTTAAAGGTAGTCTCTCTTTCTTTCTTCTTAAAAAAAAGAAAATGCTTAAATCTTTACAAATAAAAAAAGACCAGGAAAAGTGCAATAAAAATAAGAACTTCCAAAGCACTTTAAAAGAAAAAAGAAAAAGAAACTTAAAAGAGAAAAAAAAAGCAATGCTAAACATACATTTCATTCAGTCCGTCTTTTCTTTCCGGAGATAGAAAAAAAAAACACTTTCAAAGCGCCATTTTACTTTCACTCTCACTTTCCGCCCGAAGAAAAAAAATAATAAAAAAAAAGAATCAGCATAAGCTAAAAAAAAAATTAAGAAAAATAAATCTCTAACTCTAAGTAAAATCCTTTAAACAGTTCTGTCCGCTTTAAAAATCACTCACCAGAAAGCTTTAAGTGCGGAGATGGTAGCGGCGTTTCACTTTGCTTCCGAGGAAACAAAGACAGCTGAGAGGCGGAGAAGGCACGAACTCCGAGGGAGCACTCTTTCTACCCCCCTAAAAAAAAATCCAGGGAAGGTTAAGAGGTTCTACCTCTATTCATGCAGTCTCTACCCCTTCCCTTCGCCCGGGAAGGGGATTTCGAACCGCGGGCCAGCTGATGTACGCTGTGCTCCGCAGATCTGACACCGTCTCAGGAGGACGGCTACAAGGTAGCCGCCATCATCGTCACTTAACCACCGGAAGTCCAAGTCCACAAATCTTAAAAGTTGCCAAGGTTGAGGACCGCTGAGTTAGAGAAACAAAAGCTTTCCAGTTCAAAATAAATAAATAAATAAAAAGCTTTCCAGTTCTAGGAAGCTTGCTGAGAGATAAGAGTCTGGAATCCTTTCAAGCACTTTCTAGCAGGTGTGAAGAAGATAGCAGACGGTTCCCGTAACAAAGAGAACATGTTTACATGAACTATGTGGACATCTGGGGGAAGGTTGACTGGGAAAGTCACAGTTACATGCTACAGTCTGATGCCTTGGGATTTTAGAGTTCGTTTTACCTCATCTTTACCAGGAAACATATTCAATAAGACAGTAAGCTTTTCAGAAATGAAAATAATCCCGGACTTTTATTTGGATACTTGAGTGGGAAGTTGACACTTTCTCGATGCTGAATGACTTGCTAAAGCAGTGGTTCTCAACCTTTTTAATACCGCGACCCCCAACCGGTCGTAAGTCGAGGACTACTCAACTGGTGCAGCACCATTTGCAGAATGGGACTTTTGGTGGGCTTAGCAGGACAGGGACAGCCTTGACAATTCCTATTGGCTTTCAAAAGCCAATAGAATAAAAGGGAGTAGCACAGCTAAGGAAAAGGGGGGAAAAAATGACGGACTGCGTTGTTTGGCGACCCCCGTGAAATGGTCGTTCGACCCCAAATGGGGTCCCGACCCACAGGTTGAGAACCACTGTGCTAAAGTGTTCTAGGTCAGTGATGGCGAACCTTTTAGAGACCGAGTGCCCAAAAACCGCCCCCCCACCCCCGTCCCTGCTCCACTCTGCCCACTGGGCCACCCACTACCTCCACGGCCCGCCACAGATCACCCAGGCCGCCCAGCAGCGCCATGGTGGCCACGCCCTCCGCTCGTGCCCTGCAGTAGCATCTGCGCGCAACGGGGCGCAAGAGCAAAGTCTTGCCCTTATTGCCCAGTTACCATGTCCTTGGTTGCGTTGCTTCGCGTGGGCCGCGCCCAGGGGCGACTCTCCTCCAGGAGGGCTGCTGGTGAGGAGGGGGCCATGGGAGGAGGCAGAGCTGGGGGGACGGTGCGTGTGCCCGCAGAGAGGGCTCCGAGTGCCGCCTCTGGCACCCGTGCCATAGGTTCGCCACCATTGTTCTAGGTGGTCTCAAGCATGCATGCATACCTGTCTCCACACATTGCTGGTCTCCAGGTCCATTACCGATGGTCCTCGACTTACAACAGTTCTTTTAGTGACCAAAGTTAACGGCACTGGAAAAAAGGGACCATTTTTCTCACGACCGTTACAGCATCCCCAGAGTCATGTGATCAACACTTCACATGCTTGGCAACTGGCATGCAGTTACGACGGTTGCAGCGTCCCGGGGTCACATGATCCCCTTTTGTGACCTTCTGAGAAGCAAAATCCATGAGGAAGCCAGATTCACTTAACAGCCCCATTACTAACAAGGGAATCAATGTAGTTGTCCAGTTAGTAACACGGTTGTTAAGTGAAGCGGGCTTCCCCCCTTGACTGTGCTGGTCAGAAGGTCGCAAAAGGGGGTCACGTGATCCGTCGTAAGTACGACTCAGTTGCAAAGCGTCTGAATTTTGATCACAGGACCACAGGGACACAGCAACAGTCATCCATGGGAAAAAAGGTCACAAATCACTTTTTTTCAGTGTCATCGTAACTTCAAATGGTCACTAAATGAACCGCTGTAGGACGAGGACTTACCAATCCCGTCGGTCAGTCTTCTTAGAAAACCCAAGTTTTTATTTTTATTTTTTTTTATAAGGATTTTATTGGTTTTCTTTTGCACACGTATGTTCATTTTTCCAATCAACAAGCTGTCTGGGGTTAGCTATGCTAATACATATTTGATTCCTAATCCTTCATTCTTTCCTCTAGCCCAGGGCTTTTCAACTAGTGGTACGGGTACCACCTGTGGCACCTGGCAGGTGGTACGCGACCATCCTAGAAAAGTGATAGCGGGGGAGGGGAATGAGCTGAACCGGTGGCAGCACCGCACAAGCCTGAGCGAGAGACGGCTGGAGCTGCAGGGCTGTCAGGGCTCAGCGGAAGGGCCAGGATCAGTGCCGTTTTCCAGCTGATCGGCGCTTCTTCGGGGCTGTCAGAGCTCAGCGGAAGCACCAGGATCAGCACCAGGCTCCAGCTGGAGCTCGGCGCTGATCCTGGTGCTTCTGCTGAGCCCAGAAGAAGCGCTGATCAGCTGGAATATTGCAGCATCTCCAGGGTCTTGTGATTTACATTCAGATGCTTGGCAACTGATTCATATTTATGACAGTCACAGTGTCCCAGGGTGATGTGAAGTGACCAAAACCTGCTGCAATCCTCAAGGAGAATAAAAACCAAACACCCCCCACCCCACCCCCGCTGCCAATCCTCAACAGAAATGCTCACAACAACGAAAATCTTGGACAGGAGGAAGAGCGTCGCCGGGTGGGCAGGCAGGCATTTTGCTCGGCTGTGGCTTGGGGGGGCGCTTTTTTCAGTGCCATTGTAACTTTGAACAGTCACTAAGCGAACTGTTATAAGTCGAGGACTACCTGTACTTCACTTTTTTCCTTTTTTTTTTTTTTTTGCTCATCAAGTTTTTGACCTTGCTAGGCGACTGGTGGTACTCCGATGTTGCCAGATCCTAAAAGTGGTACAATGGTTGAAAAAGTTGAAAAGGCCTGCTCTAACCAACAATAAAATAAGTCCCAAATTTGGTAGTAGTCTGTGTCTTCTTTATCTTTCAGTCTCATAGTTAATCTGTCCATCTCTGCACATTCCAACATTTTTCTGATTATTTCTTCTTCTGATGGCAATCCTTCATTCTTCCAGTATTGTGCGAAAATTATTCTTGCTGCTGTAGTAATGTGTAAAATTAAATATAAACTTTGCTTATTAATCTTTTCAGGCATTATACCTAGTAAAAAAAGTTCAGGTTTAAAATCAACATGTTCACCTAATATTTTTTCTAACCACGTATGTATCTTTTTCCAATAAGCCTTAGCTTTGCCACATGTCCACCAAATGTGTTTACATTTCCAGCATCTATCTGACATATTTTTAAACATTTTTGCTAATCTTGCTGGTGGCAAGTGCCATCTATAAAACATTTTATATAAGTTTTCTTTATATGAAGTTGACATTGTTAATTTATAGTTTCTCTCCCATAGCATTTGCCACTTTTCCTAGTTCTATGTTATAGCCAAAGTTGTTCGCCCATCTTATCATTGTTTCTTTCACTTGTTCACTTTCCATTTCCAAAATTAACAAAAAATTGTACATTTTCTTAATTCACTTCTCATCTGAGGTTAACAAAAATCTTATCAAACACAGCTTGATCTTTATAAAATCCATACATTTTCACATCTTTTTCATATCTTTCGTTGCCTCGGCACCTTACCCAGTATCTTAGCTCAATTTTTGAAACAAAGCCCTTTTTCGTGTTTTTATTTCATTTTATTTTATTTAGATTTATATAATATTTTATTTGTTTATTTATATTATTTTAATTTTTTTTTCACTCCTTAGGGCGTTCTCCTTCGCTTCTTCTTTCCATCCAGCTTCCTTTTTCGTTCTTCACACTTCCCGTAATCGCCGCAACTCCACACCCTCCACGTCATAATCCCTTCTGTGCTCTTCCAGGTGGCCCCCTCCCCTTCCCCCCCCCTGCCTTCCATCTATAAATTAAATTGCTATAAATTGAAGCAAGCACCGATGGTCTCCAAAAAAATAATAATCTGCCAGGATCTGATAACAAAATCTGTTTGGAACAGCTGCCTCTTGACAAGTTTAATAAACTGTATTAATGGTGTCATTATTATTTCCTAATTAAAAGCTAATAACTAAGAGTTAATTGCCTTTAAAAGATGAAGCGGTACCCAGCCTGGGCGTGGATTTATCTCTATTTCGCTTTGCCTGGCAGGACCGATATTCCGAAGGTAATTAACGGAGCCCAATTTTATAGGACGCCACTAATCTTCTTGTATCCGTTCAGCCACTTGAATTTAAACGGTGGGTTTGCCCTTCTCCCCAGCCCCCCCTCCCCTCTCCTTCCATGCCCCCTTATTTGGGGGACAGGCTTGAATCTGCCATGCTGTTTCCCTCTTTCTTCTAGTCCAGGGCTTTATTAAAAATAAATAAATAAAATAAAATATCATATAAATCTAAATAAAATAAAATGAAATAAAAACACGAAAAAAGGCTTTGTTTCAAAAATTAAGCTAAGATATTGGGTTAAGGTGCCGAGAGAACGAAAGATATGAAAAAGATGTGAAAATGTATGGATTTTATAAAGATCAAAATGTGTTTGATAAGATTTTGTTAACCTCAGATGAGAAATGAATTAAGAAAATGTATAATTTTTTGTTAATGTTGGAAATGGAAAGTTCACCCATTGTACCACTTTGAGGATATGGCAACATCCGAGTACCACCAGTCGCCTAGCAAGGGGTCAAAAACTTGATGACCCCCCCCCCAAAAGGAAAAAAAGTGATAAAGTACAGGTAGTCCTCGACTTACAGCAGTTTGCTTAGTGACTGTTCAAAGTTACAACGGCACTGAAAAAAGTGCCCCCCCAAGCCACAGCCGAGCAAGACACCTGCCTGCCCACCCGGCAGCGCTCTTCCTCCTGTCCGAGGTTTTCATTGTTGTGAGCATTTCTGTTGAGGATTGGCAGTGGGGGTGGGGTGGGGGTGTTTGGTTTTTATTCCCCCCGTCTGCTGGCTGTTGCAGCAGGTTTTGGTCACTTCACATGACCCTGGAACACCGTGAGCGTCATAAATATGAATCAGTTGCCAAGCCTCTGAATGTAAATCACAAGACCCTGGAGATGCTGCAACATTCCAGCTGATCGGCGCTTCTTCTGGGCTCAGCAGAAGCACCAGGATCAGCGCGGAGCTCCAGCTGGAGCCTGGCGCTGATTCTGGTGCTTCCGCTGAGCCCTGACAGCCCTGCAGCTCCAGCCGTCTCTCACTCAGGCTTGTGCGCTGCTGCCACCGGTTCAGTTCATTCCCCTCCCCCGCTACCACTTTTCTAGGATGGTCGCGTACCACCTGCCAGGTGCCAATGTACCACAGGTGGTACCCGTACCACTGGCTGAAAAGCCCTGTTCTAGGGAGAATATTTTTATTTTTCCATGGACAGCTGAGAGAAACCAGGTGGAAATAACAAATGGGTTAATCTTTGGAGTGCCACAGATTGATTTTCCTTCCTTTCTTTTTGTGTGTCTCTCTCTTTCTTTCTCCCATCATCCCCTTCCTTCCTTCCTTCCTTCCTTCCTTCCCTCCCTCCTTTCTTCTTTCCTTCCTTCTTCTCCAATCCGTCTGCCTTCTTTCCTTCCTTCCTCCCATCCATCTGCTTTCCTTTCTTCCAACCCCCCCACTCTTCTTCCCTTCCTGTTTCTCTTTCTCCCGACTTCTTTCCTTAGTTCCTGATCCCCGTTCTTCTTTTCTTCCTTCCTGTTTCTCTTTCTCCCATCCTTTCTTCTTTCCTCCCCTTCCACACCCCTTTCCTCCCCTTCTCCCGTTCATCTCCCTCCCTCTTTCCTTCCCTTTTTCTTTCCTTTCTCTCTTTCTCTCTCTCTTTCTTCTTTTTTCTTTCCCTCCCTCTTTTCTTTTTTCTTTTCTTTCTTTTTCTCCCCCCCCCCCCCTCTCTTTAAAACAGAGAATTAACCCAACTGCCCTGAAAACCGAGTAGATGCTGTAATTCAGAACAAATTGCTGACGGATAATCAGCTTTCTTACTTTCTCCTGTTTTTTTCCCATTGTCCATTCCGCTTTAACTCTCTGGTCTGCAGCCCTTGGCCTATTTATTCAGCATAGGGAGTCCTCGACTTACGACCTCAATTGAACCCCCTTTTTTCTTGTTAAGCAAGATGGTGCCTAAGTGAGCTTTGCCCCATTTTACAACCTTTCTTGTCACAGTTGTGGCAAGTAGTTAAGTTAGTAACCCAGTCATTAAGCGAATCTGGCTTCCCCATTGAAATGGATAGATGGATGAATGGATGGATGGAAAGATGGATGGATGGATGAATGGATGGATGGAGAGACAGGTGGAGGGAAAGATGGAGGGAGATGGATGGAAGGATGGATGGATAGATGGCAGATGGATGAAAAGATGGATGGATGGAAGGAGGGAGGAGGAGGAGGGAGGGAAAGATGGATGGATGGAGAGACAGAAGGAGGGAAAGATGGGGGGATGGATGGATAGAGAGATAGATAGCAGGTGGGAGGGAGGGAGGGAAAGATGGAAGGAGAGATGGATGGATGGATGGAGAGACAGGTGGAGGGAAAGATGGAGGGAGAGATGGATGGAAGGATAGATGGATGGATGGAGGGAGGGAGGGGGAGGGAGGGAAAGATGGATGGAGAGACAGAAGGAGGGAAAGATGGAGGGGATGGAAGGATAGATAGATGGTAGATGGAGGGAGGGAGGGAAAGATGGAAGGAGATGGATGGATAGATGGATGGATAGATGGGTGTATGGATGGATACATCGATGGCAGATGGAGGGAGGGAGGGAAAGATGGAGGGAGAGATGGATGGATAGATGGGTGGATGGATGGGTGGGTGGAGAAGTGGCGGATGGATGGATGGAGAGATGGATTAATGGAGAGACAGATGGAAGGAAAGATGGATGGAGAGATGGATGGATGCTCTCTCCTAGAAACTTCATGTAGATGTTGGAGAGAAAGACTTTTACTCCTTTTCTTTCCTGAGCTTTTTCCTTTTTTAAATCTTTTTTTTTTCAGTTTAGTTTTTAAGCTTTACCTGTTTATTGTGAAAGATATATACACCCATATATCTCATGCTCTCTTTCCCCGTTCTTTCCCCTGCTGCCTCCTTCCCCAGCCACCTGGCTGTTTGAAGCAGGCCAAATGTTGCTTCAGGAAAGTTCATTTGATCGGAGCGCCACCGGCTCCGCAGGAGGAACTTCATTATCTTCCCCCCCCCACCACTTCCCACCCACTGGAAAATTCATTTAGTGACCGTCTCAAGGTGCATCACCCCGTCTTAGAAAAATAAACAAACCGAGGCCAGCGGGGAGGCAGGAGAAGATTAGAACTCATCGGTGGGGGGTCTGCGATAATTAAAAAGATGATGCCCGGAACATAATTCTTAATTAAAGTGTAATGAGATAAGAATTTGTGTATTTTGCTTTTTGTGGGTTGGGCAAGAGGCAGCAAATTTCCACCTTAATTATGTGATTTACGATCTAACATGCCCGAGATATAATTAGTTATCTTGCCCCCCTCTTCCTCTTCTTCCTTCTCCTCCTTTTTTTTGAAGGGGGGCAGAATTTAAACTATTTAGATTAGAAAACTGGGCTGATTTCAGCTTAGGAAGCCTTCTGGGTGAGAGGGAGTTATTTATTTATTTATTTTAATTAAAAAAAAAAAAAAGGCAGACCAGGTGGAACGAGGGGGATGTGGAAGGAAAGACGCAGCAACCGTGTGTTCTTCTGACTCGCAAATTTTATGCAAAGGCATCTGCTTTTGGGGAACCGCAGCTTCAAGATTCGGTAATTGGAAAAGGGGCCACCAGGCTCCTGAGGTTGGCTGCCCTGTGCCAGATTGGTGTTTTTCCGAACTTGGCCTCTTTAAAAGGGGTAGACTTCAACTCACACAATTCCCTGGCCACTGAAAGGGTCATTGGAACTGCCGGCCGCTGGATTCATGCTTAACATGTGGGAAGTCAGCCCCACAGAAAAGGCTATATTAAAAGGACAGAAAAATATATTTCCTCAAAGGGTTTTTAAACAGGCAGAAAAGCAGGCCCAGTTTTCTTAATAGCCCCAAGTCTCCCTCCCCCCAAGCAGAAACCAGCTCTGTAGAAATGCAGATGTAAATAATCCATTCAGGAAGGTTAGAGCCCTGCAGCTAGAAGATTAAGAAGACCTAAAATCTACATACTCCACCCAAAGTTTAAGACAGGACATAAGAGGATTAACCCACAGATGCCAAAGGGCACACTCAGACTCAGGTCAAAGTTCATGCCACAGGAACAACTCCAAACAAAAGACTCCAGAGGGTATAAAAACCCACTCCCTACATGTGCTCACCCCTTTTTTTCTCTCTTTCTTGCCAGAGCCATCTTTCTGTCTGGCTCTCCTCTTCAATAAACCGCAACCTTCTTTCTAAAGCAGTCGCCATGTTGTTTATCCCCGGCTTGGACTGAACCATGATGAAGACTTTTCCTTCAACAAACAGTTTAGTAGTCTGGACTAAACCACTGTTTTTTTGAACTTGGCTCTTTAAGACAGATGGGCTTCAACTCCCAGAATTCCCCAGCCTACCGGGAAAGGTCACTGGAACTTCCTGCCACTGGATTCATATTTGTTAGAGCGCCTTGGGACTAAATCATTGTGTTTTTTTTTAACTCAGCCCCTTTAAAACAGGCGGACTTCAATTCCCAGAATTTCCCAGCCTAGAGGGAAAGGTCTCTGGAACTTCCTGCTACTGGATTCATATTTGATAGAGCACTTTGGGAATAAATCACTGATTTTTTTTAAATCAGCCCCTTTAAGACGGGTAGACTTCAACTCCCAGAATTTCCCAGCCTGCAGCGGAAAATAATCTCTGGAACTTTCTGCCACTGGACTCATGTTTGACAGAGTGCCTGGGGTCTAAACCACTGTTTTTCAAACTCAGCCCTTTTTAAGACAAATAGACTTCAACTCCCAGAATGCCCCAGCCATGACTAGTTATAAGTTGAGGATTACCTGTAATATCCCCCAAGGCCCTACCCATCTGGTTGAGATGGGCAACTACATAAATTTGATAAAAAATACAATAAACCAGTAAAGTCTGGCAAGTCGGAAGCAGCAGGGACTGGCCGATTTCTTGAGATGGCAAATGTGCTGAGAACGTGGCGCAAAGGCTGTAGGCGTGCTCACAAAATGGCTGCCAGAGCAGCTCTGGACCAAGAAGCAGGAAATGAGGGAGCCAATCAGGGCTGCTCACTCATCCCTGCCAAGAATCCAGATGTTTTCCCATCTTTTTTAAAATTCTTCTTTGCTTTCCTGCCTGCAGACAGAGTTCCAAATGAATGGCTCGCAACTGCTGGGTTTATTATTATTATGGATCATCGCACAGTCAGCCAGATGTTCAGACTGGATTTGGCATTTTGTCTACCTATCGAGTCCTTACCCAGGACCTGGGATAGGCAGATGTGGATGTTTGATGGTATTACAGATATCGTCGCAGGATGGAAGCGGTTCCTAATAAGGCCGCCTTTTGCAATTGACTAATAGCGAATTTGTCAATGCCAATTGTGTTCAAGTGGTGCTCCAGTTGTTTTGGGATTGCACCCAAGGAGCCTATCACTATTGGTACTACCCTTGCTTGCTTTTGCCACAGTCTTTCTATTTCTATTTGTAGGTCTTTGTATTTTGTTATCTTCTCCAGTTCTTTCTCTTCTGCTATCTCCAGGCACTGCCACATCCACTATCCAGACTTTTTTGTCTTTCTTATCGACAATTGTTGTTGTTGTTGTTGTTGTTGTTATTATTATTATTATTATTATTATTATTATTATTATTATTATTATTATTATTATTATTATTATTATTATTATTATTATTATTATTTTCTAAGATTCCATTTTAGAAATATGGGTCCTCGGGGGCTCCAGAGCTTCCCCTGTAAAAAAAAAAGAAAAGAAAAATTGGGAGTATTTGCAGCATCTCAGATTCGACTTTATTCATTTTTTTTTTTTAAAAAAAAGATTATTTTTTTAAAAGGGGGGAGGAGATGTTACCCGTTGCAGGGAGAGACCAGGCATTTTGCATTTGTATTTGATCTGTGTTGGGCTTCTGCATTCTCTGCCCTGTTTCTCACCGCAGAAAAATCACAGCATTACAGAATTATGCTGTGTGGATGTGTGGGAAGTCAGCCCCCCCCCCCAAGAAGGAAATATTAAAAGGACTTCCGGTGGTTAAAGCGGTGGAGATGGCGGCTACTTTGTAGCCGTCCTCCTGAGATGGTGTCAGATCCGCGGAGCACAGCGTTCATCAGCTGGCCCGCGGCTCGCAATCCCCTTCCCGGGCGAAGGGAAGGGGTAGAGATCGCATGAATAGAGGTAGAACCTCTTAACCCTCCCTGGATTTTTATTTTAGGGGGGTAGAAAGAGTGCTCCCTCGGAGTTCATTGCCTTCTCCGCCTCTCAGCTGTCTTTGTTTCTTTGAAACAAAGCGAAACGCCGCTACCATCTCCGTATTTAAAGTAACCGTGAGTAATCTTAAACCGGACAGAACTGTTTAAAGGATTTTATTTATAGTTTAGTTTTATTTTATTTTTTTTTAGTTTATTTAGTTTATTTAGTATGTGTTGATTTTTTTTTATTTTTTGAGCTTTCTCTTTTTTCTCCCGGGCGGAAAAGTGAGAGTGAAAGTAAAATGGCGTTTTGAAAGTTTTTTTTTCTTTTGAAAGACGGACTGGCTGAACTGTCGTTTAATACTGCTTTTCTTTTTAAGTTTTTTTTTTTTTTTTTTATCTTTTGGGAGCTTTTAAATTGATTCTATTTTATCCTATTTTACCTTATTTTTAACTTTTGGACTATTTATTTTTTATTGGTATTTTTATGAAGAAAGAAAGATAAATTGAAATGGCTTCAAAACGACAACCAGTTACTACAGCTCCTAAGGTAACTTCTTCTCCTGCTACCTCTACTGTGCAACAACAACTTAAAATAATACCCTCAGTGCAGCAACCTAAAACTACTCCACCTTCACCTCCCCCATCTGGCACATCAGCACAAGACATTAAAGAAATAATGGTAAGTGCTGTGTCACAGTTTAGGGAGGAAATGAAGCAACTTTTGGAACAGAATAAATCTGAAAGCAAGGAAGAAATGAAGAAAGAGATGAAGGATCTTTTAGAACAGAATAATACTATATTGAGGGATGATATACTTTTAGCTTTATCTGGAGTGGCCTCAGTGGTTGTGAAGCTGGACTCTAGAGTGGAGGAAATTGAAGAAACAGTAGAACTTTTGGATTATAAATTCCAAGATATGGAGAAAAAAGTGGAAACTTCACAAGATGATATTCTTATGTTCCAGTACAGACAGATGGAATATGCTTTGAGAATAAGGGGCCTGAAAGAAGATAAAACTCAAGATCTGATGGAAATGGTGATTAATGACTTGGCTGTTATTTTGAATATAGACAAAGATGAGTTACGTGGGGAAGTGGAAAGAATTTACAGAGTTAATTCTTGGATTGCAAAACAGAGGAATCTGCCTAGAGATGTGGTGATATATTTTGCTAAGAAGTCCTTGCGAAATCAGATTCTGCAAATTTTTTACAACAAAAGATTCCAGATTGCTGCTCAAGATATTATTATTTTAAAGGAAATTCCACCTAAAATTTTAAGAAGCAGAAAAGATTTTGCTTTTCTAGCAAATGAACTTAAAGCAAGACAAATGCCATTTAGATGGGAGATTCCGATGGGCATTGTTTTGAGCCATGCGGGGACACGTTATAGACTCAATACAGTTGCTAAAGCTAAGGAATTTTATAAAACGGTCCTGGGTGCAGGCTCACCTTTGCCCATGATGCACAAAGTCCTGAGTGATAAAGAGATGGAACAGAAATCTGAAGATACAGATGCGATGAATGCTGGACAGGTGGTATGGATGTCTCAAGCAGAGGTTAAAGAACAGAGAATGACCCGTGCAGCACATAAACGTAAAGAAAAAGAACAACAGAAAAAAGAAAAAGAAATCAAAGAATCTACTCAGCAAATTGTTTCAGTGCCGGTGGGAGGAGCAAGACCCAAAAGCTCTGCAACATATTCTTCAGTAGCAGAATTTGAGGGGATCTTCTCCAGGCTTAAGGCCAAGGGAGATGGCAAAGCTCCTGACCTGGAATGTTAATGGATTAAACATTCCTCAAAAGAGAAGAAAAATCTACCATTATTTGAAACAACACAACAATGATATTATTTGCTTGCAAGAAACTCATATTACATCTAAAGACCAAAAATATTTAAACAATCCTCGTTTGGGATCTCATTTTGTATCTCCCGCCCCTGGGAAAAAAGGGGGTGTGGTAATTTATGTTAAACAGAATTTATCTGTTATCCTGTTAGAATCAGATCCTCATGGAAGATATGTTATGCTTGAACTTGGTTTATATGGCAAGAAAATTCTTATTGTGGGGTTGTATGCACCAAACCAGCAACAGGAGCAATTCTATAGGTTGCTACATCAGAAAATAACTTTGTTGGACTATAGATCTGTGATTTTAATGGGAGACTGGAATGGTGTCTTAGACATACAAAAGGACAAAAAAGGCTCTTCTACCTTTTTTAAACAGGCTAAACTACCTAAAGCCTTCTTTGACATGAAAGAAGATTGGGAACTGAGGGACTATTGGCGTGAACGTAACCTAGAAGAAAGGGATTTTACCTTCTTTTCAGATAGACACCAATCTTTTTCAAGAATTGATTTCTTTTTGATTACAACAGACTTATACAACAGGGTGAAGAATGTAAAAATTTTTCCTAGGACATTGTCTGATCATAGTCCAGTATGGATGGAACTGTTTGCTGAGAAAGAAGACAGGAGATCCTGGAGGGTGAATGAGAATTTATTTAAACAAGAAAAAAATGTTCATAAATTAAAGGAATGTTTAAAGGAATATTTTGCTTTAAATATGAACAAGGGAACATCAATGTCAATGGTGTGGGATGCAAGTAAAGCTTTTATGCGTGGTATCTTGATAAAAATGAATAACTTGCATAGACAGAAACAGACTCAGAAACGTAAAGATTTAGAAGAGGAGATTAAATTAAAAGAGAAACTTTTAATTTCAAATCCTTTAGATGAAAAGGTGAAAGGAGCTTTAAAACTGTTAAAAACACAATTTAACATGTTGATGGCTGATCAAGCTGCAACCAATTTATTATTTATGAAACAAAATACATTTTGTAATGCTAATAAACCAGGGAGATGGTTGGCTTATCAGTTAAGAAAGAAACAGAAACAGAGGAATATAGATAAAATAAATTATAATGGTAAATTGGTCTATCAGAAAGAATTGATTAAGAAATCCTTTTTAGAATACTACCAAAAATTATACAAGAGTGCTAATATTCAAATTATAGACATAAACAATTATTTAGGTAAAGTTAACTTTCCTAAATTAACAGAAGATCAGGAAAAAGAGATTAATGGCTTAATCACTAAAGAAGAAATTGTTACAGCTATTAAACAATTGAAATTGGGCAAAGCGCCGGGTACGGATGGGTTGACATCTATCTATTATAAAACTTTAGTAGAAGAGATGATTCAACCATTGTGTGAATTGTTTAATAACTTATTACAGGGTTTAGAGATCCCTCCATCTTGGCGTAATGCATTCATATCATTGATTCCAAAAGATAATCAAGATCTTACATTGCCTAAAAATTACAGGCCTATATCTCTTTTAAATGTGGATTATAAAATCTTTGCAAAAATTTTAGCTAATAGGTTTATGGGGATCTTGCAGCAGTTTATACATAAGGATCAATCGGGTTTTATAACTGGAAGGTATATGAAAAATAATGTTAGACAAATTATTAACTTATTAGAGTATTTAGAAAAGAATAACCAAGTCTCTGCAGGCCTGATATTTTTGGATGCTGAAAAAGCCTTTGACCAAGTGAATTGGCAGTTTATGTTATGTTTAATTAAGGAGATGAATTTTGGACAAAATATATTACAAGTATTATCTAATATATATCAAAAACAGACTGCTCAACTTATTGTAAATGGGGGTTTGTCAGAGGCTTTTGTAATAGAAAAAGGAACAAGACAGGGATGCCCGTTATCTCCGTTATTGTTTGTTTTAACATTGGAAATTTTGTTGATTAAAATTCGGGAGTCTCAAGAAATAAAAGGAATAGAAATTAATAAAAAAGAATATAAATTAAGAGCCTTCGCAGATGACTTGGTTGTTACTTTGTCTCAACCTACCTGTTCGGTGGTAAAATTATTACAATTGATTCAACAATATGGACGTGTTTCTGGTTTTAAAATTAATAATAATAAGACCAAAATATTAGCTAAAAATATGACTAATGGTGATAAACAGGTTTTAGTCAACTTAACAGATTTTGAAATTGTTGATAAGGTAAAATATTTGGGGGTCATATTATCTGTTTCCAATGTAAAACTGTATAAAAATAATTATGAAAAGCTGTGGATGGAGGTACAGAAGGATTTAAAAAACTGGAACAATCTACAGTTATCCCTTATGGGTAGAATTGCAGTTATCAAAATGAATGTCCTGCCAAAGTTTATTTTTTTGTTTCAAATGTTACCTATTCTAAAGAATGAACGTAATTTAGATGAATGGCAAAAAGGTATTAATAAATTTGTTTGGGCAGGGAAAAAACCAAGGGTGAAACTTAAAATAATGCAAGATTTTCGTGAGAGAGGTGGACTCAAGGTACCAAATATGAAATTGTATTATGATGCTGTAGTATTAACATTGATTAGCGACTGGGTGAATTTAACAAATATAGAAATACTTCATTTGGAAGGTTGGGACTTACTTTTGGGATGGCATGCCTATTTAATATTTAATAAAAAAGTGGATTGGGTTTTTAAGTCTCATATTATAAGAATCTCTTTGCTTAGAGTGTGGAGAAAGTATTATAAAAGTGACTTCAAAATACCATTATGGGCTATACCTCGGCATGCCATAGAAGGTATAAGGAAAGGGGTTAATATGGATATGGTCTCTTATGCACAGTTACTTAGATGGGATGGCCAAGATTGGCAGTTAAAATCTTTGGAAGAATTAACACATGAAAATTTAACTTATTCATGGTTCCAATACAGACAAATAGTGGACAGATGGAAGATGGATTGTAAAATGGGCTGGCTCAGAGAAGATGAAGTTCTTTTAAAACAAGTAAGAGATCAAAGGCCAACCCATATTAAGAGAGTTTATGGGGTTTTAGTGGAATTGGACTCAGAACCTGAATTAGTTAAAGATTGTATGATTAAATGGGCACAGAATATTGGTGAAACGATTTCAATGGATACCTGGGAACTTATTTGGATAAGAAATGTTAAATTCACACAAGCGCAAAATTTAAGAGAGAATTTTTATAAGATGTTTTATAGATGGCACCTTGATCCAAAGAAAATGTCCATTATGTACCCTAATCTGCAGCCGAAATGCTGGAGATGTGGACATTTGGATGCTACTTATTATCATACTTGGTGGACGTGTAAGCATATAAAAGCTTTTTGGATTAAGATATGGTGGAATATTCAAAGAATTTTTAAACGGAGGGTAAAATTTACTCCGCAATTATTTTTATTAGGTATTGTTACTGATTGCGATGCTAAGGAGGTTATATTGATGTTAAATTTGATTACAGCCGCTAGGCTGTTAATAGGACAATATTGGAAGAAGGAATCCTTGCCTACTTTGCAAGAGTGGTTTCACAAAGTTTCGTATCTGGCAGAAATGGCAAAGATTTCGGCTTTTTTAAAGGAGCAATCTCAAGAGAAATTTTTTGCAGTATGGGAAAAATGGATAAATTTCATACAATATAATTTGGATATGGAAAAATATCATTTAGCTTTTTTATAATTTGTAATGATTGTTTTTTCTTTCTTTCTTTCTTCCTTTTCTCTTTATGTATTATTACTTATATATTATTATTATTTTTTTTATATATGTTCTATTTTTCGTCTACTTTTTTCTTTTTTCTTTCTCTCTCTCTTTTCTTTTCCCTTTTTTTTTCTTTCTTAGTATATATTATTCATTTTAAAGCTTATGTTATGCATATTATTATTATATATATTATTATATATATTATTATTATGACTTTTATTATTTTTATTAATTATCTTATAAATTGTAAACGTTATTTTTTAAAATTTGTTAAATAATCCTATATTCAGTTCTGGGAAGTCGGGGGGGGGGGAGGGTGGGGTGGTTTGGGAGGGGGGGGATGTTTATTTGTAAAATTTTTGAAAAATTTCAATAAAAAAAAAAAAAAAAGAAGGAAATATTAAAAGGGCAGAAAAATATATTTCCTCAGGATCTTGAAGAGACAGGAAAGCAGGCCCAGTTTTTTAAATAGCCTCAGGTCTCCCTTCCCCAAGCAGCAACCAGCTCTATAGAGATGCAGATGTAAATAATAATAATAATAATAATAATAATAATAAAGTTGGAAGGGACCTTGGAGGTCATCTAGTCCAACCCCCTGCTCAGGCAGGAAACCCTATACCATTTCAGACAAATGGCTGTCCAGTCTCTTCTTAAAAACTTCCAGTGTTGGAGCATTCACCACTTCTGGAGGCAGGTTGTTCCACTGGTTAATTGTTCTAAGCTAGGAGATTAAGAAGACAAAGACCTAAAATCTACATACCCCATCCAAACGCTTAAGAGTCATCAGCCCCAGGGAAGCAGGATATGACCCTTGGGACATAATAGGATTAACCCACCGCCATCAGAATACCAGAAAGGCACACTCAGACTCAGGTCAAAGTTCATGCCACAGGAACAACTCCAAACAAAAGGCTCCAGAGGGTATAAAAACCCACTCCCTACATGTGCTCAGTCCTTTTTTTTTACGTTTCTTTTCTGCCACAGCCATCTTTCTGTCTGGCTCTCCTCTCCAATAAACAACCTTCTTCCCAAAGCAGTTGCCATGTTTATTCCCAGCTTGGATGAACCAGGATGAACCAGGATGAAGACTTTTCTTCCAACAGATGGAAGGGTTGGGAGGCCTCTTTGTCAGTCCTTCAGCCTGGGACGGTTAATCTGGATCCTCTTCACTCAGCTCCCCCCTTAACCCTATTCAGGGTAGTAAATCTGATTTTTACTTATATGTGCAGGAAAGGAGGGAGGGAGAAAGGAAAGGGAGGAAGGGAGAAAGGAAAAAAGAGAAAGTAGAGAAAAGTAGAAAGGAATAATAAGGGGAAAGACGAGAAAGGCTTAACGGGAGAGAGGGAGTAAGAAAGGAAAGAGAAAGAAAAGGAGAAGGGATTAATGGGAGAGAGAAGGAAAGAAAAACAAGGAAAGAAAAGGAGAGAAAGGAAGGAGGGACAGGGAGAGAAGGAAGAAAGAAAGGAAGGAAACTAGGTAGAAGAAAGGGAGGGAGGGAGGGAGGGAGGGAGGAAGGGAAGAAGGGAAGAATAAAGGAAAAAAGAAAAGTAGAGAAAAGTAGAAAGGAGTAATAAAATGAAAGAAGAGAAAAGGAGAAAGGCTTAATGGGAGGGAGGGATTAAGGAAGGAAGGAAAAAGAGAGAAAGAAAGAAAGGAAAGGAAGAAAGAAAGGGTTAATGGGAGAGAACGAAAAAAGCAGAAGGAAAAAAGGAGAGTAAAGAAGGAACGAAGAGAGAAAGAAAGAAAGAAAAAGAAAGAAAGAGATTAATGGGAGAGAGAGTGAAAAAAGCAGAAGAAAAAAAGGAGAGAAAAGGAAGGAAGGAAAGAGAGAGAGAAAGAAAGAAAAAGAAAGGAAAGAGAAAGAAAAAGAAAGGAAGGAAGGAAGGAAGGAAGGAAGAAAGAAAGGAAGGGAAGGATTAATGGGAGAGAGAGTGAAAAAAGCAGAAGGAAAAAAGGAGAGAAAAGGAAGGAAGGAAAGAGAGAGAAAGAAAGAAAAAGAAAGGAAAGAGAAAGAAAAAGAAAAAGAAAGAAAGAAAGAAAAAGAAAGGAAGGAAGGAAGAAAGGAAGGGAAGGATTAATGGGAGAGAGAGTGGAAAAAGCAGAAGGAAAAAAGGAGAGGAAAGAAGGAAGGAAAGAAGGAGAAGAGAAGGAGGTGGAAGGAGGGGATGTTACTTTAAGCCCTTTCTTGCTTACGTGATTGAATCATTTGGGGAATGAGTGACAGCTGAAGATCTACAGATCACATCAAGTCACTTTTTTTCAGTCCGGTTCTAATTTTGAACAGTCGTTAAATAAAACGGTTGCACATCGAGAACCACCTGTAGCAAATGAACAAGAGGAGGAACATACCTTAAGCCTGTAACAGGCAGGAAGTATTGGAAGTGGCTCAGAAAGACCCTCCCCTAATTCACAGGAGTACAGGGAGGGGAGACCAGCACCCCGACTTGCCACATTTGCAGCCCATCTCAACCAAAAAAAAGCCCCTTTAGCCTTCCTGCTCTGGTCGACTTGGTGGGGCTGAGAAGGGGTTGGATCCAGCCTCCTTTTCTGGACTTTATTTCAATACCTTCAGCTTCATAAACTGAGAAGCCCCCAGTTCTACCCCGTAAATTCATAATCAGTTTTTAATTTTAGCATTGTATCTCCAGCCTCTCGTAGAGACCAATTAATTCATGTAATACTGTCCTTCCTTCCCTCCTTTCCTTTTGCTTCGTTCCTTCGTTCCTTCCTTCCTTCCCTGCCTCCCTCCCTTTTCCTTCCTTTCTTCCTTCCTTCTTCTCTCCCTTTCCTCATTTTCTTTCTTCATCCCTTTCTCCTTCTTTCCTCTTCCCTTTTCCTCTCCTTTCCCTCCCTTTTTCCTTTCTTCCTCTCTTTCTTTCTTTCTTTCTTTCTTTCTTTCTTTCTTTCTTTCTTTCTTTCTTTCTTTCTTTCTTTCTTTCCCTCCTTACTCCCTCCCTCCCATTAATCATGTCTCCCCTATTTCTTCTTTTCTTTAGACTAGCCAAACCCAAGTCCCGCCCCATTCTTCATATGTTTTAGCCTCCAGGCCTTTGATCATCTTAGTCGCTCTTCTCTGAATTTTTCTCAAGCTCTCAACATCTTTATTGTGTTGGCTGCAGTATTCCAGGTGTGGTCTTACTAGGGTTTTATAAAGCAGTACTAATACTTTGTGTGATCTTGATTCTATGCCTCTGTTTATACATCCCAGGATTGTATTAGCTTTTTTGGCTGCTGCTGCACACGGCTGGCTCATGGTTAAGTGATTGTCCACTAGGACTCCAAGGTCCCTCTCACAGTTGCTGTTTTTGAGCCAGGTCTCATCCAATCGTAAAACTTTGCTTTTCTCCACAATTGAAGCTCATTTTGTTAGACAGGGCTCATTGTTCAAGTCTATCAAGATCTTTTTGGATCCTGAGTTTGTCTTCTGGGGTGTTGGCTACACCTGTCAGTTTGGTGTCACCTGCAAATTTGATGAGTTCTCCTTCTATTCCCTCATCTAAGTCATTTATGAAGAGATGGAAGAGTCCTGGGCCTAAGACGGAACCTTATGGTACCCCACTGCTTACTTCTCTCCATGTGGTTGTAATGCCATTGAGGACTACTCATTCACTACTGTGTTGTGATTCCGTGCCAGCCTGTGCTCCCAACAGCTGAGTCTGAGGAATCTGAGGAGGAGATGGAGGAGGCATTTGAAGGGCCATTGGGGGCAGAGGGAGGCTCTGATGAATTACAGGACTCACGGTTTGATGCAGAGCCTGGGCCCTCCAGTCGTGTTCCCGATGAAGCTCAGCTGTGTGAGGAGAATGAGTCAGACTCGGAGGACTCACACCTGATGGACTTGCTAATTGATGCTCGCACACGTCGTCAATTAGCGAGAGTAAATCAGCAGCAGTCAATACGGCAACTCCAGAGTAAAAGGAGAAGGCACTGAGAGGCAACGCCTTGGGACTGCTGTATAAAAAGAGGAGGTGTGGGCAGTGCTGGTTGCTGAAGGCAACCGTTTGCAAAGTGCTTCTTGGGATCCTGGTCTGTTCGTCTTGCTTGTGACTACTCTTCTGTTTGCGTCGTGTTTCCTGTGGACTATTTCCTTCATTTGGACGAGTTTTGCTGTTTGTGTTTTGGACTATTTGACAGGTTTGTTACCCATAGTAAAAGGAGTTTGTTTTGTTTTAAAGTCTCCAGCCTATTTTATCAAAAGGGGTTTGGTCGTGCCTTTAACAAGGACGGCTATAGGCTGGGATAGAACATACTGTTTGTCAGCCAGTTACAAATCCATCTGGTGGTAGTGTTGTCTATCCCACATTTTTCTAGCTTACCAAAGAAGTAGGTTGTGGCCTACTTTGTCAAATGCCTTCCTGAAGTCTAAGTATACTACGTCCACAGCATTTCCCTGGTCTACTAATTTACTCACTTTGTCAAAGAATGAGATGAGATTGGTTTTGGCATGATTTGCTTTTGACAAACCCGTGCTTGGCTACTAGTTATAATTTTGTTTGTTTCTAGTTGTTCGCAGATCTGCTTTTTGATGATCTTTTCCAGGATCTTCCCAGATATTGATGTTAAACTGATTGGTCTGTAGTCTGTTTTTTTTCCTTTCTTGAAGATGGAGACCACATCAGCCCTTTTCCAATCCTCAGGTATTTCCTCAGGATTTATGAAAGATGTGGTGCAACGGTTCTGAGATAGCATCTGCCAGCTCTTTCAGAACTCTGGGATGTAGCCTGTCGGGTCCCGGTGATTTATATTCATCAAGATCAGGCAGGGAAGGAAGGAAGGAAGGAGAAGAAGAGGAGGAGGAGGGAAGGAAGGAAAGGAAGGAAGGAAATGGGAGAAGGAAGGAGGGAGGAAGAGAGAGAAGGAAGGAAGGAGAAGAAGAGGAGGGAAGGAAGAAATGAGGAGAAGAGGAGGAAAGGAAGGAAGAAAAGGAAGGAAGGAAGGAGAAGAAGAGGAGGGAAGGAAGAAATGAGGAGAAGAGGAGGAAAGGAAGAAGGAAAGGAAGGAAAGGAGAAGAAGAGGAGGGAAGGAAGAAATGAGGAGGAGGAGGAAAGGAAGGAAGGAAAGGAGGAAGGAAGAAAGGAAATGGGAGAAGGAAGGAGGGAGGAAGAGAGAAAAGGAAGGAAGGAAGGAAGGAGAAGAAGAGGAGGGAAGGAAGAAATGAGGAGAAGAGGAGGAAAGGAAGGAAAGGAAGGAAGGAAATGGGAGAAGGAAGGAGGGAGGAAGAGAGAAGGAAGGAAGGAAGGAAGGAGAAGAAGAGGAGGGAAGGAAGAAATGAGAAGAGGAGGAAAGGAAGGAAGGAAGGAAGGAAGGAAAGAAAGAAAGGAAGGAAGGAAGGAAGGAAGGAAGGAAGGAAGGAAGGAAGGAAGGAAGGAAGGAAGGAAGGAGCAATCCATTCTTTCAACCAGCATCTTACACCCTCCTGCCTACTTGGAAATTAATTGAGCAAAGATCTGCTCTCTTGATGCTCACCCCCTTTGCACAAAAACACACACACACTCTATAGTAGCTTCCATGCAAGTCTAGATTCCCCCCCCCCCCGGCCGTGTCACTTCTCTTGTGGGAGCTGCAGTGGCTGCCGGTTTGCTTCCAAGCCCAAGTCAAGGGGCTGGTTGTCACCTTCAAAGGCCTCCAAGGTTGAAGGCTACTTGGAGGGTCAGGGTTAGGCTTAGGGTTAGGGCAGTGGTGGCAAACCTATAGCACGGGTGCCAGAGGCGGCACTCGGAGCCCTCTCTGTGGGCACATGCACCGTCTCCCCAGCCCCGCCTCCTCCCACGGCCCCCTCCTCACCAGCAGCCCGCCTGGAGGAGAGTCGCCCCTGGGCGCGGCCCACATGAAGCAGCGCAACCAAGGACACGGTAACCGGGCAGTGGGGAAGAGACTCTGCTCTTGCGCCCCGTTGCGTGCAGATGCTACTGCTCAGCCCAGCGGAGGGCGTGGCCACCATGGCGCTGCTGGGCTGCCTGGGTGATCTGTGGCGGGCCGTGGAGGTAGTGGGAGGCCCAGTGGGCAGGGTGGAGCAGGGACGGGGTGGGGGCTGGTTTTCGGGCACTCGGTCTCTAAAAGGTTCGCCATCACTGGGTTAGGGTGAGAATCCTGGGCTGTTCACTGATTCCTAGATATGTTTTCTTGGCTATTCAAAATCTTCTCCGGGTGCACTTCTCCAGCACTCAAATTCAAACGTGTCATTGCTCATCATCTAAACCTAGTCTGATGAAAAGAAGGATTAGGGGGAACACGATAGCAGTTTCCCAGTATTTGAGGGGCTGACACAAAGAAGGGAGGGGAGGTTTCAACCTCTTCTCCAAAGCCCCAGAAGGCAGGACAAGAAGAAGCAATGGATGGCAACGAATCAAGGAGAGAAGCAACCTGGAATTAAGGAGAAACTTCCTAACAGCGAGGACAATTAACCAGTGGAACTGCTTTCCACCAGAAGTTGTGGGTGCTCCATCAGTGGAGGTTTTTAAGAAAAAACTGGACAGCCATTTGTCTGAAATCATATAGGGTGTCCTGCCTGAGCAGGGGGGTTGGACTAGAAGATCTCCAAGCTCCCTTTCTGTTTCTCCAACCTCCATAGAGGCTCACAGTGAAAACCAGGCCTGGCACGGTTCTGACCTTTGTAAGTAGAGACTGAGACCCATCCTGGCACCCAAAGGTCATTTCCAAGATTTTCAAGAATATTTCTTGTCTGCTTGACCCTTTGCTCTTGATGGTTCATCTTAAAGGTAAACGGCCTTCCTGTCATTCTTTTACCTCAGCGAGAGGAAATCTCTCTGTAAGAAGAGCGAGGCTTTTTAACAGCTTTTCTTTTCAAGCCAGTTGGTCGAAAATCAGCTGAGGACAGGCCATCCGGACAGCCAGGCTGGCATACCCATCTGATCTTGGTCCTCCAAGCCTCGTGGGCGGCTTCACGCCAACTTGGGAGGCAGAGAGTTGAGTTAGCTCGGAGGCCTGCCCTACAACAGGGAGGGTTTTAGCGAGAAGAAAAAGGCATTCGAAATGATTTGGAGGGTAAAGTGTGGAAAGATTAATATACGTGCTGGTTCGTGTGGTCCTTGATTTACCACGATTTGTTTAGTGACCGTTTGAAGTGACGACAGCATTGGAAAAAAAGGACAAGGATTGTTTTTCACGCTTAACGACCGTGGTTGCAGCATCCCCCGTTCCGTTCCGTTCCATTCCATTCTATTCTGTTCTGTATTCTACTCTACTCTACTCTACTCTATTATATTTTCTATTTTATTCTACTCTACTCCAATTCTATTCTATTCCATTCCATTCCATTCCATTCTATATTCTATATTCTATATTCTATATTCTATTCTATTCTATTCTATTCTATTCTATTCTATTCTATGTTCACAGTGCCCAAGGGCTGCACTGCGGCCGGCGAAAAGAGCATGCGCAGCCTGACAAAAAGGCAGACCGTGTGTATGTCTTTGTATTTGTGTGTCTGCGTGTGTGAGAAAATGAAGAAGGGCAAAGGATTGATGGCTTCAAAACCTTAAGAGGTTTTCTTTACACACGGCAGAAGAGGTGGACTCTTGAGGCCATGGAGTCCAACCCTAATTTGGAGTCGCGGACGCCTGCACGAGAAAGGGTTGGTCTTGATGATCTCAGGGAACCCATTCTACTTGAACAGCCTCGATTCCTCGTGAAGCCTGTCGATTTCTAAGTGGATCTGTCTCTGGAGGGACGTTAGGAGGCGATTTGGAGACCTCGTGAGAGGATGAAGCGCTGAAGGGTTTGTGGAAAGCAGTGGCGAGATGAAAGAGATGTTTAGAGTGGGGGGGCGCTGTCTCGAGTCTCCTGCACGTCTGAACAGGAGACCTGAGTCAGGATAAGAGGGAAAACACCACTTTTATGCTGTAGGACTGGGCTGGCGAAGCGACGGAAGCAGCATTTTGCAGACAGATGCAGATGGGGGAGGCGTATGTACGATTTTCAACCAAGTTCATTTTTTTGACTGAATGAAGACCAGCTCGTCCTCGTTTAACGACCACAATTGGAGCCAGCAAGATGGTCGTTAACTGAAACCCCAGCCGTGTTTAGGGTCTGACCATCTTTCCTTTGTGTGATGGACCCACGAAGGTTGTTGATGTGAGGACTGCTCATAAAATTCCTTTTGTCATCACTTTCCCTCATAACTGTGAATGGTCACTAAATGAGACAGCCGCTAAACAAGGACTAATGACCAGGCCCCGGGGGAGGGGCTTTGCACTTTTGCACTGTTTTACACACCTTTGCTGCTGGTGTGGGTGAGGATGCTGACTGAGGAATTCTGGGAGTTGAAGTCCATCCATCTTAAAGTTGCAGTGATGGAGAAACACTGTCCCAAAGGCCGGACTACAATTTGTTGTGTGGGGTTTTTTTTGTTGCTTCTGTTAGTGACACAAATCTGAAATGATTGCAAATACTCAAGTAGGGCTGTAATAAATAACAATAAGAGTCAAATTGGTCCAGGAGTGGGGAGGGGAAGCATAGTCCTCAACTTATAACCATAATGGAGCCTGTTCTTCATGGCTGTAAAGTGGATCACCCACGTGACCGACTTGATTTTAAAACCTTTTCTGCAGCAGTTGTTAAACGGACACAATGGTTGTAAAGCAAATGCTGCAGTTCTTAAGCAAACCAATAGTTTGTGATGGACAAGGTTTGCTGAAAACCAGGAAATAAGCGACCGGTCGTAAGGTGAGGACTACTTGTATAGTAAGCCGTTATTACTATCAGGTGCATCTACCTTGGCCTGAAAGATGTTGAACTTCTGTTTTGTTTTTTTTTTAACCCACAAGATTATTACTTTTGATATATTTTGCAAAATATTGTATTTTATTATCCGGAATGCAATTTACAAAGTGAAGAATTCGATGCTTCCTCACCTTGGCCCTATCCCAATTTCTTGAAAATAATATACAGTTTGGGGAACTTGACATTTTTGTGAAGTGCGTTTCCAGTTATGGCGGAGATAAGTGCCAGAGAAGATGCGAACAGTTGGGTTTGCAAACCTGATCCCTTTTTGGATTAAATATATATTTTAACTGTTCGCAGAGCTCAAACAGGCTGGCTGGGTCAGAAGGACCTGTTAAATTCAGGGTTTTGACCTAGTTGTGTTCAGAGGGGGTTTCGAACTTGGATAAAAATCAGATTGTGAGATCTGTCAGATTATAACTCTGCCGTAGGGAGATATGTTTTTTCCCCCAGAGTTTCTGCTTTTTTAAAAAAAAGGCAAAAATGAGACAGATATGGAGATGGTGTATGAGAAACTTTTGTTGCAGAGTTAAAAAGGGTAAAAAGACACACAAAGCTAATTTCTAATCTCGGCATGCTATAGCGCTTAGCCAAGATTTTACTAAGAATAAGGTTGGATCCTTCTCTTATTTTGCAATGTGGAAAGTTAAGCCCACTTTGGTAGTGAGTAATTCAAGGTTTGCTGGCAGAGAGAAGAATATTATGTTACACTCAATATTGGCACCACTGCTTGATCTGAGCATGTGGCACAACCCTGCAGTGCAGTCCTTTTTTTTTTTTTTTTACCTCAGCCACTTTAAGATAGGTGGACTCCAACTCCCAGAATTCCTCCAGCTAGCATGCTTGCTGGGGAATTCTGGGAATTGAAGTCCACCTATCTTAAATGTTATTGGCTGGGAAATTCTGGGAGTTAGGGTCCAGCTATTTTAAACAATGCTGTCTGGGGAATTCTGGGAATTGAAGTCCACACATGCTGGCTAGGGAATTCTGGGAGTTGAAGTCCACTCAGTTAAAGCTGCTGAGGTCAAGAAACATGGCTCTAGTCTACAAAGGCCTGCTGCTATGCTGCACACTTGACCAGATCAGATGAAAACCCTAATACAAGGGTAGGCTACCTTGGCTCTTTTATGACTCATGGCTCAGCTTGGAAACCTCTCCCTTTCTCCTCAGCAATGCTGGCTCAGGGATTCTGGGAGCTGAAGTCCACGAGTTATAAAAGGGCCAAAGTTGCCTACCCCTGGCCTGTGTAGTGTCAGAATCCAATTATATTTCATCTTTAATTATCAAACATAGAAACTCCCAATTCTGCCTTCTCTGAATTCTGCCATAAGAGGGAGAGAAGGGGGAGAACAAAGGGGCTTTATGGCCCTCACTTCCTTCAGTATACTTCTAAGGAACTGAATGTGTGTATTGCAAAAGAACTAACCATAAGAATGGGGCCATGTAGTTTCTTTGAAGTCTCCATCCAGCCAGGCAATAATGAAAAGGGGGGTGGGAGTGTAATGCCTGAGACTGTCACTGAGAGAGGGGGTTGATTGGGTGGGGCTACTGGGGAAACCCTTAAAACCTTGAATTGGAGAACTTGGACCCCAAGTCCTGTCTAGCACGCCTGCAGCCACTTCTTCTTAATAAAGGATTCCTGTTGGAAGAATTATTCCAAGAGTTCTGTCTTCTTAAGATGCAAAGTGGGGTGGGTCCTTACATGTAGATATGGCGGCCTGCTTTAATGACCCACATAACATACAATCATAATTCCAGGCTCAGTTAGGAGCATCTGCCTAGAACAGGGTAGGCAACCTCGGCTCTTTTATGACTCGTGGACTTCAATTCCCAGAATTCCTGAGCCAGCATGGCCCATCTTGGAACCCTCTCCCTTTTCCCTCAGCCTGGCAAGCTCAGGAATTATGAAGTCCACGAGTCATAAAAGAGCCAAGGTTGCCTACCTCTGCCCTAACAGAGGCCTTCACACGACAGTTGCCCATGATTAGAGATAACCCTGGTCAAACCTCTTTTGGAACTTACGTCAATTGTACAAACCCAGTTCCTTTGGGCACACTTATAGTTGAATGTAACCTGAGAAATGGATTAATTCAGTAGCTGGGGTCCGCAGGCAGTGGGGAAGGGGGTTCAAAGAAGCTCCAGAGGCTTTGTAGATCAGCCGCGGTCCTCAACTTACGAAGAACATGGGACAAATCATGGAGGCCAGCAAAATCCCAAATTAGTGGTGGGGGGGAAGCCCCTCCAGCAATCCCTGAGACTGCTGAGCAAATCCCCACATTAGCAATGGAAGAAGACTTGACAAGAATGTTTCTGCCCAAATCTAGGATCGTTGGTCAGAGGTGACCGTTTGCAAATTTTTTTTTTTTGCCTGTGGTTGCAATCTGGCAGATCCTTCCTTTCCTTTCCTGCCCTCCCTCCCTCCCTCCCTCCCGGTCCTTTTCACCCCCCCTCGCCCGAAACAAACACCTTTTCCAACACCTTGTTTTTCTTTTTTTTTTCCAGACAATCTTCCTTTAATACAAAGTCAATATATATATCTACATACAGAGTGGCGTGGCAACCACTTCAGACCGTTTTCCATTTGGAATCGCAGGCTGCTGGCGCCAGGGCCTCGCTTTCGCAGAAAGGAGGGGAGGGGGGCCCCTGGGAAGGAAAAACAGGGAGGTGGGTCCCATCTGCAACCCTCCCCCCTCCTACAGCCCTCCCACACACGAACTTTTTCCTCCCCGGCCCTGCCAAAATAAGCTTTTCTTTTTCTTTTTCAAATGGCCAAAAAAAAAAACCTGTAAAGAAAGTTTAGAGAACGAGGGGGGGGGGGACAGGGGAAAGAGTTCACAAATATATAGCTGGCTGATGAGAGCTAAGGAGCTTGAAATAGCTATACCAGCTTCCCTTTAACTCAGTGGTTCTCAACCTGTGGGTTGGGACCCCATTTGGGGTCAAATGACCATTTCACGGGGGTCGCCAAACCACACTGTCCGCCATTTTTTTCCCTTTTCCCTAGCTGTCCTACTCCCTCTTATTGGTGGCCACACCCACTTGGGGGTCACCACAACACGGGGAACTATATTATGGGGTCACGGCATTAGAAAGGTTGAGAACCACTGCTTTAACTCTTTGTTAGCAACCCAAATTTAACATTTATATATATATAAGAGATATATCTTTTAAAAAATACCATTCTGATCAAGCCAGGAGAATCCATTTCCTTGCCTCCCCCTTTTAAAAAAAGAAGAGACAGGCTATCCTAGATGTTTAGTTTTTGCCGGAAATGATCCCTCAGAAGCGACAGTAGGACTTGAACCCAGGCCTGGGAAGGGTGGAAGGTTTGGCTTGGTACCATACCTTCTCTCTCTCTCTCTCTCTCACACACACACACACATCTGTATGTTGGGTGGAACACCCGGTGTACCAAATGTAAAGCAATCTGCTAGCTGATGAGAGCTAAAGAGCTTGAAATAGCTATACTAGTCTCCCTTTAACTCTTTGTCAGCCACAAAATTTTGAATATATATTTTGAATATATATATATATAGGTCTTCGGTTGTTCGGGTTTTCTCCCGCGTAAAATTGGAACTTCCAATTTTACGCGGGAGAAAACCCGAACAACCGAAGACCTACATACACCCGCGAAAACCTCAGAAAACACACACACACATATATATATATGTGTGTGTGTGTGTGTGTGTATTGCTGCGTATGTGTGGACCATCCCTTTCGGAAAAAAGATCCACCTTGCTGCCCAACGATTCGGCAGCTTTGATCCAGAGAGGCCGATGCCCACCTTGCCCGGGGGAAAGAGGGCAATTTTCCGAGGGTCTCTACTTCTTCATCCCAAGGAGGCCCAGCGAGCTGTTCTCTCCTCCCCACGACCCTGCGAGGTAGGTTAGGCTAAAAGCAGGAGAGTGACCAGCCTGAGTCCACCCCGTATTTTAAGGCTGAGCAGAACTTTGGAGCTGCGTTTTGTCCACCCGGACACGTTCCAGCCAGCGTCCACCAACATTCCCCCCTCTCTCTCTCAAAAAAAAAACACCCCTTAGAACAGTGTTTCTCAACCTTGACCATTTTAAGGCATGTGGGCTTCAACTCCCAGAATTCCACAGCCAGCAATGCTGGCTGTGGAATTCTGGGAGTTGAAGTCCACATGCCTTAAAATGGTCAAGGTTGAGAAACACTGCCTCAGAAGCAGGAAATGTAGACGTTTTGAGCTCTTCCTGGACTGGCAAAGGGCATCACGGATGATTTTAAATTGGATTTTTTTCCCCCTGGGGGTCCCTTCCAGGGATGCAAGGGAGATTTTGGGAGGGTCTTCTCTGGATGCAAAGGCTGTATGGTTGGGGTGACTGCTTGGGGCTTGGGGTGTTCACTGGGTCTGGAAGAGATTGAGAAATGGGGCAATTCAGGAGCAAAGGACACCCCCCCCCTTCTCCAGGATCCTTAATTTCACTCCCTCTGGCCAGGCTCCCCAAATGCCTTAGAGGAGAGATGAACAATAATTCACAATAATTCTTGCCAAAAGGAAAAAGAAAAGCAGCGACGTTTTTGTTTAAATGTGAGCAGCGAGCCCTTTCCTTCCTCCTCCTCCTCCTCTCATTTTTTTTTTTAAATGGTAGAAAAGCAATATGTAAAAGTAGCAATTATTTTGCACGGCGTTTCTCTTATGTCACACAACCATTACACGTTAACATTTCTACAGTGAAAAAATAGACTGTCTTTAAACATAATATGAACAAATAAGTAGGTTTTTTTTTGTAAATTCCTTGACATATTCTTTTGTATTTTTTTTACATATTTTTTAAAAAAAGGAGAAAAAAATTACACTATTAAAAAAAAAAAAGGAGACCCAGGAAATAAAAAAATAAGAAATAAATGTCACTTATAAGAGAGTTACATCGATACCTTTTTTTAAAAGAAAGCCACTGGGTGGTGGGGGCCTAACCCTTACCCAAATCCTTGCAAGTCTTGTCTATTCTGCCTGGATCGTGTCCCTATTTTGGACATTAAGGGAGCCCACGCGGGCTTCCTCTTTCCCCCAAATCCACAGGCCCTCTTCACATCTGCCATTTTTCTCTTTGGCATCAGGGAAGGAAGGGGAAGTTAAAACGCCCACAAAAATAAATGAGAGCAACAACGACGACCACGAGAACAAAAAAAAAGAAAAAAAGAGAGAGATTAGTTTGGATGGGCTAAGAGAATCAGAAAAGCGGGGGGGGGGGGGGGCGGGAATTCCTAAAACAACAAAACAAAACAAAACAAAAAAGAAATTGGAACTTGTGTGAAATATACTTCAAATCTCCGTGGCCCTCACTCTTTTTGGAATCTGGAGAACAGAACCTGGAACTGCCTTGGCAGATTTCCCAAAAATTCAGAGTTTAGTTTGCCTGCGGGCGGGTGGGCGGATGGGCGAGCGGCAAAATATTGTGGATTTTTTTTTTGCAAAATGTGAAATGCCTGGGGCGCGGGAGGACTCGTTTTATTGCCTGTTCTGGTTTGCTTTTTGACGTTAAGAGGGTTTGCAGTGGTAAAAGAAGAGGAATGTTGAAAGTGTTGGAAAAGCTCAGCTGAGAAAGAAGCCGCAGGACAGCCAAAAAAAAAACCCAAAAAAACAAAAACCCCTTGGTGTGTGTGGAAATGGAGTCCTGCCACCCCACCCGCCCCCCCAACCGGATACACAATTTTGCTTTGTTCGCCTCTGAATTTTGCACGCCTAAAATGGCTTCCTTTAAGTCCGCCCGCGAAGAGTAGTAGGTCAACCGAACCCTAATATGTTACTTGTTGGGGTCAATTTCTTCTCTTGCTATTCTCCCCATCGGCTCTTTAAGTTTCTCTCTCTTTCTCTGTGTGTATGTCTGCTTCTTGACCATGGTTTTCTCCAACCGGACGGCTGTTCTCCAAGGTGTGTGGACGAGGCCGGCGTCTGTCGCAATAGGAAAAAGTTCACTACGGTCCTTGGTTCGGTTGCACCACGGTCCCTGCGCGCTCCCCACACTGTCATCGCCAGATGAGGTAAGGATAACAAGTTCGCCACTTAAAAAGATGGAAAAGAAGAAGAAGGGGGAAAAAAAACCACTCTGGGGATGCTCTGGGGTTTCCAAACAGAGGCCGAGAGTCCCTTTCGGAGAGGCCGTGGTGCCTCCGAGAGAAAGAGGAGGGCGTTGCAGCTGGGCTCTCCCCCCCCCCCGCCTCCTTCCTGGCGGAGCATCCGAAACGGGTGGATAGGGGAGGCAATTGTTTTTTTGTTTTTTTTTCTGATTCAGTCTGTAGGTGTTTTAAGAAAGGTCGAGGCTAGCTTCGGGTCGCTCAAACAGGAGCCTGGCAGGCTGAAAAAAGTGTTAGGAGTCTGCGCAACGAATGGCTTTTGTGAAACTTTTCCTTATTATGTTGCATAGTGGTCGAAGCTTCCCAGGTATTCCAGGGCAGCCTGATAGCAGAACTGGTATTCGTCCTGGGAGGGCAAGGAAGAGAGAGAAGAGGGGTTAACTGCCAGGCAGGGATGGCTCAATTGCTTGCTTGCTTATTTATTTATTTATTTGTAAAATTTATTTCTTTTATTTCTTTGCGTCCTGCCTTTCTGGGTTTGTTCAAGCAAATAGCAAACTATCCAACGCAATTTCTACCTCCTCTTTTCTCCACCACAACAACCGGGTGAGGTGGGTTGGGCTGAGGGAGAGGGACTGGCCCAAAGTCACCCAGCTGGCTTTCGTGGCTAAGGCAGGACTAGAACTCACCGTCTCCTGGTGATTGGCCCAAAGTCACCCAGCTGGCTTTCGTGGCTAAGGCAGGACTAGAACTCACCGTCTCCTGGTGATTGGCCCAAAGTCACCCAGCTGGCTTTCGTGGCTAAGGCAGGACTAGAACTCACCGTCTCCTGGTGATTGGCCCAAAGTCACCCAGCTGGCTTTCGTGGCTAAGGCAGGACTAGAACTCACCGTCTCCTGGTGATTGGCCCAAAGTCACCCAGCTGGCTTTCGTGGCTAAGGCAAGACTAGAACTCCCAGTCTCCTGGTGATTGGCCCAAAGTCATCCAGCTGGCTTTTGTGGCTAAGGCGGGACTAGAACTCACCGTCTCCTGGTGATTGGCCCAAACTCATGCAGCTGACTTTCGTGGCTAAGGCGGGACTAGAACTCACCGTCTCCTGGTGATTGGCCCAAAGTCATCCAGCTGGCTTTTGTGGCTAAGGCGGGACTAGAACTCACCGTCTCCTGGTGATTGGCCCAAACTCATCCAGCCGGCTTTTGTGGCTAAGGCGGGACTAGAACTCACCGTCTCCTGGTGATTGGCCCAAATCACCCAGCTGGCTTTCGTGGCTAAGGCAAAACTAGAACTCAACGTCTCCTGGTGATTGGCTCAAACTCATGCAGCTGGCTTTCGTGGCTAAGGCAGGACTAGAACTCACCGTCTCCTGGTGATTGGCCCAAAGTCACCCAGCTGGCTTTCATGTCTAAGGCAGGACTAGAACTCGCCGTCTCCCTGTTTCTAGCCTGATGTCACTGTCTTACTACTTTAAACTTTTATAATTTAGTTTATCGGATTGTAAACGGCCCAGTTTTGTGTGCAAGCGAGACAGGCAGCAGTGGGTTTCGATAAATAAATAAATTGCCCTACCAACGCATAACTAGCCAAAATGAAGCAGTTAGAGACCCACGCAGGTTCTTGTTTATTGGACCTGTAAAGTCGGTGCTGCCTTGAAGATCTCTGGCTGATTTGAGTGGATTACAGAATAGTCCTGTGAAGTGGGCCCGGCTGAAGAAAACGCACAGGATCCATGTCACATTGGGGAGATTCCTGTCCAAGTGGGGATTTGAACTCTGGGCTCACCAGCCCTGGCCCTGCCTGGGCTGGCATCTATCTGCAGGAGGTGGTTTGCAGTAATAGCTTGGAGATCTTAAAAGACCCAGGGATTGAGGAGTGGAAGGCATTCAGCTGGATCTCGTGGGCTTTCCCAAAAAGCTGAGGTCGAAATGTGCAAGATTTTGATGGAAAGGGAGTAGAGCTTTGATCAACATGTGTGCCCGGATTGGCCGGTTTTGCCCCTGTCCTCCTAGGAATTCACTGATGGGCCTGCACCCAGCATGCAACAACCTGGAGACAGGTAACAAATTATTCTCATCCCACTAAGGCAGGGGTAGGCAACCTTGGCTAATAATAATAATAATAAAGTTGGAAGGGATCTTGGAGGTCATCGAGTCCAACCCCCTGCTCAGGCAGAAAACCCTATATCATTTCAGAGAAATGGCTGTCCAGTCTCTTCTTAAAAACTTCCAGTGCTGGAGCATTCACCGCTTCTGGAGGCAGGTTGTTCCACTGGCTAATTGTTCTAACTGCCAAGAAGCTTCTCCTTAGTTCTAGGTTGCTTGTATCCTTGATTAGTTTCTATCCGTTGCTCGTGGACTTTAACTCCCAGAATTCCTGAGCTGGCATGGCTCAGCTTGGAAACCTCTCCCTGTCCCCTCAGCATGGCTGGCTCAGGAATTCTGGGAGTTGAAGTCCACGAGTCATAAAAGAGCCAAGGTTGACTACCCCTGCACTAGGGATTTCTCTTCCTCTTTTGAAAAACACAAGTCCGATATTGGTTTGACCTCTAAGAGGGTTTCCCAGCGTCCTCCCCTCCTGTCCGAGGAAGATCCTGCGTGCGAATCTACACGAAGCCTCCCAGCTTTTGCTACCTCGCAGGAGGAAAGGGCCGTCCAGGGAAAGGGCGACTGATCGTCCTCGATGGCCATCAGCGCACATTATCCCCAGCCTGGTCCCCAATTTTGGAGCAAGGAGGCAGTCAGGGCAAGGGTGGGGTGGAGGTAGCGCTGTTGAGGAGGGGTCATAGGAGATGCGCCAATCCCCCTTCTTTCCCCTGGCCCAACCCTTCCGAGACTTGGGGCGGGTCCCAAGGGAAGCCCTCCTCCTCACCTCTGTCTGCACCATGGCGGGCCGTTGTGTCCTCAGCATCTTCACGGTCTGGAAGATGTCCACCACCCCTTCGTAGCGCATCCTCTCCAGCACGATGCTTAGCGTGATGAAGACGCCGGTCCTGCCTACTCCCGCACTGCCAAGGAAGAAGAGAAGGGCATCAATGTGTGTGTGTGTGTGTGTGTGTGTGTGTGTGTGTGTGTGTGTGTAGGGGCTGCGGGAAACCCATCGACTGCCTTCTTTCGCAAGGCTAGGCATGGAGAAGACATTCGTAAGCTGCCTCAGTCCAAAGAGGCTGGACTATAAGTTCTATCATTCCCAGACAGGAGAATTAGGGCGATTAGAGGGCTTTGGATCGGAAGGCAAAGAGACGGACCTTTTTTTTAAAAAAAGGCACTTTTTAAAGCAGCTGCCTCGCCCAGCCGCAGCACAATCCTGAGAAAGGACACGGTGGTTTTCATGAGCTGCCGATGCAAAGTCTAGCACAGTCCCACCAACTCTGCCTGCCAGCCCTGGCTTAATCAGCCTGCCAATGAAACTCAAGGCCCCCAAACACAATGAGGGCTAATAAGAGGATTCTTAAATTCAGTCCAGCCTGGGACCATCTTTTCTGGCAGGTATCGAGGTCAATAACATGGTCTGTCCAAATCTTTCATGTATCCATTTCTTGGAGCAAAAGCAAAGATTAAACTCCCACCGGCCACTGGGTCAGAAGTCAAAAAGGAAAGGAACAGTATCCTATCCTATCCTATCCTATCCTATCCTATCCTATCCTATCCTATCCTATCCTATCCATTCATTCCATTCCTTATTCCATTCCATTCTTGTATTTTATTATAGAATAGAATAGAGCTGGAAGGAACCTTGGAGGTCTTCTAGTCCAGCCCCCTGCTTAAGCAGGAGAACCTATACCATTTCAGACAAATGGCTGTCTAGTCTCTTCTTAAAAATATCCAGTGATGGAGTACCCACAATTTCTGGTGGCAAGCTGTTCCACTGGTTAATTGTCCTCACTGTCAGGAAGTTTCTCCTTAGTTCTAGGTTGCTTCTCTCCTTGATTAGTTTCCATCTGTTGCTTCTTGTCCTGTCTTTGGGTGCTTTGGAGAATAATTTGACCCCCCTCTTCTTTGGGGCAGCCCCTCAAATACTGGAATGTTGCTATCATGTCCCCCCTATTTCTTCTTTTCTTTAAACTGGCCAAACCCAAGTCCTGCAGCCGTTCTTCGTATGTTTTGGTCTCCAGGCCTTGGATCATCTTAGTTGCTCTTCTCTGAACTTTTTTCCAAACTCTCAACATCTTTTTTGTCATATGGTGACCAAAATTGGCTGCAGTAGTATATTTAAATTTATTTAAATGTAATTTATTATATTTTATGGTTAAGACCACGCTTCAAATATTGCACCAGTTTTGGTCACCACAATATTAAAAAATATTTGAGACTCTGGAAAGAGTGCAGAGAAGAACAACAAAGATGATAAGGGTGCCAGAGGCTAAAGTATATGAAAAACAGTTGCAGGAATTGGTACCTCTAGTCTAGTGAAAAGAAGGACTAAGGGGGACATAATAGCAGTCTTCTAGTATTTGAGGGGCTGCCCCAAAGAAGAGGGAGTCAAGCTATTCTCCAAAGCAACTGAAGGCAGGACAAGAAGCAATGGGTGGAACCTAGTCAAGGAGAGAAGCAACCTAGACAGTGAGCACGTTTCTGACAGTGAGCACAAAATCAATGGAGCAACGTGTCTCCAGAGGTTGTGGGTGCTTCATCACTGGAGGTGTTTAAGAAGGGATTGGACAACCATTTGTCTGAAATGGTACAGGGGGTTGGACCAGAAGACCTAATATTCTGTTATTTAAAATGATGAAAAAAAATAATAATATTTTAAGCGTTAAGCTGCCCAGAGTAGCTTTTCAAAATGAGACGGTCGGGATATAAATTTAAGAAATCAATAACGCAAAGGGTCTCTAGTTCTTTCTGAATGAAAGCCTGTCTTCATTTGAGGCAGAGGATGCTAAAAAAAAAAGCGGCTTGCCTAAAAAAAGAATTGAGAGTGACTCAGAAGGCGAAGACCTGCAAACGTGTGTGTAGGAACTACAGAGCCAACAGCTTGTCAGTTTAAGCCCCCATCCCAGTTCTGGGCTGGATTTGTGAGATTTCTTGGGGTTTATCCAGCCAGGAGCAGAGGTAGAGAAGCCGATGGTGTCCGCCACCCACGAGACAGATCCCTCAGGGCCAAGGTGGGATCCCACAAGCCTAGGCAGAGAATCTGTAATCTGCCTATAGTCAACGAAAGCTTTAATCATAGATTAGCAAGCAACGTCTGGGGGGATCTTATCTCCTGGAAGCTGGAGGGCTCCCCACCCTTTGGGGTGTCTTAGGAAAAAGCTGGATGGGTTCTGTGTTCCCGAGATGCTCTTCTGAGTAGTTTGGAGTAGAAAGGTGAACAGAGACCAATGTGATCTGATCACTCCCATCTAGCACTGATGATGTTACCTAGTTGGGTCATGAGATGTCTGCAAGAAAACCCCCAAGCTCAGAGAGCACCAAGGACCCCACAGTCCTCCTCCTCCTCCTCCTCTTCCTGCTCCTCTGTACAACCTGCGCACCCTTGTAGCACTGATGATGTTACCTAGTTGGGTAATGAAATGTCTGCAAGAAAACTACCAAGCTCAGAGAGCACCAAGGACCCCACAGTCGTCGTCGTCGTCCTCCTCCTGCTCCTCCTCCTCCGTCTCCGTGCAACCGAATAAGTAGCATCATTAGCCGAATAAGTAGCATCATCAGTGCTACAAGGGGGGGGGGGCTTGCAGCACTGATGATGCTACTTATTCAGCTAATGAAACCTCTACAAGAAAATAACCAATTTCAGAGAGCACCAAAGGCCTCTCACAGTTCAACCCTCAGCTACCATTTCTCCTTGATTGGTAAACAACAGCCCGCCGTAATCTCCTATTCCCCAGAGCTGTAGAAAACAGAGTTTAAAGCTTTGCAATTTACCAAGAGGTCAACATCGAACCGTTGAATGGGCTACTTAGCCAGTTAGTTGCTCTCTGCTCTGCAAAGAAATTCTTTACGAATTAACAAGCCTGGCGAAGAAATGCAACCGATGGAGGAAGGGCTTCTGGCTCATCTGTAGGTGAGCAGAGAATCGGGACTAAAAGCTGCTCACCGTTTATGTTTTAGGGCAGTGTTTCTCAACCTTGACCATTTTAAGGCATGTGGACTTCAACTCCCAGAATTCCTCAGCCAGGCCGGCCAAGTTTGAAGACCCCTGAATTGGAGAGTGCTGACTCATGCATGAGGCAATCTACACTCTGACTGGTTGCTGTGGATATGAAGGAGGCATTTCCCATTTTTCCCGCCTTTTTTCCTTTGTGTTCTGTATACTGTTTGATTTACCTCAGGCACTTTGGCTGAGGAATTCTGGGAGCTGAAGTCCACAAGTCATAAAAGGGCCAAGTTTGAAGACCCCTAGTCCTAGACAATTCCAGCCTTGAACCACTTTATCAATGGGAAATATTATTCTATCGATTATTCTGGGAGTTGAAGTCCACATGCCTTAAAATTGTCAAGGTTGAGAAACACTGTTTTAGGGGAAGTGGGTGGAGGGGAAGCGAAGAACAGAACAGAACAGCCCAACGATATAATTTTAGCTCCGGGAAGGAAGATACGAAAACGCTCGGGGACTAACGATCTGCCGGCATGGAGAGCGGTAAAGAGGTCAGCGACGCCTGTGGTGCAAAATAAAATTCGCGGCCGTTAAGATGCTCCTTTTTCAAAGAAGGTTTGACGTCTCTGCCATGGGAATGGCCCAGTTTTTCAGCTTGAGTCCGGGGCTAAAGGACAAATCCTGCCGGAGATGGGACCTATCCAGAGCCATCTGCAGGAACCGGATGGCAAGTTAGGGGCTGGGACCATGTTACCCAAACACTGCTTTGCAGCCGACATCTTGACTTTTATGACCCTCTTCCCCTGCTGATTGCCAAGGACAATTTTAATCTAAACCAGGAGTCTTCAAACTTGGCCCTTTTATGACTGGTGGACTTCAACTCCCAGAATTCCTCAGCCAGCCCTGTTTGATTTGAACAGAGGTCTTCAAACTTGGCCCTTTTATGACTTGTGGACTTCAACTCCCAGAATTCCTCAACCAGTGTGCCTGGCTGAGGCATTCTGGGAGTTGAAGTCCACAAGTCATAAAAGGATCAAGTTTGAAGACCCCTGGTCTAAGGGTTGTGGCCTCTGGACCTGGATGAGGAGTGGGAGGAGCCATGTTCTAATCCCCTGTCAACCACCAAAGCTCCTTAGGCCAGTTACTCTTGGCCCACCCTACCTCACAAGGCTGTTGTTGGATTTGATAAGTACACTATTTAGATTTTGTTTAAATATCAGGAAACACTTCCCAGCAATAGGATCTGGACTAATATCTCTTATGGAAGCTGTAGGTTCTCCATCTCTGGAGGCTTTTCCAAAGAGGCTTGGACAACTTTCGCCTGAAGAAGACAGAATCGGTTTTCCTGCATATCCTAGAGCAGGGGTCTTCAAACATGGCCCTTTTATGACTTGTGGACTTCAACTCCCAGAATTCCTCAGCCAGCAGGGGGGAACTATGGTCCGTTCCTGACTGGTGGACTTCAACTCCCAGAATTCCTCAGCCAACATGGGGGAACTATGGTCCCTTCATGACTGGTGGACTTCAACTCCCAGAATTCCTCAGCCAGCGTGCCTGGCTGAGGAATTCTGGGAGTTGAAGTCCACAAATCATAAAAGGGCCAAGTTTGAAGACCCCTGATCTAAACCATCAATCAGAGAATGGTTTTTCTCTTCTTTTCCTCCATTTAAAGCTAGCCAGACGAGCAACGCAGGTTTTTTTTTAAAATTCTCAAACGCAGTCCTTGACTTACAACCATGTATTTAGTGGCTGTTCAAAGCCACAACGGCACGGAAAAGAGTGACTTACGGCCGTTTTTCACACTTAAGCACCGTTGCACCATCCCCACGCTCATGTAATCAGAATTAGGAGGCTTGGCAACAGACTTGTACTTATGACGGTTGCAGTGTCCCGGGATCCCCTTTTGAGAGCTTCTGATAGCAAAGTCAAAAGGGAAAGCAGATTCATTTAACAACCGTGTTGCTAGTTTAACAATTGCAGCAATTCATTTAACAACTGTGGTAAGAAAGATCGTCAAAGGGGGGGGGGGAAGCCCATTTAACACTTGCTTAGCAATGGAAATTTTGGGCTCAGCCAGACTGGTATAAACACCCAGAAAGTCGTGAAAAGGCTGATATTTTTTTTCCATTTAGCACAGAGGTCCTCAACCTTTTGGGAACTAGGGACTGGTTCCGTGGAGAGGTTTTTCCACGGACCGCAGAGTGTGTGGTTTTGTGTGCTGCCTGCATCCCGTGGATGGGGCTTTGCTTGTTTGTGCGGCCCGGTTGCTGGCATGCCACGGCCCAGTAACATCACTTACATTAATAACCCATTGCAATGAGGACTATATGGTATAGCAGATTCCAAAAGGACAGCTACAGGCCAATGGCCCCGAGCTGGACTTAAACTAGCATTTGTATACCTTTCTTCTAACGACCATCCACACAGATAGTCATTATCTTGAAAAAGCAACAAAAGAGCAACAAAGATGATTAGGGGACTGGAAGCTAAACCATATAAGGAACGGTTGCTGGAATTGGGTATGTCTAGTTTAACGAAGAGAAGGACGAGGGGGGACACGATAGCAGTCTTCCAGTATCTCAGGGGCTGCCACAAAGAAGAGGGAGTCAAGCTGTTCTCCAAAGCGCCTGAAGACAGGACAAGAAGCAACGGGTGGAAACTAACTAATCAAGGAGAGAAGCAACCTAGAACTAAGGAGAAACTTCCTGACAGTGAGAACAATTAACCAGTGGAACAACCTGCCTCCAGAAGCAATAAATGCTCCAACACTGGAAGTTTTTAAGAAGAGACTGGACAGCCACTTGTCTGAAATGGTATAAGGTTACCTGCCTGAGCAGGGGGTTGGACTAGATGACCTCCAAGGTCCCTTCCAACTTCACTATTATTATATTGATCATCGCACAGTCAGCCAGATGTTCAGACTGGATTTAGCATTTTGTCTACCTATCGAGTCCTTACCCAGGACCTGGGATAGGCAGATGTGGATGTTTGATGGTATTACAGATATCGTCGCAGGATGGAAGCAGTTCCCATAAGGCCGCCTTTTGCAATTGACTAATAGCAAATTTGTCAATGCCAATGGTGTTCAAGTGGTGCTCCAGTTGTTTTGGGATTGCACCCAAGGCGCCTATTACTATTAGTACTACTCTTGCTTGCTTTTGCCACAGTCTTTCTATTTCTATTTGTAGGTCTTTGTATTTTGTTATCTTCTCCAGCTCTTTCTCTTCTATTCTGCTGTCTCCAGGCACTGCCACGTCCAGTATTATTATTATTATTATTACAACTACTACTACTACTATTATTATTATTATTATTATTATTATTATTATTATTATTATATCAGTTCCTTGCTCTTTCGTGCTGACCAGCAGTTCCCACATACACACGTGTACGTCTGAAACCTCTATCCATCTGCTCCTTTCAGTTCCTCTTTTCCCACGGTTGACAATACTCTGGTTCCAAATATACACAGAACCATCTACTTTTCAATTTCACATTGCACAGAGCTCAGCAGATTACAAATAATACACCCATATTGTGAAACAGCGCTAAGTTCATGTCACCAGCGGTACGGGTACCACCTGTGGTACATTGGCACCTGGCAGGTGGTACGCGACCATCCTAGAAAAGTGGTAGCGGGGGAGGGGAATGAGCTGAACCGGTGGCAGCACCGCACAAGCCTGAGCGAGAGACAGCTGCAGGGCTGTCAGGGCTCAGCGGAAGCGCCAGGATCAGTGCCGCTTTCCAGCTGATCGGCGCTTCAGGACTGTCAGGGCTCAGTGGAAGCGCCAGGATCAGCACCAGGCTCCAGCTGGAAAGCAGCACTGATCCTGGTGCTTCTGCTGAGCATAGAAAAAGCGCCGATCAGTTGGAATGTTTCAGCATCTCCAGGGTCTTGTGATTTACATTCAGATGCTTGGCAACCGATTCATATTTATGACGGTCACAGTGTCCCAGGGTCATGTGAAGTGACCAAAACCTGCTGCAACCACCCAGCAGACGGGGGGAATAAAAACCAAACACCCCCCACCCACCCCCACTGCCAACAATGAAAACCTCGGACAGGAGGAAGAGCGCAGCTGGGTGGGCAGGCAGGTGTCTTGCTCAGCTGTGGCTTGGGGGGCACTTTTTTCAGTGCCATTGCAACTTCTAAGAGTCACTAAGCGAACTGTTGTAAGTCGAGAACTACCTGTACTTTATCATTTTTCATTTTTTTTTTGACATCAAGTTTTTGACACCTTGCTAGGCGACTGGTGGTACTCGGATGTTGCCATATCCTAAAAGTGGTACAATGGGTGAATAGGTTGAAAAGCCCTGCTTTGAATCACAGGTTTGTTCCAGCCTCATCTTGTTATACGAGGAGGGGGCTATATTTCCGTCTCCTGCAGCAGGTAGGAAAATCTTCGGTGTTTGGGGAAAGAAAGAGGTGCTTTGGCTGTATATATATATCTGCTTAGCACACGGAATCGGTCTTATTAGCCACCTACGGACACCTCGTTGATGGCCCATAACCCACAAGATGCCAAGGTCTTCATCGAAATCGATGGACGAACAACAAAAAAAAACAATACCTGCAGTGGACCGAAATGGGCCCGTCTTGCCCAAACTGCTCCTTCGTTTTGTGCACCTGTCCGATGAAATCGATAAAGCCTTCCCCGGATTTTGGCACACCTTGTTCCGGCCAGTCGGTGAACTGGAACTGACGCACGGTTCTTGATTGGCCGTCCTGGGGGAAAACAAAACAAAAAACAGAAAGGCAGAGTTGAAGATGTAAAAACGGAACTAGTACAAGAGAAGTAAGTAAGTTCTCAAACCTGAATATAATAATAGTAGTAAAGTTGGAAGGGACCTTGGAGGTCATCTAGTCCAACCTCCTCCTCAACCTGCAGCCATTCATTTAGCGACTGTTTGAAGTTACAAGGGCACTGGGGAAAGTGACCTACGCCTGGTCCTCACACTTACGACGTTTGGCTAACCGTGTGTTCAGGACCGTTGCAGCGTCCCAAGGTCATGGGATGGCCACTGGCGACCTTCCCAGTCCAGCTTCGGACAGAAAAACTCAATGGAGGAAGCTGGATTCATTTAATAACAATGTGTTTCACTTTACTTCTATAATAATAATAATAAAGTTGGAAGGGACCTTGGAGGTCATCTAGTCCAACCCCCTGCTCAGGCAGAAAACCGTATACGATTTCAAACAAATGGCTGTCCAGTCTCTTCTTAAAAAACGTCCAGTGTTGGAGTATTCACAGCTTCTGGAGGCAAGAAGTTCCACTGGTTAATTGTTCTAACTATCAGGAAGTTTCTCCTTGGTTCTAGTTTAATGAAAAGAAAGAGGTAACATGATAGCAGTCTTCCAGTATCTCAGGGGCTGCCCCAAAGAAGAGGGAGTCAAGCTATTTTCCAAAGCACCTGAAGGCAGGACAAGAAGCAACGGATGGAAACTAATCAAGGAGAGAAGCAACCTAGAACTAAGGAGAAACTTCCTGACAGTTAGAACAATTAATCAATGGAACAACCTGCCTCCAGAAGCGGTGAATGCTCCAACACTGGAAGCTTTTAAGAAGAGATTGGACAGCCATTTGCCTGAAATGTTAGAGTTTCTTTCCTGAGCTGGGGGTTGGACTAGATGACCTCCAAGGTCCCTGTCAACTCTGTTATTCTGTTCTCTTCCACTTTGGACAGGTACCCAGGGAGATGTATATGAAAGCAGAACCCCTAACCTCCAATGTGCGGAGGAGTGAGGATAATGCCCAAACTATTTTCAGACCTTTGGTGCAACACAGAGGCAGACGGTGCTTTTAGCATTTGTAAACTGCTTTGACCATCATTCACTGCTCAGAAGATCAGGGGATACATTACTTGAGCTGTGCAGCATTTCAGGCTTAAAGGCAAGTTAAGTTCCTGCTTGGAAACTGCTTCCATCCTTTGTGTCTGAGACGGAAAAATATATATGAAATTTTGACTTTGGGGTTGGCCGATTAGATTAAGATGGACTTAATTACAATCACAATTGAGCCTGGAATTTCTGTCACTAAGCAAGACAGTTGTTAAGCGAGTTTTGCCCCATTTTTTATCACCTTTCTTGCCACAGTTGTTTAGTGCAGGGGTCTTCAACCTTGGCCGCTTTACGACTTGTGGATTTCAACTCCCAGAATTCCTCAGCCAGCATGGCTGGCTGAGGAATTCTGGGCGTTTACATTTGTAAGGAAAGATTGTTAACAATTGATTTCTATAATTTGTAATCCACATATTCAAACAAATGTCTCCTTTTTCTCTTAAATATTCTCTTAAATAAAGTGTTCGGATTTTGATCACGTGACCCTGGGGATGCTGCAAACGACATTAAGTGTGAAAAACGGTCAAAAGTCACTTTTTTTCCTCTGCTGCTGTAACTTCAAACGGTCACTAAACGAATGGTTTTAAGCCAAGGATTCCCTGTGGTTTATTGTTGTAGGAATGGCTAGTATTTACTAAGTATGCAAAAATAAAAAAAAAAAATTAAGATATCTGGATATTACCAGAAAATAAAACTACTATACTGTATTACTAATTGGTTGATGTAAGAATGGTGAGAATTCAAATAGATGAGATGTGTATCCTGAATATTAGATCTTGTGATGAATTGTGATAAGGGGAATTGGGGTTATTTAAAACTTGGAAATTATAAATATCAAATGTTAAATATAAATATTAATGGGAAATTAAAAATTGGGGGAAAATTAACCAGGACGTTGATTGTCTAAAAAGATTGAATATTAAAACAACTTGGATATGTATAAACTAAAAATGATTGATAAATGTAAGAAAGTTATTTTTTATTTCATTGACATTATCAGAATTGTATAATTTAAATATGAGACCGTAAATACCAAGGGGAAAAGAGAGGAAATATTTAATGTAATAGTTTGAGATTTGTACTGGAGATATTTGTATGTTATTGACCAACTCACCCGCCCCGTTGCTTTTCAAGTATTTAAATGTAAAACTAGAAAACCAATACAATTTTCTAAAAAAAATAATAAAATAAAATAAAAAGAGTTAAGGCTGTCACATTATCTGGTTTGTGGGGGGCGCATGGAGGATGCCAATATAAAAATCCCCACGAGATCTTTTTCTCCAGGGAATCTCACCTCTTTCCGTTATATATTAAAATGGACAGTATTTAATATTTATTTGTTATGTATATGTAGGGGTGTGGGTCTATACATATGTTGTATATAGTATGTTTTAGGTATGTGTCATGTATGCGTTTCACTCTGAGAGCGGGCAACTAAATTTCATTTTTGATGTGTGCCGTTGTGCCCACAGTAAAAAAAATGTCAATAAAGGTTATCTCATATTATCTATCTTATCTCATCCTACAGCTCCACAGCCCAGCTGATCCACAACACCGGTGGACACAACACAGTTCCACAACTCAGCCTGATCTAGGGCCCAACCTGGTCCGCTTCCAATGATCTGTATTCTGGGCCAATTCCTTCCCCAACATTTGAGCATCACCTGATCCTGGAAAGCTGGCAGGGACTGGAATTTGGCCTTAACTTACCCTGGCATCGGTGACCTTGAATTCTCGGAGGATGTATTGAGGCATGTTATATTCAGCCATGGGGTCCACCACGAAGTACTGATACCGTGCAGACCTCTCAGCTGGCCAGTACTGGTGGCACTTTTCCTGTGGACAAACAGAGGGAGAAGCTCACTTGCTACTTGACCAAAAAACAAAACAAAACAAAAACCAGACCTGCTGCACTGAAATATTTCATGCAATAAAATTCCCTTGCGTGGCCTGTCTAGTTCAAAGCCAGCCCCCGCATCCTGCCTGGACGTGCATTCCCTGTGGAGATAATTTGAGCGCTAAAATTAGAATTTTCAGAAAACCAGTTGCTATCCTATGACTCCCTGGCGGCAAAGTTTAGCAGTTGGGATTGTTTTATTCTTATTCTTATTTAGCTCCTCTGTATAGCCCCTCACCCACATGGGCAGAGGGCGACAAAGAATCCTGGTGGGGCGGTGGTTAAAATGCAGTACTGCAAGCTGCCCACAGTCTGGAGTTCCACCCCAACGGGAGCAAGGTTGACTCAGCTTTCCATTCTTCTGAGAACCCATGTTGTTGGGGGCAATATGCAAATAATGCTGACATTGTAAACTGCCCAGAGAGAGCTGTAAACTGCTATGGGGTGATATATAAGTCTAAGTGCTATTGCTAATCGCAAACACCCAGGTGGGTGCTTTTTCAGCTATTCCTTAATACAGTGGTGAACATGCTGCGCACAAGACACACAACTGATTTCCCTGCTGTCTTACTAATAGCCCAAGTTTGGCTGTCTTGGGATCCGGGATTTAAATTGAGGGATTTTTTATATATATCTATATCTTCAAGACTATTTTAGATCTATCTATCTATCTATCTATCTATCTATCTATCTATCTATCTATCTATCTATCTATCTATCTATCATCTAGGTCAGGGATAGGCAGCCTTGGCTCTTTTAGGACTCGTGGACTTCAACTCCCAGAATTCCTGAGCCAGCACAGCTCAGCTTGGAAACCTCTCCCTTTTCCCTCAGCATGGCTGGCTCAGGAATTCTGGGAGTTGAAGTCCACAAGTCATAAAAGAGCCAAAGTTGGCAGGAATACTATTAGAACATTGATTCTGGAAAGTCCTAAACAGATGGAGGGGGTCAAACAGGGTCAAAATCATACCTTGAAATTAATTACAAGAATCCTTCCCAGGGGTTCTCTTGAATTTTATTTTAGATCCCTCTCTCTCTCTCTCTCTCTCTCTCTCTCTCTCTCTCTCTCTCTCATCTATCTATCTATCTATCTATCTATCTATCTATCTATCTATCTATCTATCTATCTATCTATCTATCTATCTATCTATCTATCTATCTATCTATCTATCATTCTCTGTCATCCCCTTCTTCTATTGCCCTCAATCTTTCTCAGCATTAGGCTCTTCTTTTAGTTTTTCTAGGAATAGGAATAAGGTGGGGTTGGGATTGGGGTTAGGATTAGGGTTAGGTTTTTTTTTTTTCAAATAACATTCTCAATATTTAGCAAACAGCATAATGTCTGGGTTCCCGTGTTTAAAAAAGAAGAAAGAAAGCAACGAGTAAGAGTGAATTATCATAAACAATATGTTAATTAATTGCTCAATGCTCATATATATTCATAGTTACATATCACATCCCTTTCTCTCTCTCGTAGATTGAGGGGTTTCTCACGTGCATTTCTAGCGGTACATGGGGTTATATGCAAATAGCCACAAACAACCAGGAATTTCGGCAAGAAAAGGAAGGGTCCAAAAAAAAATCAAGAGGATGGCCACAACCTTTTTTTAGACACATCAAGATAAGAGACTTGACCTCTCTAGATACATTACTATCCGTTGCCTGAGAAATCAAAGCCTGCCCTTCAAGGTGTGTTCACCCATCATTTTGGGATTTGGGGTGAAGCCCCAACAAACTAGGACGTCCCACTTACCCGGCCCATCTCTCGCAGCTTGGTCAACATCACCACAATGGTTGAGTTGTTCTCCCAAAGCATGCGCCAGAAGTCCTCTGTGGTCTCAGCCAAGGGTCCCTGGGTGGCGATGTAGGCCTTCTGCTGCCTGCAGGAAGAAGCAAGGAAACCATCTCTGCTTGGAAAGCAAGCTAAGGAGGCAAGGTGGCCTTTAAATGCAAATGAAGGTCCAGAACAGGAGTGGGCAACCATGGCGACTTTAGGACCTGTGGACTTCAACTCCCAGAATTCCTGAACCAGCCATTCTAGCTCAGGGATTCTGGGAGTTGAAGTCCACAGGTCCTAAAGTCATATAGCTATTCATCCAGGTCCAGAACAAGGCTAAGACCCCTATCAAGTTGGACAGCAGAGGTGGGTTCTTCATCTTGAGCCCACCAGCCACAAAGAACAAAGCAGCAAGGGATGGCTCCTAGTAACACATCTCACCCCTGCCAGGTTGAAGAATTGATGCCAGAAACTCAAACTTCAGCCTGGCAGGATCTCGCTTGAAAGACCACCTCCATCAAATGTCAGGAGAAATTCAGTATGCAGAAATTAGGACCTGTTTGTGGGGTTCTTGACGCTTTCTGAGTGTTGGTGGTTTTCTTGCCGACGTTTCAGGACCCAACTAGGTGACATCATCAGTGCACTGATGGTGTGACCTGTGTGGGTCATGAAACATCTGCAAGAAAACCACCAAGCTCAGAGAGCATCATGGATCCCTTAGTCGTTGTCGTTCTCCTCCTCCTCCTCCTCCTCCTCCTCCTCCTCCTCCTCCTCCTCCTCCTTTCCAGCACTGATGATGTTACCTAGTCGAGTAATGAAACATCTGCAAAAAAAACCCCCAGCCATCCAAGCTTAGAGAGCACCAAGGACCCTACAGTTCAACCTTGGAGCTTCAACTATTCTCTTGTGTTGGTAAGGAACTATTTGTTTTCCAAGTTCAAAGACATCGTTTTTAGCAGCCCTAATTTAGGACATGTAATGTTGGGCTGCAGAGATCCAGGTGAGCACTAGATGGAGGCAAAGAGCCATTTTTCTTTCTTTCTTTTTTCTTGTTGGTTTCTCTCTGCTGCCACTCGTGGTCACCTAGATTTCTGCAGTTCAGAGACCATGGGGCTTGCTGCTCATAGGAGATGAAGACTTATTCTAGGGGCAACTCCTTAACAGAATAGGAGCCAGAAACTCTTGGGAACCACTTGAAATTTCTAGACAACCTTCTTGCCTATTCAGGCTTAACATTCAGAGAGAAAAGCAAGGTAAAAGAGAACAAGAACTGGCCCAGTGCATTTTGTAGAAAAGTTCTACAAAAGTCACATACATGCACATTTCTAATGTATAATACAGGGGTCTTCAAACTTGGCCCCTTCATGACTTGCGGACTTCAACTCCCAGAATTCCTCAGCCAGCATGGGGGAACTATGGCCCCTTCATGACTTGCGGACTTCAACTCCCAGAATTCCTCAGCCAGCATGGGGGAACTATGGCCCCTTCATGACTTGCGGACTTCAACTCCCAGAATTCCTCAGCCAGCATGGGGGAACTATGGCCCCTTCATGACTTGCGGACTTCAACTCCCATTATTCCTCAGCCAGCATGGGGGAACTATGGCCCCTTCATGACTTGCGGACTTCAACTCCCAGAATTCCTCAGCCAGCATGGGGGAACTATGGCCCCTTCATGACTTGTGGACTTCAACTCCCATTATTCCTCAGCCAGCATGGGGGAACTATGGCCCCTTCATGACTTGTGGACTTCAACTCCCAGAATTCCTCAGCCAGCATGGGAGAACTATGGCCCCTTCACGATTTGTAGACTTCAACTCCCAGAATTCCTCAGCCAGCATGCCTGGCTGAGGAATCCTGGGAGTTGAAGTCCACAAGTCATAAAAGAGCCAGGTTTGAAGACCTCTGAAGGAGGGCAAAGTTTTTCAATTTTGGCCACTTTAAGATGGGTGGACTTCAACTCCCTATGCTGGCTGGGGAATTCTGGGAGTTGTAGTCCACCCATCTCAAAGGGCCCAAGATTGAGAAATACTGTTCTACTCGGTTCTTCAATCCAAAGCCCTCTCCAGCTGTTTGAATTACAATCAAAGGGTCTTCAAGCAGTTCCGCCATCGTTGCCATGGGCTGGGAACCCTGGGATCTGTAGTCTATCTTCACCAGCCTACAGCCTGTGACCACCCCTCCCACCTCAGACAGGCCACCTACATCTATTATAAAAGGTTTTTCTAAAATTTTTCCTGATTCAATGTGAAGTTCAGAATCAGTCAGGAGACGGGAAGCAGGAATTATCAACCAACGAGAAGAATATAAAGTTAAAGCAGAATGATACAAAACCTCATGTAAAGCAAAATTGTAGGCCAGGGGCCTTCAAACTTGGCTCTTTTATGACTTGTGGACTTCAATTCCCAGAATTCCTCAGCCAGGCACACGTGCCTGGCTGAGGAATTCTGGGAGTTGAAGTCCACAAGTCATAAAAGAGCCAAGTTTGAAGACCCCTGGTATAATATCATAGTGCGTGCGCACGCACACACACACACACACACACACACACACACACACACACACACACATGTATGTAGGTCTTTGGTTGTTCGGGTTTTCTCCCGCGTAAAATTGGAAGTATCTTAGCGACGTTTTGACGAAGTCCCATTCGTCATCTTCAGGCTGGTGTTAAAAGGAAGAAACAGCTACGATCACACATTGCTCCTAGAACAGTGGTTCTCAACCTTTCTAATGCCGCGACCTCATAATACAGTTCCCCATGTTGTGGTGACCCCCAACCACTTATACATCACCTGGGTGCCAGGTGCATGGCCAAAGAAAAGGGGGAAAAATGGCGGACAGCCTTGTTTGGCGACCCCCATGAAATGGTCGTTCGACCCCAAATGGGGTCCCGACCCACAGGTTGAGAACCACTGTCCTAGAAGCACGAAGCCGAAAACACCAGCCTGAAGATGACGAATGGGACTTCGTCGAAACGTCACCAAGACACTTCCAATTTTATGCGGGAGAAAACCTGACCTACATACAAACACCCGCAAATATATATATATATATTGGTCCTCAATATATATATTGAGGACCAATATATATATTGAGGACCAAGGATGATTGGCAGACGGACTGGGGAACAGGAAGAGACAAAGAAACAAGTGTCCACCCCATCTCCTCCTGGGGTCTTTACCTGTATCCATCAATGAAGCTGGCGTTGATGTAGTCGGAGCCCTCGACTCCGCGGATAGGCTGAAGGCAAACCCGTGTGGTCTCGTATGGCATGATGTTGACAAGGCGGTTTTTGAATTTGTTACAGGGCAGGTTGGCACTGATGAACCTGGAGGTGTGAGCTTTGGAGTTGGCGAGTCTCTAGCAGAGGAAAAGGAGCACAGGTGGGTGAGAGGGCAGCAGCTCACCTAAGTGGGCTTCTTCCCCTAGAATTCCCCAGCTAGCGTGGCCAGGGTTGAAGGGTGCAGGAATTAACACTCACTCGCTCGACGTATGGACTTCAACTCCCAGAATTCCCCAGCCAGCATGGGCAATTGCTGAGAATTCTGGGAGTTGACATTTTCCCTTACAGACACGTAGACTTCCCAGAATTCAACATGGCCTCTGCTTAGAATTCTTCAAGCTGAACATGGCTCTAAAGGTGTGCCTTTGGAGCTTTACATGTGGGACACTGTTACCTAGATCATGATCAAAATTGGCCAGCTGGTTTCTGGGCATTGATGGTCACTCTCAAACCTGTGTATTTCTACTCCTAGAATTCGCCAGCCAGCACGGCTACTGCTGAATATTTTTGGAGTTCAAATTTACGTGTCTGGAAGTCAACTAGGTGGAGAAATGCTGTGTTAACTGTATGTTGTCTATGCCAGCCCGCCCCAGTGGAAAATTCTGCAACTCACACTCCCATCTGGATATCTTACTACCTCTCCAGTACTTGAGCAAGGGGCTCGACTAGAAGACCTCCAAGGTCCCTTCCAGCTTCTATTCTATTCTATTCTATTCTATTCTATTCTATTCTATTCTATTCTATTCTGTCCTATCATATCCTATTTCTATTCTGTTCTATTCTATTCTATATTTCAATTCTATTCTATTCTATATTTCTATTCTATTCTATATTCTATTCTATTCTATCCTATATTTCTATTCTATTCTATTCTGTTCTGTTCTATATTCTATTCTATTCTATCCTATCCTATATTTCTATTCTATTCTATTCTATTCTGTTCTATATTCTATTCTATTCAATTCTATTCTATTCTGTTCTGTTCTATTCTGTTCTACATTCTATTCTATTCTATTCTATTCTATTCTATTCTATTCTATTCTACTCTGTTATGTTCTATCCTATATTTCTATTCTATTCTATTCTATTCTATTCTATTCTATTCTATTCTATTCTATTCTATTCTATTCTATTCTATTCTATTCTATTCCTTTCCATCCTGTAACCATGGGCCTGCTACAATGGTCATAAGTATGAAAAATGGTGTAAGTTATTTTTTCCTGTGCTGTTGTAACTTCAAATGGTCACTGAACAAACGGCTGTAAGTCAAAGACTAGGTGTACAGATTGCAACTTTGTGCAAGCTAACTCGGCAGCCTTCCAGGGAAGGGGCAACGGTACAAACTGCCCAAGCCACACACACCCGTGTACCTCTGCTCACCTTGAATTCCAGCTCCATGCCTGTGACGTGTTCTCCCACTTCTATCTGTGCCAACCTCTGGATGTAGGTGTACAGGTTCCGGGCGGGGACCTCCGTGTTCCCACAGGCAACAGCTTCTAGCAAAGAGTCGTGTATGAAGCTGTATTGGTCTTCTGTCTGTACCATGTAGTTTCGCTGGGACCTCATGAGGGTGACGTGCCCGTAAATGTCCACCGTCTTCTCGTGTTTTATTCTCTCCAGCATGGCATCGATGACGATAAAGCAGCCGGTCCTGCCCACCCCAGCACTGGAAGGGTAAAAATAGGGGTTGGGGTAGAGGAAAAATAGGGATTAAAGAAATCCTTCGTCTAAAGCAGGGATAGGCAACCTTGGCTCTTTTATGACTTGCGGACTTCAACTCCCAGAATTCCTGAGCAGCATGGCTCAGCTTCGAAACCTCTCCCTTTCCCCTCAGTGTGGCTGGCTCAGGAATTCTGGGAGTTGAAGTCCATGAGTCATAAAAGAGCCAAGGTTGCCAACCCCTGGGCTAAAGGGTGGTGATGTAATTTCTACCCTTCTCCCTCAGAACTCCTAATGGTTTATTTATTCATTTATTAAATTTATATGCCGCCCCTCTCACTGTCCAAGGCTTAATTCCCTTCTGGCTAAGGAATTCTGGGAGTTGAAGTCCACGAGTCATAAAAGAGCCAAGGTTGCCTACCCCCATCTAGACCAGGGCTCTGCAACCTTGACAACTTTTAAGACTTGTGGACTTCAACTCCCAGAATTCCTAAGTCAGCGTGAGGGAAACTTTGGCCCCTTCATGACTGGTGGACTTCAACTCCCAAAATTCCTGAGTCAGAATGGCTCAGCTTGGAAACCTCTCCCTGTCCCCTCAGCATGGCTGGCTCAGGAATTCTGGGAGTTGAAGTTCACTAGTAATAAAAGAGCCAAGGTTGCCTACCCCTGATCAAGGTCATCAGTAGAAATACAGGTAATCCTTGACTTATGACCCCAATTGAGTTCAAAATTTCCATTGCTGAGCAAGAGAGCTTTGTTGTGAGTTTTGCTCCATTTTACCACCTTTCTTGCCACAGTTATTAAGTGGATCACTGCAGTTGTTAAGTTAGCAACACGGTTGTTAAGTGAATCTGGCTCCCCCCATTGACTTTGCTTATCAGGTCACAAAAGGGGATCACATGACCTCGGGATGCTGCAACCGTCACAAATGTGAACAGCTTGCCAAGCCTCCGAATTTTGATCACGTGACCCTGGGGGTGCTGCAAGAGTCATAAGCGTGAAAAACGACCCTAAGTGCTGTTGTAACTTTGAACGGTCACTAAATGAATATTTTTAAAGTGAGGTTTACCTATTTAAAAAACTAATGCAATCCTGGGTTGTATAAACAGAGGCATAGAATCAAGAGCACGCGAAGTATTAGTACCACTTTATAAAGCCCTAGTAAGATCACACTTGGAATATTGTAACCAATTTTGGTCACCATATCACAAAAAAGATGATGAGATTTTGGAAAAAAATCAGAGAAGAGAAGATGATCCAAGGCCTGGAGACTAAAACATATGAAGAACGGCTATGGGACTTGGGTCTGGCTAGTCTAAAGAAAAGAAGAAATAGGGGAGACATGATAGCAGTGTTCCAGTATCTGAGGGGCTGCCACAAGGAAGAGGGGGTCAAATTATTCTCCAAACCACCAGAAGGCAGGACAAGAAACAACAGATGGAAAATAATCAAGGAGAAAAGCAACCTAGAACTAAGGAGAAATTTCCTAAGACAGTGAGAACAATTAACCAGTGGAACAACCTGCCTCCAGAAGCGGTGAATGCTCCAGCACTGGAAGTTTTTAAGAAGAGACTGGACAACCATTTGTCTGAAATGATATAGGTTCTCCTGCTTGAGCAGGGGCCTGGGCTAGATGACCCCCAAGGTCCCTTCCAGATTCTATTCTATTCTATTCTATTCTATTCTATTCTATTCTATTCTAATATCTATTCTATTGTATTCTATTTCAATATCCATTCTATTCTATTCTGCTCTATTCTATTTCAATTTCTATTCTATTCTATTCTATTTCAATATCTATTCTATTTCAATATCTATTCTGCTCTGTTCTGTTCTGTTCTGCTTTGCTCTCTTCTCTTCTATTCTAATATCTATTCTATTGTATTCTATTTCAATATCCATTCTATTCTATTCTATTCTGCTCTATTCTATTCCAATTTCTATTCTATTCTATTTCAATATCTATTTTGCTCTATTCCAGTGGTTCTCAACGTTTGTGTGACGGCGACCCCCGTCACACAAACGTGCATGCGCGGCGCTGCCCCCTGAGGGGGAAAAATGGTGGATCGCCTTGTTTGGCAACCCCCGAGAAATGGCTGATCGACCCCAAATGGGGTCGCGACCCATAGGTTGAGAACCGCTGCTCTGTTCTGTTCTGTTCTGTTCTGCTTTGCTCTATTCTGTTCTATTCTATTCTATTCTATTCTATTCTATTCTATTCTATTCTATTCTATTCTATTCTATTCTATTCTATTCTATTCTATTCTATGACCAATCAGGCCTTTTCAGTCTCACTCTGGCCCCATTACCAGGGATCTTTATATGTGGTGCTTAAGAGAAAAATCATTTTTTGAGAGTTGACTTGTGCTTGACAGTTCAATGGCTGAATCTAGTGACCTCCTGCTGTCTGAAAACTCGAAATGACCTGGGGGCACCGGGCGAACTGTTTGACCTACATTACATCCATCAGCGGAGTGCACGTTGGGCGAAATCAAACAAGCCCACATGCTCCGGGGCTCATGTTTCATAAGGAATTGGATGGCATGTCACTGAGATGGGTGTACGTGCGTGCTGGGGAGTGAGTGCAAGACAAGGAAGGCGAACTGACTGCTCAGTGCCATGGGGGGCTTTCTGGTGCATTTCACCTGTATGAAAAAAAGCTTCCCGAACAGGATAAGGCGCAGATGGGGGAGGCTGTGTAATGGGGGAAGTTCCTGCTCCCCGTAAGGAACGGTTGCTGGAATTGGGCATGTCTCGTTTAATGAAGAGAAGGACGAGGGAGGACATGATAGCAGTGTTCCAGTATCTCAGGGGCTACCCCAAAGAAGAGGGAGTCAAACTATTCTCCAAAGCCCCTGAAGGCAGGACAAGAAGCAATGGATGGAAACTAACCAAAGAGAGAAGCAACCTAGAACTAAGGAAAAACTTCCTGACAGCTAGAACAGTTAACCAGTGGAACTACCTGCCTCCAGAAGCTGTGAATGCTCCAACACTGGAAGTTTTGAAGAAGAGACTGACTAACCATTTGTCTGAAATGGTGTAGGGTTTCCTGCCTGAGCTGGAGGTTGGACTCGATGATCTCCAAGGTCCCTTCCAACTTTATTATTATTATTTATTTATTAAAATTTATAGACCGCCCTACTCCCGCAGGACTCCAGGCGGTTAACAATAAAAACACAGCATTAACATAACAAAACAAACAGTACAAGAACAGTCATCCAGGGGTCAGATTTTATAAACCCCAGGCCTGCCGGAAAAGCCAGGTCTTAAGCAGCTTACGGAAAACCAACAGGGTGGGAGCGGCCCTAATCTCCGGGGGGAACTGGTTCCAAGACGTGGGCGCCATCACAGAGAAAGCCATCCCCCGCGGCCCCGCCAAATGGCACTGCTTGGCCAACGGGACCTGAAGGGAATCTAACCGGACGAAGGGAACTATGAGGTAGTAGGCGGTCTCGCAAATAGCCTGGCCCTGAGCCATATAGAGCTTTAAAGGTAATGACCAACACCTTGAATTGGACCCGGAGACCAATAGGCAACCAGTGCAGCTCACGGAGGATAGGTGTAATGTGGGTGTACCGAGGAGCACCCACTATCACTTGCGCGGCTGCATTCTGGACCAACTGTAGTCTCCGAATACTTTTCAAGGGTAGCCCCATGTAGAGCGCGTTGCAGTAGTCCAGATAATTATTATTATTATTATTATTACTCCTGACGTTTGTCTTCTGCCAAAGCATCCAGACTCCTGAATAATCCATTCGAAGGGACAGAAAAGGTGGGCATTTTCTATTTAAAAACGAGAAATAACGTTTTTAGGGGGTTGGGTGCCAAGGGACCTCTGTAACGTTGTGAGGAATGCTCCACTGCAGATCACGATTTGTCTGGGCCGGAGGGTGGGAGAAGAGGCAGAAGGGGTGTGTGTGTGTGTGTGTGTGTGTGTGTGTGTGTGTGTGTGTGAAGGAGCATTTAACAATTTATCGACATTTCCCAGTCCGCAACTCAATTACAGCCGATCCCTGACTTGTTTAGCAACTGTTTGAAGTTACAAAGGCACTGGAGAAAGGGCCTCACACATACGACCGTTGTAGCATCCCCACAGTTACCTAATTAAAATTCAGGTGCTTGATTGCAGCATCCTGGGGTCATTTGAGACCTTCCGGGACTGCTTCTGACAAGCGAGGTCAATGGGGCAAGCTGGATTTACTTAACTGTAGTGATTTGTTCAACAATTGTGGCAAAAGGGTCATAAAACCAGGCTCCTTAACAACTGCCTTGCTTAACAACAGAACCTCTGGTGCCAGGAATGGTTGCTGGAATTGGGTATATCTAGTTTAATGTAGAGAAGGACCAGGGGGGACATGATAGCAGTCTTCCAGTATCTCAGGGGCTGCCCCAAACAAGAGGGAGTCAAGTTATTCTCCAAAGCGCCTGAAGACAGGACGAGAAGCAACAGATGGAAATTAATCAAGGAGAGAAGCAACCTGGAACTAAGGAGAAACTTCCTGACAGTGAGAACAATTAACCAGTGGAACTACCTGCCTCCAGAAGCGATGGATGCTCCAACACTGGAAGTTTTTAAGAAGAGATTGGACAGCCATTTGTCTGAAATGGTATAGGGTTTTTTGCTTGAGCAGGGTTTGGACTAGATGACCTCCAAGGTCCCTTCCAACTTTATTATTATTATTATTATTGATCATCGCACAGTCAGCCAGATGTTCAGACTAGATTTGGCATTTTTGTCAACCTATCGAGTCCTTCCCAAGGACCTGGGATAAGCAGATGGGAATGTTTGACGGCATTACAGATATCGCCGCAGGATGGAAGCAGTTCTCAGTAAGGCCGCCTTTTGCAATTGACTAATAGCAAATTTGTCAATGCCAATGGTGTTCAAGTCTGCTCCAGTTGTTTTAGGATTGCACTCAAGGCGCCTATGACTATTGGTACTACCCTTGCTTGCCTTTGCCACACTCTATTTCTATTTGTAGGTCTTTGTATTTTGTTATCTTCTCCAGTTCTTTCTCGTCTATTCTGCTGTCTCCAGGCACTGCCACACCCACTATCCAGACTTTTTTGTCTTTCTTATCAACAATTGTTAAGTCCGGGGTATATTTGTTGTTGTTGTTGTTGTTGTTGTTGTTGTTATTATTATTATTATTATTATTATTAAATTGAGGACTATCTATACTTTGTTCGTTGGAAGATTCACAAATTTCTCCATATTTGAGAAGCCGTTTCTTTTCTTTTCAAATAAAAAAAAAATCCCTCCACCATCTAATTCTAATTCCATCATCCCTTGTAATTCCTTTTTTTCCCCCTTCTGGTCTAAATAGAAATTCAGCGAGAGTTCGTTCTGACGTCGTTTAGATCTGTTTATGTCCAAAACAAGAGGAAGGGTCTCCAGCCTGTTCCACAATTCAGATAAGAGAAAAAAAATGAGCTTTGATATAAATAGGACTCTCGTTTGCTACACAGCAATTCCAGGGGTTCTTTTGATTATAGCTTTTCTGTGATAAATTCCTTCTCAGAAGGTCCTGGATTCTTCTGTGCTCATTTAATAGGTTTCAGACTCGTTTTCCCGGGAGAAGCACAACAGATTGATCCTCATAGCCCAGATGTCAGATGCAGAAAGAAAGCTATTAAGAAGCTCGGATAACAGTCCTGAATGACTACATTTGGAAAAGGTTAATATTCACACAGACAATTTCATCCAAATCTCACTGCTCTAAGAATGTCCTCCTTAATTATAAATGAACATCTCCGGATCCCGTTTGATTGCCGAGGTTTGATAAATGGATCCTAGTGCTGGCTTTCATCCACGTGCTGCAAAGTCTATTGTTCGTCATGCAAATCAGAATTAAATTCAACTGCATACTTGGAACCCATTTTTGAGCAGAGAAATTCAGCTTCTGCCCCGGAATAAAAGATTGCTCTGTGTACTGCCTTCATCACCATGGAAGTTTTGATCTTATTACAGGTAGACAGACTGGCACAATGGAGAAGGAGGCCCTCATCACACCCTGTAACCTGGTCAGCTCTGTGACAAAACTACACAATGTGTAAGAAATGTATGGAAGTTGCAACGGGGAGATATTGTGATAGCCTTCAACTGGGGTGGGGGGATTATAAAGGAAAGGAGGACCATGAGATAGATGATGTTAGTACTGACTGCTATAATCTTTTGCTATGCGTATAATGATAATAACAGCAGTATAGAAGAGAAAGAACTGGAGAAAATCACAAAATACAAAAGATCTGAAAATAGAAATAGAATGACTGTGGCAAAAGAAAACAAAGGTAGGGCCGATAGTGATAGGTGCTTTGGGTGCAATCCCCAAATATCTGGTGCAATCCCCAAGTACCTTGAACACCATCAGCATTGACAAAATCCCCGTTGGTCAATTGCAAAAGGCAGCTTTACTCAAAATAGCTTACATCTGGTGACAATTCCTATAGAACAGAACAGAAATAGAAAAGGATAGAATAGAAATAGAAAAGGATAGAATAGAATAGAAATAGAAAAGGATAGAATAGAAGAGAATAGAAGAGAACAGAACAGAATAGAAATAGAAAAGGATAGAATAGAATAGAAATAGAAGAGAATAGAATAGAATTAGAAATAGAAAAGGATAGGATAGAATGTAGAATAGAATAGAATAGAAAAGAAAATAGAGCTGGAAGGGACCTTGGAGGTCTTCTAGTCCAGCCCCCTGCTCAAGCAAGAGAACCTATGCCAGTGGTGGCGAACCTATGGCACACGTGCCAGAGGCGGCATTCAGAGCCCTCTCTGTGGGCACGTGTGCCATCACCCCAGCCGTGACTCCCCCTGCAGCCCCCTCCTCACCAGCAGCCCTCCCAGAGGAGAATCATCCCCGGGTGCGGCCTGCGCAGAACAGTGCAGCCAAGGACATGGCAGCCGGGCAGATGGGACAAAACTCCACCCTCATGCCCCGTCATGCGCAAATGATACTGTGGGGCATGGGCAGAAGGCATGGCCGCCATGGCGCTCCAGGGCCAACTGGGCAATCTGTTGCAGTGGACCATAGAGGCGGTGGGTGGTCTTGCGGATGGGCGGGGCAGGCACAGAGTGGGGGCGGGCAGAGGGGGTGGGACAATTTTTGGGCACTTGGTCTCTAAAAGGTTTGCCATCACTGATCCTATGCCATCTCAGATAGCTTTAATATTATTAAACAACATCTGCCTATCCCAGGTGCTTGCGAAGGATATGAAAAGGTGGATTAAAAACACAAAATCCATCAAAAAAGACCTTTCCCAATTTTACAGGAATCATTTGGAATAAGAAGAGTACTTTCGGTAAAATATTCATTTTCACTGTGGCTATTCTTCCTGACAGTGACAGTTGAAGATTTTTCCATTTTTCTTTTTTTTTCTTTTCTATTCTATTCTATCCCATATTCTATTCTATCCCATATTCTATTCTATTCTATTCTATTCTATTCTATTCTATTCTATTCTATTCTATTCTATTCTATTCTATTCTATTCTATTCTATTCTATTCTATTCTATTCCATTCTAAAGGTGAATCAAAAAGAGCCATCATCCCCAAGTTGGTTTCTTCCTTCTTTTCCAAGACAAACCTTGTCCTAGACCCCTTTGAAACAAGATGGGTGGCAAATTAATTGAATAAATGAAAACAAATCCTCGACTTTTGCCACACCCACTGGAGCCCCCAAAGGGTTGACGTGGGGGTACCTGCAGTGCACCACGATGGGGCCGGCATCGGGCGGGTTGCAGGTTTTCACTCTCCTCAGAAAAGCCAGGAACGGCGTGGGATATTCAGGAACTCCGTGATCCGGCCAGGCGGTGAACTGGAACTGGCGGACCTCACGCTTCTCGCTGGATCCGTTCTGTGGAGGCAGAGCAGAAGGGAAGATGCCTTGAGCAACATCTTACAAGCCCAGGAAAGCACAGGCAGAATTGGTTGTGTTCCTATTGCATACAGTCAGTCCTCAAACTTACGACCATAATGGAGCTTCCACATCATGGTCATTAGTTATGCCAATCATAAAACGGGCTGGTCGCACGACTGATCTGATCGTTCTGAAGGTGCTCCCCCCCCCAAAAAAAGGCAACTGGATTTTCTTCTTCATTTGTTTCCCTTTGAAGATGTTTCACTTCTCATCCAAGAAGCTTCTTCAGTTCTAACTGATGGGTGGGGAATGGAAGGATTTGGGGATGAGAAGTGGAATGTTTTCAAAAAGGAAAACCAAGAAGGTCCAGTTGTCTTTTGGAAAAGGGATGTTGTACCGAGCAAGGAGTTGAAGTGACTCTAAGGCAGGGGTGGGCAACCTTGGCTCTTTTAGGACTGGTGGACTTCAACTCCCAGAATCCCTGAGCCAGCCATGCTGAGGAGAAATGGAGAAGTTTCCATGCTGAGCCATGCCGGCTCAGGAATTCTGGGAGTTGAAGTCCACGGGTCACAAAAGAGCCAAGGTTGCCTACCCCTGCTCTAAGGGCACTTCCAATCTTTCTATTCTATGATTCGATGACCAGAAAGTCTATTGGTGAAGGACCAGGTTAGAAAGTGGAAGACTGTGAGTTCTAGTCCTGTTTTAATCATAAAAGCCGGCTGGGTGACTTTTGACCAATCACCAGGAGATGGTGAGTTCTAGTCCTGCCTTAGTCATGAAAGCCGACTGGGTGACTTTGGGTTCATCACCAGAAGATGGTGAGTTCTAGTCCCGCCTTACTCATAAAAGCCGGCTGGGTGACTTTGGACCAATCACCAGGAGATAGTGAGTTCTAGTCCCGCCTTAGTCATAAAAGCCGATTGGGTGACTTTGGGTCCATCACCAGGAGACTGTGAGTTTTAGTCCTGCCTTAATCACAAAAGCCGGCTGGGTGACTTTGGCCCAGTCTATCTCTCTCTCTCTCTTGCTCAGCCCAACCCACCTCACAGGGCTGTTGTTTGTGAGGAAAATAGGTGGAGGAAGGTGTGTTGGATGCGTTCGCCACCTTGAGTTGTATGTACAATAATAAAGGTGGGGAAATAAATAAATAAATAAATAAAGGTTCCCACCCCCTCACCAGTAACACCTGGAAGAGATGCCTTGGGAAGTGGTGTTCCCTTCTCCTTTTCTGGAAATGTTTCAATAAATGATCACCTGGATGCTGTAGGCAGTGTACAGGTAATCCTCGACTTATGTCCACAATTGAGAATGGGCAACTTTGAACGGTCACAATACGAATTGGTTGTAAAGTCGAGAACTACCCATAGTTTGCCCATTGGCGGGCAGCCTTTATCCTCCTCAGAACACTCTCCTGAAGTCTACTTTTTTGTATTTTAAATTACTTGCTTCCTGGTCTCTCCGTTAGCCCAGCTCCGAAGAATTCTGTCTTCCAGATCCTTAAAGAGAGCCATCCTCTCTTCTCCACACTAAATGTACCAAAAGAAAGAGGCCTTGTCCTCACCTTGTGCAGAGAGAATGTGCGGACGCAGAACGTGGCCAACTCAATGGTGTCTAACAAGGTCACTTGGATCATCCCGTAAGTCTCGGTGCCCCGGCCTGGCCAGTACTGGTCACATTTGATCTGAACAAAACCAACACAGGTAATGATAATGTAATGATATCATTCGCTCCATGCGACAAAACGTGAAGCTGAAGAAAGACGAAGAAATGTCAACACAAAATGGAAGGAGAAGCTGAACTTGCTCATGTTTGACCCACAATACTAGAGGTGACAAATTGGGAGCGGTCTGTCTTTTCTAAGCAGAAATGCCAAGGGTCACAAGGAATTAAAATCTGGCACTGTGAAATCCTGAAGTCTGCACTGAAATAAATTGAGTTCAGGTCATCTTTGCTTCCTGACAGTTAGAACAATTAACCAGTGGAACTACCTGCCTCCAGAAACGGTGAATGCTCCAAAACTGGAAGTTTTAAGAAGAGACTGGACAGCCATTTGTCTGAAATGGTGTTGGAGTTTCCTGCCTGAGCAGGGGGTTGGGTTAGATGACCTCCAAGGTCCCTTCCAACTTTTTATTATTATTATTATTATTATTATTATTATTATTATTATTATTATTATTATTCCTGAGATTGCAGTGTGCAAATGGCCTTGTGGTTTCTATATCTCATTGCCAGGGAACTGAATTTTGATTCTGACATCCATTCTCCTCCGATCTTTAATGACACAACTGTACTGTCCCACTGGAGATACGATCGGATCAATTTGCCTCATTTATAAAATGTCAATAAATCACAAGGATCCGTACGGACAGACCAAAACGTTAAAATTTGGCAACAGGGGAGAGAAAAAGAAAAGAAGTTGGGATGCAGTTTTTTAAGCACTCGCATGAAAAAAACATAATTTCCCTCATGTTCATTCATTGGATCAACTTATTTACTTTAATTATTTTACTAAGCTTCGAGGCAGCCCTAAGGACTAACAGTTCTCAGCGCCGTATGTCTCACCTCTGCAAGGTGACAATGTAATAAATGTATTACAATGCAGTAAATATAAACATATTTTTAAAACATAAATATAAAACGTATCAGTATCATGACTGACACATACTCTAGACCAGTGTTTCTCAACCTTGACAATTTTAAGGCATGTGGACTTCAACTCCCAGAATTCCACAGCCAGCAATGCTGAGGGGAAAGGGAGAGGTTTCGAAGCTGAGCCATGCTGGCTCAGGAATTCTGGGAGTTGAAGTCCTCAAGTCATGAAGGGGCCAAGGTTGACTAGCTCTGACCCTTATCATCTCAGACAAGTGACTGTCTAGCCCAGGGGTAGGCAACCTTGGCCCTTTTATGACTGGTGAACTTCAACTCCCAGAATTCCTGGGCCAGCCTGGCTCAGCTTGGAAACCTCTCCCTTTCCCCTCAGCGTGGCTGGCTCAGGAATTCTGGGAGTTGAAGTCCACGAGTCATAAAAGGTCCAAGGTTGCCTATCCCTGCTCTAGACGAGGCACTATGGACAATCAAGCAATCAATTCAACCTGAAACCAGAAAAAGCTTTTCATTTACACAAGGAGTAAGGAAGGTGACAGCAACCCAGCCCCCAAGTTGGGGGGCGGGAAGATGGCAGAAATTTAAAAAAAAAGCAAAGATGGTTAATACAACCGCAGGATCAAAAGCTCTGCCCTATTACATGCATTACACATAGGACACACATTAAAAAAAAAATACAGGCCTTTGGTTGTATTGAACGGCCTTCCCCCAAACTGGAAGGGAATATTTGGCTATCTATAGAGAAAAATCTTTGTAGCTCAAGGTTGAACTGTGAGGTCTTTGGTGCTCTCTGATTGTTTTCTGGAAAACGTTTCTCTACCCAACTAGGTAACATCATCAGCTTGACGGAGTGAAGGGTTTGATGCCTGTTTATATACGGTGCCAATGCGGGCGGGGCTGAGGTTTTCTCCTTGGTTAGTTCCTTGATTTGGAGATTTCTACCTTATTGTCTGGTGTCAATCTCTGCTTATCTGGGCGTAGGACGCTGGGGAGGGCCTGCTCTTTTTATTTCCTTCTTAGCTTTTTTATCGTTCTCTCTGAATGGTGTGTAAATGTGGTTTATCCATATGTCTCTATTGAACACTAGTTTGTCTGAAGGCCAAGCTTCCAGGAATTCCGTAGCATTTTTGGATTTAACTTGGAGCTTAGTGCCCTCTTCTTCCTCCTCTCTGCAAACCCCACTTTCTTTGGGCACCTAGTTGGGTAATGAAATGTCTGCAAGAAAAGAACCCAGATCAGAGAGCAACAAAGACCCCACAATCCTCCTCCTCCCAAATCCCATCCCCTTCTAGCCTGATGATGTTACCTAGTTGGGTAATAAAATGTCTACAAGGGAACCACCAAGCTCAGCAAGCACCAAGACCCCATTTCCTTCCTTCCTTCCTTCCTTCCTTCCTTCCTTCCTTCCTTCCTTCCTTCCTTCCTTCCTTCCTTCCTCCCTTCCTCCCTCGCCACAAAGCCCCCTCCCTTCTAGCACTGATGAGGTTACCTAGTTGGGTAATGAAATGTCTGCAAGGAAACCACCAAGCTCAGAGAGCACCAAGACTCCACTTCCTTCCTTCCTTCCTTTCCTTCCTTCCTCCCTCCCTCCCTCCCTCTCTCCCTTCTTCTCCTCTCCACAAAGCCCCCTCCCTTCTAGCACTGATGAGGTTACCTAGTTGGGTAATGAAACATCTGCAAGGAAACCACCAAGCTCAGAGAGCACCAAGGACCCTATGTTTGGCGCTCCGTTCTTAACTTTCTGCAATAAGTGAGGCAGGAGCACCGTCCAATGGACTGCATTTTTTTTCTTCTCACCCTGGATTTCTCCTCCAGCTTTGTCATCATCACCACCGTGGCGGAACGCTGCTCCCAAACCATCCGCCAGAAGTCACCGAAGGTCTCCGGCAAAGGGCCCTGTGTGGCAATGTAGGCGTTCTGCTTGCGGTACCCATCGATGTAGTTGGAGTTAATGTAGTCGCTGCCTAGGATGCCTGAACGGGGAACAGCCAAAAAAAAAAAGGAGAGCCGTGTTGGAATCAATGTCTTTGGTCGATTCCCAGACTTTTGGAGAGCCGCACAATTAACCCCACCCACTTCATACCAGCAGCTGCAGAGAGACAGGGAGACAGTCTTGAAGCAAATATTGCCAAGTTTTAAAAGTTCCGTGAGCTCCAGCCACACCTTTAGTTGTCAACCAAAGAAGTATAATTGTCTGCATGAGCCTTTTGTTGGAGAAAGGAAATTTTCCTTTCCTTTCCTTCCTTTTCCTTTCCTTCCTTTCCTATCCTTTCCTTCCTCCTTTCCTTTCCTCTCCTCTTTCATTTCCTTCCTTCTTCCTTTCCTTTCCTTCCTTCTTCCTTTCCTTTCCTTCCTTCCTTCCTCCTTTCCTTTCCTCTCTTTCATTTCCTTTCTCCTTTCCTTTCCTTTCCTTTCCTTCCCTTCCTTCTTTCCTTTCTTTCCCTTTTTCCTTTCCTTTCCTTTCTTCCAATATCTCAGGGGCTGCCCCAAAGAAGAGGGAGTCAAGCTATTCTCCAAAGCCCCCGAAGGCAGGACAAGAAGCAACGGATGGAAACTCATCAAGGAGAGAAGCAACCTAGAACTAAGGAGAAACTTCCTGACAGTTAGAACAATTAACCAGTGGAACAACCTGCCTCCAGAAGCGGTGAATGCTCCAACACTGGAAGTTTTTAAGAAGAGACTGGACAGCTATCACTCTGAAATGGGATGGGATCTCCTGCTTAAGCAGGGGGCTGGACTAGAAGACCTCCAAGATCCCTTTCAGCTCTGTTTTTCTTTTTCCTTTCCTTTCCCTTCTCTTTTCTTCCTTTCCTTTCCCTCATCCATTTACTCCCTTTCTTTCCCTCATCCATTTATTCCTTCCCTTCCCTTCCCTTTCCTTTCCCTCATCCATTTATTTCTTTCTTCCCTTCCCTTCCCTCAATTTTCATGTCACTAATGCAACACCACTAAGCAAATCGGCAAAGGATGGGCACCATCTCTGCAAACTCCCCTCCCTGGAATGCAATCAAACGTTTGCAGGCTCCCCCTCCCTCCCCCCTTTCCCCCTCCCTCTCCCCCTCCCTGCCCCACCCCAGAGTCCCTGAAATTACCTTGCCCGCCCAGAGAGCAGCAAAGCAATCGAAAAGAGGTTAAGCTGCAAGAGGCCGTTCGTGACCCTAGCTGGCCTTTGAAAGGAGCCGGGGATACAGATTAAAAAAAATCCATTTTGTCCAAGGCCCTCTTTCCCCTTCGCCCTTGGAAGGTTTAATGGCGCTTATTGGCTTTATGGAGTTCAGCTCCGCCATCCGAAAGGACAGCTGCTCCAAGCTGCCAGTCTGTGGAAAGCAGGGCCGAGCAAAACGCCCCAAGAGTAACATTTTTCTCTGGACACCGCCCGTGCGGGGTAATTTCTTTGAACTCCATACCTATCCGTTTGACCTCTGCAGTGGCAAGGAGAGCAACCTTACATATTAAGTCCCTCTCGGCACCTTCCCGAAAGTCTGAGGAGGAGGAAGGGAGGCCGAATGTCTGAATGCGCTGCTGCCCAATTCAAAGGGAAAAAAATCCTTTTCTTTTCTTTTTTTCCTGATGCCTCTGGAAAAAATGGCACGGTTTTCTCTGTGTAGTGCAGAAGGCTACGCAAGGCACGGTAGGATCTGTTTAGGGCAGGGATGGGGAACCTTGGCTCTTTTATGACCCGTGGACTTCAACTCCCAGAATTCCTGAGCCAGCATGGCTCAGCTTGGAAACCTCTCCTTTTCCCCTCAGCGTGGCTGGCTCAGGAATTCCGGGAGTTGAAGACCACGAGTCATAAAAGAGCCAAGGTTGCCTATCCCTCACCTAGATGATAGATAGATAGATAGATAGATAGATAGATAGATAGATAGATAGACAGACTGACAGACAAATCTAGATTAAGGCTAGGCAACCTTGGCTCTTTTATGACTCGTGGACTTCAACTCCCAGAATTCCTGAGCCAGCATGGCTCAGCTTGGAAACCTCTCCCTTTCCCCTCAGCATGGCTGGCTCAGGAATTCTGCGAGTTGAAGTCCACAAGATATAAAAGAGCCAAGGTTGCCTACCTCTGGTTTAGGGTTTGGACTGGGCGGTCAAAAAGAAATCCCAAAATTGGAAAAAAGAGAATTGTTTCACAGAAACAACTCCTTTTCGCACTGTGGCCGGAAGAATCACAAGGCGGGGCCTTGAAACTTGCCAAAAATAGAATTAAAGGTCATCCTGAATCAACGACCGCAATGGAGCCCAACAATTCTGTTACTAAGCAAGACATTATGAGCCAGCCCTGTGCTGCAGTTGCCAAAAAGGCCAACACGGTGCTGGGCTGCATCAACAGAGGGATAGAATCAAGATCACGTGAAGTGTTAATACCACTTTACAATGCCTTGGTAAGGCCACGCTTGGAATATTGCATCCAGTTTTGGTCCCCGCGATATAAAAAAGATGTTGAGACTCTAGAAAGAGTGCAGAGAAGAGCAACAAAGATGATCAGGGGACTGGAGGCTAAAACATATAAGGAACGGTTGCTGGAATTGGGTATGTCTAGTTTAATGAAGAGAAGGACGAGGGGGGACATGATAGCAGTGTTACAATATCTCAGGGACTGCCCTAAAGAAGAGGGAGTCAAGCTATTCTCCAAAGCGCCTGAAGGCAGGAGAAGAAGCAATGGGTGGAAACTAATCAAGGAGAGAAGCAACCTAGAACTAAGGAGAAACTTCCTGACAGTTAGAACAATTAGCCAGTGGAACAACCTGCCTCCAGAAGCGGTGAATGCTCCAACACTGGAAGTTTTTAAGAAGAGACTGGACAGCCATTTGTCCGAATGGTATAGGGTTTCCTCCCTGAGCAGGGGGTTGGACTAGATGACCTCCAAGGTCCCTTCCAACTACTATTACTTCTTCTTCTTCTTCTTCTTCTTCTTCTTCTTCTTCTTCTTCTTCTTCTTCTTCTTCTTCTTCTTCTTCTTCTTCTTCTTCTTCTTCTTCTTCTTCTTCTTCTTCTTCTTCTTCTTCTTCTTCTTCTTCTTCTTCTTCTCCTCCTCCTCCTCCTCACCACCACCACCACCACCACCACATATTCTCTTCCTTCATCCTGCCCTCATTCTCACTAAGAAGTTTAATCAGGGAAAGCCATTGGGTTTTGGAAAAACTTCAAACTCATTCATCCTCCAGCGAATCCCCAATGGTACCCCTTTAAGCCAAACTGATTAATTTGTTATTTCTTTTCAGAGTGGGAGAACTGCCATTAAAGCATTTACAGTCCTTCCAACAGCTCCTGCTGCAATCTGAAAAAAAGAAGTCCCTCCTAAGTGGTTACCGCTTAACCAAGAGGAAAAGACAACCGTCAAGAGGCACAAAAGAATCCATAAAGGGGGACGCTTCGGCATTAAGGAGAATCTATTGAAGAGGAAGACTCCATCAGGTTGTTGTTGAGCAGGGGTCTTCAAACTTGGCCACTTTAAGACTTGTGGACTTCAACTCCCCTGAGGGCTGGCTGAGGAATTCTGGGAGTTGGAGTCCACAAGTTTTAAAGTGGCCAAGTTTGAAGACCCCTGTTGCTGAGGCTATTTAGGAGCAGGAACGGGGTTGGGTGATTCCAGATTGCCAGTTATGGTCCTCAAGGTAGTAAATAGGAAAGACTTGGGGTCTCCAGCCAGTAGTGGAGACTTTGGAAGCTGCGTAACCTTAAACACACCCTCCCGCTCATTGCTGGAAGAAGCTATTTGTAGCAAGCCACTTCTAAAAATGTTGCCAAGGAAACCACATGGACCTTAACTCCACATGGAGTTAAGAAGGACTTGAAGGGCCACAAAACAATCACCAAGAACAAAGCTATTCCCAGCCTTTCCCAACCTGTAGGACTTCAATTTCTAGAATTCTCAGCCTGTGTAGTCAAGGCCAAAGACATTATGGAAGGATACTGAAATACATTTCTGATTATCCTGCGTCTGTCCAAGAGATTTATCATTGCAGAACCACGCTGACTCCCTAAAGTGAAAGCACTCGGTCTTGAATCTATTCAACGATTCAAAACTTTGCTCCCTAATTTTGGTTCAACGTTGGCCTCAAAAGACCCCTACTGTAATGGTTCAAAATAGGAAGGATGGATGAGCGTTGAGTTGTGGAAGAAAGTAATCAAGGAGAGAGCCAAGCTAGAACTATGGAGAAATTTTCTGAGAACTATTAACCAGAAGTTGTTAATTATTGTTCCATCTCTGGAGGGTTTTTCAAAAGAGAGTGGACAACCATTTGTCTGAAGGGACCTTGGAGGTCATCTAGTCCAACCCCCCGATAGTTAGTAAGATAGCTCAATATTTGAGAGGAAGGGGTCAAATTACTCTCCAACGCAGCTGAAGGCAGGACAAGAAGCAACGGATGGAAACTCATCAAGGAGAGAAACAACCTAGAACTGAGGAGGAATTTCCTAAACAGTGAGAATAATATAATTAGTGGAACGGTTTGCCACCAGAAGTTCTGGGTGCTCCATCACTGGAGATTTTTCAAAAGAGATTGGATAGCCATTCGTCCTGGCTGGTATATGGTCTCCTGCTTGAGCAGGAGGTTGGACTAGATGACCTCCTAGTGCAGTGATGGCAAACCTTTTAGAGACTGAGTGCCCAAACTGCAACCCAAAACCCACTTATGCATCGTCGGGTGCCAGGTGGGTGTGGCCCATTGGCTCGGTGTGGCCCATTGGGTGGGCATGGCTGCGGTGGTAACGGCAGACTGGGTGGGACTAAAAAGTTCAATCAATCAATTCCAACTTTGCAAGATCTTTTTTTTTCCCGCGAGAAGTTGAAATTGACTGATTGAACTTTTTTTTTTTTTTTTTGCACATGGCGGTGGAGGCCTAAAGCGAAAAGGTTTCATAAAACCCAGCTGAAGGCCTAGGACTGGGGCAATGGCACGCGTGCCCACAGAGAGGGCTCTGAGTGCTGCCTCTGGCACCCGTGCCATAGGTTCGTGGCCACTGTCCTAGGTCCCTTCCAACTCTGATGTTCTGTTAAGAAGCTAAGAGGTCAGCAAGCCGTAAAAGGATTGGTATATAACGGGGAAGTGGAACGTTGACCTGCAGCCAAGTCAAGAGTCAGTCAGCTGCAACCTCGTTATTCCTAGGATGAAATTTTAGTGGAGGAAAGTATGAACCCCCAGAATCAGGATGATACAGTGGTAAAGAATACAAACTCACAACGGTCCAAGCCTCAAGCTCTTCCCATCCCCTCCCTCTCAACACTATCCTACGCTAAGGATCATTGTAGATTAAACATGGCGGATGAGAAGACCAAGAAGACCACTTGAACTCATCTAAGTTTTGTACAGCAAATTCTTGACCACAAAAAAAAAAAAAAACCAAAAAAAAAAAAAAAAACCTATAATGGGACTCTCCGCTTTTGAGGAGGTCAACCCACAACCCATTTCCCCTCCCTCCCCAATTTTCTCAGTACCTTCGATCGGGAGGAGGATGACGCGAGAATGATCGTAGGCGATGACATTGGCGTAGCGGTTTTTGGGCTTATTCACCTCGAGGTTGGAGTGTTCCCACGTGAACTGTTGCCCAGGATCGATGGACTAGGAGAGAGAGGAAGAAAGGAGGTTTATTAAGACACAATGACATTGTCATGGTTCCGAGAGATGAGGATTTCCTTAAAGAACATTTTTATTGGGCTACCTAATAACGGCACGAACCCAAAACTGAAACAACCCCCCCAAAGGTTACAAAGTTAAACTTCCCAACAGTGAGCCATAAATCACATTCCCCAATTAACTAGGGAGACTACAGCCTGCCAAAATGCAGTTAGCAATGACCTTGGTTCCCATGAACAACTTATTGTTACGTCTAAGTCTAAGATAAAACACTCATCCCCCTCCCAGTTCTGTGGCAACTGAAAAGAGAAAATAGCTAATTTCGTTTGCAGAGTTGACAGACATTCAGTTCCCACTTCAAACTCATGGTTAAGCTAAGGCAACGATAGGCAACCTCGGCTCTTTTATGACTCGTGGACTTCAACTCCCAGAATTCCTGAGCCAGCCACACTGAGGGGAAAGGGAGAGGTTTCCAACCTGAGCCATTGCAGACAATGGGCTGGGTCACGGGTAGGCAACCTCGGCTCTTTTATGACTCGTGGACTTCACCTCCCAGAATTCCTGAGCCAGCATGGCTCAATTTGGAAACCTCTCCATTTCCCCTCAGCGTGGCTGGCTCAGGAATTCTGGGAGTTGAAGTCCACGAGTCATAAATGAGCCAAGGTTGTTTACCCCTGATCTAGGTCTGTTTGTCTGTCTGTCTGTCTATCTATCTATCTATCTATCTATCTATCTATCTATCTATCTATCTATCTATCTATCTATCTATCTATCTATCTACCTACCTACCTACCTACCTACCTACCTACCTACCTACCTACTAGGTCAGGGATAGGCAACCTTGGCTCTTCTATGACTCGTGGACTTCAACACCCAGAATTCCTGAGCCGGCATGGCTCAGCTTGGAAACCTCCCCCTTTCCCCTCAGCGTGGCTGGCTCAGGAATTCTGGGAGTTGAAGTCCACGAGTCAAGGTTGCCTACCCGTGAGCGAAGGGCTTGTTTTTCCAATCCGGTGCCTTCTAAAAATGCTAGAAATTGTCCCAAATCTCCAGTCTGGGGGGGCTGTCAAGTTCCCAAAGAAAGGTAACGTTTTTCCCTTTTATAGTATCCGTGCTTTCATAACCATTTTTTGGGGCCTGCCATTCTGTTGGGAGGGGGGATGCTTTGCACTGTCTTGCTATTATGTCCTTCCCTCCCAGGAGAAGGAATGCATCACCCTTATCTAGGAGACAGTTTGAGCCTGGAGCCAGGGAGAAAGGAAAGGAGAGCTTTCCAACGGAGCCAGTTACCAAAACACTATGCCACCTGTGGATTGGCTGGGATTCAAATGGACCCTGGGGGGGGGGGTTGGGGTAATGAATAGTGCTTTTAATATACTGCTTGCCCAGGTTTTTCTCCAGATCTCGCCTTGTTTTCCCTGCTATCACTAGCCCCTAAGCCAGTGTTTCTCAACCTTGACAATTTTAAGGTATGTGGACTTCAACTCCCAGAATTCCACAGCCAGCAATTGCTGGGAGTTGAAGTCCACATGCCTTAAAATTGTCAAGGTTGAGAAACACTGCCCTAAGCTAATACAATCCTGGGTTGCATAAACAAGAGGCATAGAATCAAGATCACGTGGAGTATTAGTACCCGCTTTATAAAACCCTAGTAAGACCACACCTGGATTACTGCAGCTAATTTTGGTCACCATATGACAAAAAAGATGTTGAGAGTTTGGAAAAAGTTCAGAGAAGAGCAACTAAGATGATCCAAGGCCTGGAGGCAAAAACATACGAAGAACGGCTGCAGGACGTGGGTTTGCCTAGTCTAAAGGAAAGAAGAAATAGGGGAGACATGATAGCAGTCTTCCAGTTATCTGGGGGGCTGCCACAAAGAAGAGGGGGTCATGTTATTCTCCAAAGCACCAGAGGGAAGAACGAGAAACAATGGTTGGAAGATGATCAAAGAGAGAAGCAACCTGGAATTAAGCAGAAACTTCCTGACAGTGTATAATATTATTATTATTATTATTATTATTATTATTATTATTATTAATAATAATAATAAATGGAAGGGACATTGGAGGTCATCTAGTCCAACTCCCTGCTCAGGCAGGAAACCCTATACCATTTCAGACAAATGGCTGTCCAGTCTCTTCTTAAAAACTTCCAGTGTTGGAGCATTCACAGCTTCTGGAGGCAGGTTGTTCCACTGGTTAATTGTTCTCACTGTCAGGAAATTTCTCCTTAGTTCTAGGTTGCTTTTTATGCAGTCCTTTGTCCTCTCTGAGCTCGGTGGTTTTCTCAGTCAAGAGAAAATATGTTTTCAGTGAAAAGATCCTGGTGGAAACAATTGAGCCCTCTGGGGTCACCAGACCACCCCAATCGGAAACAGAATACAGAAATTAAGGAAGCAATGTGGCTCAGAAGAAAGTGTGTTTTTTTGGTTTTTGTTTTTTTTTTTAAAAAGGGATTTATTTTAGCAAAAGCTGAATGGAGACGTGGTCAGGATAATTGAGAATTTCCTGAAATCGCAGGAGATGAAATTGGACAACCTTTCAACTCTGGAATTCAAAGTAGGGCTGTGCCAGCCAGTTCTGGGCTTCAAGCAAATCATCAAAATTCTGCATTGAGAAAAAGACAAAAAAGAAAAAAAAAAAGAAAAAAAAAGAAGCAAAACTATAGAGGCCTGACCAGAGCTGGGAAAAGGCAATCAAACCAACAGAGGAATGATTTTTTTAAAAGTCACTTTATTCCCTTTGCATAAGCGTGATCCACAATGCTTTGAAGCTTTGTTTCCACCTCAGGAGAGCTAGAAGCTATTAAAGGAAGAAGAAGAAGAAGAAGAAGAAGAAGAAGAAGAAGAAGAAGAAGAAGAAGAAGAAGAAGAAGAAGAAGAAGAAAAGGGGGGGGGGAACCCCCAGCCTGAAATTCCAGGCTTGCATCATTGCATCATCTTAAAACACACAAAGCTAGACATACAAATATTATCTCCCCCCCCCCCTCAAGCGTGCACCAAGACTGCAACTTTGCTTTGTCTGAGCTTGCCGTTCCCTAACCTCCCTACCCCCCCCCCCCCCCCCCCCGCAAAGAGGCTGAATTAAACGTGGACAGCAGCCAAGTGGAAAATTTCCCCTTTTGATCAGAAAGAGGCCGTTTGGTGGGTAAACAAGAGGGGGGGGGGGAAGAGGACAGGAGTCACAGGGATGCTGTAAAGGGAGCCTGCCAATCCACAGCTCCCCAATTAGATTCTGGAAACCGTCCAAGGCTTTCTGCCAGCAGCAGGCAGGGCTCAGTCTGAAGAATGGCACAAGGCAGACGCCCTTCTCTCCTTAGGACTAGAAAGGCAGCTACACCCAGGAGCATCTTGAGAAGCTGCAGCAGGAAGCCTTGTGGGGTGCTAAAAGAAGCCCCTTAGGCAAAGTCTTTGAAAATGGATTGTTGCTCGCCCTGAGTTCTCTACACCTTGCTAATTTCACTCAGTTTCTCCCTTCCTTTTCTTCCTTCTTTTCCTCCCTCCTTCCCTCTTCCTCCTTTTCCTTTTTCTTCCTTCCTTCTTTTCCTCCCTCCTTCCCTCCTCTCCCTCCTTTTCCTTTCTCCCTTCCTTCCTTTCCTCCCTCTTCCATTCTCATTCTCCTTCCTCCCTCCCTTTCCTCCTCTCCCTCCTTTTCTTTTTCCTTTTCCTCCTTTTCCTTCCTCCTTCCCCCTCTCCCTCCTTTTCCTCCCTCCTTTTCCATTCTCATTCTCCTTCCTCTCTCCCTCCCTTCCTTTTCCTCCTCCCTCCTTCCTTCTTTTCCTCCCTTTCCCTCCTCTCCCTTCTTTTCCTTTCTCCTTCCTTCCTTCTTTTCCTCTCTCCTCTCCCTCCTTTTCCATTCTTTCTCCCTCCCTCCCTCCCTTTTCCTCCTCCCTTCCTTCTTTTCCTCCCTCCTTCCCTCCTCTCCTTCCTTTTCCTTCCTTCTTTTCCTCCCTCTTTCTCTCCTCTCCTTCCTTTTCCTCCCTCCTCTCCCATTCTCATTCTCCTTCCTCCCTCCCTTTTCCTCCTCCCTCCCTCCTTCCCTTCCTTCTTTTCCTCCCTCCCTCCTTCCCTCCTCTCCCTCCTTTTCCATTCTCATTCTCCTTCCTTCCTTCCTCCCTCCCTTTTCCTCCCTTCCTCCTTCCCTCCTCTCCCTTTTTCATTCTTCTTTCCTTCCCTCCTTTCCCATTCTTTCTCCTCCCTCCCTCCCTCCCTCTTCCTTTTCCTCCCTCCCTCCTTCCCTTCTCTCCCTCCTTTTCCTTTCTCCTCCCTTCCTTCCTTCTTTTCCTCCCTCCTCTCTCTCCTTTTCCATTCTCATTCTCCTTCCTTCCTTCTTCCCTCCCTTCTTTCCTTCTTTTCCTCCCTCCTTTCTCATTCTTTCTCCTTCCTCCCTCCCTCTTCCTTTTCCTCCCTCCCTCCTTCCCTTCCTTCTTTTCCTCCCTCCTTCCCTCCCATCCCTCCTTTTCCTTTTTCATTCTCCTCCCTCCCTCTCTTTTCTCTTTCTTTCTCTCTCTTTTTCTTAAACAATCTCAATCTGCAGCTTAGGCGGGAGGTGGCTGTCCTGGAAAGAAGCCAAAAAGCACTTTTGGATATTACATTATGCAGATTAGGCACCAGGAGGAAACGGCAGTAAGCCCTGGCAGAGAGAATACATTAGCTTTCTTCTTGCCAGCCAGCCAGCCTGCCTGCCCTGCCCGAATGCTGAGATGCGTTAGAAGAGGCCCCTGCAGAGATGAGAATCTTTTCCCATCATCTAACTTGGGCAATTAGCAATTCATACACTGTATAAACTGCTTGGCGCTTGCTGGAAACAGATTTGGGGAGTTATCTCTTGAGTTGTGCTGGGATTCATCCACTGGCAGGCTGCCTTCTCTGCCGAGAGACCCAGGGGCAGGGTTTTTGATCTCTCTCTCTCTCTCTCTCTCTCCCCCCTGCCTCATCGCCCTTTCTATTATTAGGCCATGTTTAACTTTATTTCTCCATTTCTCCAGACCTTTTTGGCTGTGTTTGCTTCGTCCTTCCTCCAGTCATTCCCCAAGACAGAGTTGCTTTTTCTTTCTTAAAATAAGGATGCTTAACTCCTTCAAAGAAGCAAGAATGGGTCAACTTTCAGAAAAGTTCCTGCTGATCTACAGTTTGTACCAATGTTTCCCAGTTATGGCCATTTGAAGATGAGTGGTCTTCAACTCCTAGAATTCTTTCTTTCTTTCTTTCTTTCTTTCTTTCTTTCTTTCTTTCTTTCTTTCTTTCTTCCTTTCTTTCTCTGTCTATCTATCTAAACCAGTGATTCTCAACCTTTCTAATGCCGTGACCCCATAATACAGTTCCCCATGTTGTGGTGACCCCCAAGTGGGTGTGGCCACCAATAAGAGGGAGTAGGACAGCTAGGGAAAAGGGAAAAAAATGGCGGACAGCATGGTTTGGTGACCCCTGTGAAATGGTCATTCGACCACAAATGGGGTCCCGACCCACAGGTTGAGAACCACTGATCTAAACAGTGTATATCATCCATCCATCCCTACAGTTATCTATCTATCTCTACAGTAACTATCATCCATTCATCTATCCATCCATCTATCACTACAGTTATCTCTTTCTCTCTTTCTCTCTCTGTGTCAATGCTGCAAATACTGTATATTCTTGCTTTGACAATATGCAAAACTGTCTGGTATTTACTGGGTTAATACATAGCTTAGAGTGGGGGGGGGGGTAAAAAGCCCCGGGAAAGAAAGAGGAAGTAAACTTTTGACCTTCACACTAATTGGATAATGTGACTTGTGACCTCGAGATAAGGGAGGGGTTTAGCAAGAAAAGATTGATGCCAGCGAGAGGAAGTCAGATTCTGGCATCAAAACGTCCATGATGGTGACCGGCAATTTGTAGCTCTGTAATAAAGACTTTAGGAAACATGCCTGAAAGTTCTTTAAAGTGCTTCATTAGTCGGAACCCTGACAGTCTGTCTATCATCTCTCTCTCTCTCTCTCTCATCTTTCTATCTATCTATCTATCTATCTATCTACTTACATCTCTCTATTATCTCTCTCTCTCTCTCTCTCCAGTATCTATCATCCATCCATCTATCCATCCATCACTACAGTTATCTCTTTCTGTCTGTCTGTCATGTGTGTGTGTGTGTGTGTGTGTCTGTCTGTCTGTCTGTCTGTCTGTCTGTCTATCTATCTATCTATCTATCTTTACTTCTACAAATAATAAAATATGCTTTTATTAACTCAAAACAGCGAACATACCTAATATTCCTTCCTCCACCTATTTTCTCCACAAGAACAATCCTGTGAGGTGGGCTGGGCTGAGAGAGAATGACTGGCTCAAGGTCATCCAGCTGGCTCTCGTTGCCATGATGGGACTGGAAGTCTTGGTCTTCTGGTTTCTAGCCTTTTAATGACTAGATTAAAAATTGTCTTTCAAAAAACTGGTAATTAATTTTGTTTTGGATAAAACCACACCCATGGCAAACCACTGCTTAACAACCATGATGTTTGCTTAATGGACATGGCACAAAAAAAAGGTGTGCAGTTTTACGACTGTCGCAACTTATGACCGTGTTGGGCAGACTCCATTACCGTTGTAAATCGAGGGCGACCATATTTCCTTTTGTTATTCTCATCTCCTACTTTAATTTTGGGATCTTGGTATTTCTTATTTCTTTTTAGGCATTTTGTTGTAACGTCACTAGTACCACATCCCGACCTTCTTCGCAACCCGAATTGGCAGGTGAAATCACGGTCAGCAGGTGCTTGCCACAAATTAAACATATGTGGGAAGTCAGCCTCCCCCCGAGAAAGAAATATTCTTGGAAATGTTTAAAAGGCAGAATATATTTCGCTAAAGGATTTTAAAAGCAGAAACCAACCCTACCCACAAGTCTCTCTGTCCCAAACAGAAGCCAAGTCTGTAGAAATGCAGATGTGATAATCTTGTCAGAAAGACCGGAATCAGGAAACTGGGATTAGGAACAAAGATCCCTAGAATCAACACCAAAAATCTAAGAGTCATCAGCCACAGCCTGAGGGAAGCAGGATATGACCCTTGGGACATAATAGGATTAACCCACCACCATCAGAATACCAGAAAGGCACACTCAGACTCAGGTCAAAGTTCATGCCACAGGAACAACTCCAAACAAAAGGCTCAAGAAGGTATAAAAACCCACTCCCTACATGTGCTCACTCTCCTCTTTTTTTCTTCCAGAGCCATCTTCCTGTCTGGCTCTCTTCTTCAATAAACTGCAACCTTCTTTCTAAAGCAGTCGCCATGTTATTTATTCCCGGCTTGGACTGAACCATGATGAAGACTTTTCCTTCAACACATGATTAGACTTAATTATGGCTTGGGCTTTTTTTTTTTTTTTTTTGGTATCCAAAATGGTTAAGCTAAGGCAACGATAATTGAATACACTGTACAAGATTATTGAATATACTGTATTCATAACAGACTCCGAAAACTGGGTTAATCCAGGGAGAATATTAAGCATGTAGTGGGGGCTCAACCTCTTTACAGTTGCTTATTTTTTCTTTTAAAACAAAAATTAGCAATGATTCATAACGCAAATCGAGTTCAGAAAGTTCAGAACAGCAGCTCAACGGACAGGAATGCAACTACGCCCTTAGCAGAACACACTTGCAAATCTAAACACACACTTCCAGTGGCTAACAGTGAGAAACTCCCCTCCCTAACAGTGTTTGTTATTCTCATTTTTATGAAATTAATGAGGCGGGCTGAGGACCTTCGGAGAGCAGCGGATTACCTCTTAAATGAATCGATTACGTCATCTCGGCCCTGCTGTCTAGGTGCCAAGACCTTGCTATAAGAATAGATTCTTGCGGTTGCAACTGCAGTGTTAGCAATTTAGCAAAGATACACCACAGGGACATGTGCACAAAGTCATTGGAAACTGAGTCCCAAAGGTGCTTTTTTTTTCCAGGAGGCAACTGGACTTTCTTGTTTTTCCTTTGAAGACGTTTCGCTTCTCCTCCCAGAAGCTTTTTCAGCTCTGACCAGATGGTGGGGAATGGAAGTATTTATACTCCTTGCAGACAGCTGGTCATTTGCATCCTTTTAGAGAGTCGTTGAGGCCACTTGGAGTTTTTCTGTGTCCTCCAAATGGCCTCAACGACTCTTCCCCACTATCTGGATGACTGAGAAACTCCATAGACGTTGGAAGCTGAGGTTGACTCGATTGAGTTTTTTCAGCCAAGTTCTGCACACAAGGCTATTTGTGTGGTTGTGGGCGTTTGTGTCAAAATCTGCAAGGTTTTGATCATCTTGAAGATTTTGTTCTAAGGAATATCATGTCTGTACCGACTCTGGGATAGAACAATGCTGTGGCATCCTCAGGGACAAACAAAACTTGTTTTAGAGCAGGGGTAGGCAACCTTGGCTCTTTTATGACTCGTGGACTTCAACTTCCAGAATTCCTGAGCCAGCCATCCTTGTGGTGCTAAAGCAGGGGTCTTCAAACTTGGCCCTTTTGTGACTTGTGGACTTCAACTCCCAGAATTCCTCAGCCAGCATGCCTGGCTGAGGAATTCTGGGAGTTGAAGTCCACAAGTCATAAAAGGGCCAAGTTTGAAGACCCCTGTGCTAAAGCATGCCAAGTTTCTTTAATCAATGAAAGAAGCAGTTTTGAGTTTGTGCACAGTCCAAATGATTTTCAGGGCACCTGCGGTCTGCAATTCTTACTAAATGGAACAGATCACTGATTAGCTCTTGTGACTGAGCAGAAAAGAAAGTTTTTTCATCGTGGGGTTTCAGCCCCCCCCAACCCACCCCTGAAACTGCTTCCCACCTCCTTCGGCTGGGCCTGATGGTTTCCACTCCTACCTCGTATTCCTGAGACAGCTTCAGGTTATCGTTGGCTTTCAGGTGCTCCGTGTGATCTGCCAGATCCGAAATGGGGATTGGTGGATGGTTCAGCATACCTGGAGGGGGTTTAAAGAGAAGACATGTGGAGAGTGGGAGAGTGGAATTCTTCCACGGAAGCCGTTAGTTAGGAATAAAATGAGAGATGTGTCACTAGTCGAATGACAAAGAGAAACAACTGCAATGGAAGAACGGTTAGAAAAGGTGGGACAGAATGGAAAAGAGAAAAACAAAACGAGGGCTCGAAATTTGGTCCTTTGGAACTCAAAAGATAACATTCCCCGTTATGGCCCCAATCTCAAGACAGAACAGCAGGAAAAATGTGCATTTTTTATTGAGGAGCAGGGAAAAAATATGGGCAAGGGAAGGAATGAACCAAACACAGAGATTCTGACCAACAACCCCTTGCTAGCCATTTCAAAAAGGGGGTGGGTGGGATGGGTTAACAAGCCAGGTCAAGGGAGGGAAAAGCAGAGTCCTAAAATAAAATGGAAACACAACATGTTGGAAGTGCCAGGATGTCAAGGTGCCAAGAATAAAATGTGTTGGGTGTACAAATTATCCATCAAACCCCCTTACTCGTCCACAGCAAAAGGAAGGGGGGCTGGGTTGTCTGGAGGAATGAGAACTTAACAGGTGCGTGTAGGGGTGCAGTACAAATCTGCGGAGGCTTTTCACAAAGTTGCCACAACCTATGATAAGAGCAGGGGCAGGCAACTAGGACAACTTTACGACCTGGGGACTTCAACTCCCAGAATTCTGGGTGTTGAAATCCACAGATCGTAAAGTTGTCCTAGTTGCCCATCCCTGGATACGAGATTGACAGGTCTGCCTATATGCTGAAGAGATAAATTGCTACAAACAATTGGGCAGGAACAGAAAAGAAATCTGATTTAACTGAGGCCATCTAGTAGGATTTTTTTTGTTTTTTGTTTTGGCAACATCCCCCTTTGAGGAAGCATCTGAGGATGTAGCCTGCAGATTCTTCTTTTCCTTTTCAGGAGAAATAAATTCCCTTTAGGCCAGAGGTAGGCAACCTTGACTCTTTTATGACTTGTGGACTTCAACTCCCAGAATTCCTGAGCCAGCCACACTGAGGGGAAAGGGAGAGGTTTCCAAGCTGAACCATGCTGGCTCAGGAATTCTGGGAGTTGAAGTCCACGTGTCATAAAAGAGCCAAGGTTGAAGACCCCTGCTCTTAATCTTCATCCTAGGATAAGGGTAGGCAACCTTGGCTCTTTTATGACTGGTGGACTTCAACTCCCAGAATTCCTGAGACAGCATGGCTCAGCCTGGAAACCTCTCCCTTTCCCTTCAGTATGGTTGGCTCAGGAATTCTGGGAGTTGAAGTCCACGAGTCATAAAAGGGCCAAGTTTGAAGACCCCTGCTCTTAATCTTCGTCCTAGGACAGGGGTAGTCATCCTCGGCTCTTTTATGACTCGTGGACTTCAACTCCCAGAATTCCTGAGCCAGCCATGCTGAGGGGAAAGGGAGAGGTTTCCAAGCTGAGCCATGCTGGCTCAGGAATTCTGGGAGTTGAAGTCCACGTGTCATAAAAGAGCCAAGGTTGCCCACCCCTGCTTTAGGCTAAAGAGGTCCCCTGCCTGTCATCCTTTAACCAGGGCTAGCACATATTCAAAAGCAAGGGAGAAGAGGGAGGTCATTTATTTCAGATTGTTCAATGTTATCCTGGAGAAAGTAGTGAAAAAACTCTTCTCTTGGCACGTGGAGAAGGGGGGGGGGGAAATCTCCTGACAGGAGGTGAGGGAACCCACAAATTTAAGAAACGAACACAGTTTCCTCCAGAAATCATCCATCTAATTTGAAGCCTCTTTTTTTTCCTTTTAGATCACTGGGATTCAAAGTTTTGCAGGCCATGGGACCTGTTCATTAAAAAAATAAATAAAACCACAATTCAAATCAAGAGGCATGGGGCTTCCGAAAGTCAACTGATAAGCACCCCCCCTCTTCAAAGTTTCTGCTATATTTGTCTCTGAGAGGAGCCCAAAAAAAACAACCGAAAAACAAAATTTAAAACAATTCCAAAACTATATCCACCTCTGCAAGAGAAAAAAAAATCCTCTTTGCTCCTAGAATACAGTTTTGTCTTGTTTTTTTGTGGATAATTTTTTTTTTACCCTCCATTCCAAGGGACTCATCCGAGCCCTGCTATTATTAATAAGCCAGGGGGCTTGTTTAATTTTTTTTCCTTCTTGGATTTAAGCGGGCTCATAGCTTTGGAGAGCTTTCCCCTTCAAAGGAGCAAATTGAACAACGTGGGTGGAAGTGTGGCCCACCCCTACACTCTCCAGAATTGGATCTCCAGACCAAGGCCTGGTACTGTCGGAGGGAAGAAATAGTGAAAAAGGAGAATGCAGCTGTATTAAAATATAAATAAAACCATTTTCGTTCAGTTTCACAGCAGGAAGGTGTGGACCGGGAATTAGCAACAGCAATGTTCATGTTGCCACATAAAAGTGATTTACTCCGGTTCTTTCTTATGTTTAGGCATCTAATGAAGCTTATTGTCCGGGAAACCTGTGTAATCTATGTCTCTTACATAAGCTGAGTTCACAGCACTGACTGCAGAGGGATTTACTCCCACCTTAAGAAGACACGATGAAGTCACTGCCTTAGATTCAGTCTTCACTCTACCCAAAGGAATATAATCAAATTTAGGGACTGCAGTTCATCAGACTTCTGTGGGAAAGGCGAATGTTCCTTCTACACAAAACCCGCTACATATGTTGAATCAGGACAACGAAATACTGGTTTTTGGAAAAAGAGGGTTTAGAAAAACACTCAGAAATACCATCACTTTTGTTTTGCAGTTGAAGGAGAGTTCAAGACTTAAAATTTAGAAATTCAGTAGGGGGCCAATTAAGCAGAATCTAATCCTTGCTACCAACTCTCAGCTACTGGGAATAATCCCCCAATGGAGAGAAACTGTACCTGCCTAAGAGCCAAAGTTGCACGTCTGGATGCTGGGCGAGATCAGTCAAGACTGGGGATCTCGTGGTCCAGGACGGGCGTGGCAACTCTGGCTGACTGATCTGATTGGGCAGGAATACAGTCTCAACCCATTGGTGGATTCTCCATCTCCAGTGCTGGAGAATTGAGGGGTCCTCAGGCATGGACCCTGAGTTGGTTGTTTTCTTGCAGACGTTTAGCTGCCTATCTAGGTAACTGTCAACGCTGCTAATATTGAATATTCTTGCTTTGACAAAATATGCAGAACTGTCTGGTACTTTTAGAGTTAATTCAGATGAGAGTGGGAGGGGAAGAGAAAGAATGTGTAGAGATTAATTATGTGGGCTTCTGAAGAAAGTGAACCTTCCCCCCCCCAGGCTGGTTGAACAACGTGAATTATGACAGCAAAAGAGGGAGGGAAAATTCTAGCAAAATAACTGTTCTGGGGTGGAGATTTCAGATCTTGGCATCCATCCATGCTGTGCCGACATTCTGTTACACAGTAATAAAGGCTTTTTAGGATAAACAATCGCTGGAAGTTCTTTGAAGCGTTTCATTAGTCTGGAACCTTGACAGTAACATCATCAGTGCTAATGACTGGTGCTAGGACTAGCCCTGATGATGTTAGCTAGTTGGGTAATGAATTTAGGAGACTGGTGGCTAAAACATATGAAGAACAGTTGCTGGAATTGGGTGTGTCTAGTTCAGTATTGGCAAATCTATGGCACGCATGCCAGAGACAGCATTCAGAGCCCTCTCTGTGGGCACTCAGCTGTTGCCCCAGACCCCCCTCCTGGAGGAGAGTCACCCACAGCACAGCCGGTGTGGAGTAGCCAAGAACATGGCACCCGGGCAGCAGGGACAAGACTCCGCCCTTGTGCTCCGTGGCGTGCAGATGATGCTGTGGGGCGTGGGCAGAGGGCATGGCCACCATGGCGCTGCTGGGCCAGCTGGGCAATCTGGGGCGGGCAATGGAGGCAGTGGGTGGCCCTGCGGGCGGGTGGGGGCGGGCTGGGTGTGGAGCGGGAGTGGAGCGGGGGCAGGCGGGGCTGGTTTTTGGGCACTCGGTCTCTAAAAGGTTCGCCATCACTAGTTTAATGAAGAGAAGGATGAGGGGGGACATGATAGCCATTCCAGTATCTCAGGGGCTGCCCCAAAGAAGAGGGAGTCAAGCTATTTTCCAAAGCACTAGAAGGCAGGACAAGAAGCAACGGATGGAAGCTAATCAAGGAGAGAAACAACCTGGAACTAAGGAGGAATTTTCGGACAGTTAGAACAATTAACCAATGGAACAACCTGCCTCCAGAAGTTGTGGATGCTCCAACACTGGAAGTTTTTAAGAAGAGATTGGGCAACCATTTGTCTGAAATGACATAGGCTCTCCTGCTTCAGCAGGGGGTTCGACTGGAAGATTAAAAATGGAGAATTTGAATCTCCAAGGTCCCTTCCGATTCTAACAGAATAGAATAACAGAGTTGGAAGGGACCTTGTAGGTCATCTAGTCCAACCCCCTGCCCAAGCAGGAGACCCTACACCATTTCTGACCGATGACAGTCCAGTCTCTTCTTGAAAGCCTCCAGTGATGAAACTCCCACAACATCTGGAGGCAAACTGTTCCATTGGTTGATTGTTCTCATTGTCAGAAAACCTCTCCTTAATTCCACATTGCTTCTCTCCTTGATCAGTTTTCATCCATTTTTCCTTCTTTGGCCTTCAGGTGCTTTGAAGAATAGGTTAACTTCCTCCCGTCTGTGACAGCCCCTCAAATATTGGAACACTGCTATCAAGTCTCCCCTGCTATCATGTCTCCCCTTCTCTTCTGTTTTTCTGTTGTTCCGAAACATCTGCAAGGAAACAACCAAGCTCAGAGAATACCACAGATACCCCCCCCCCCCCATTTCAACCCTGAGCTATAAAATATTCTCCTTTATTGGTGACTTTGGAACTGTCAAGCTAATAAAGAATTATCAACTTTCAGCCTCATCTTCAAATTTCAGGGAAAAAAAAAAGAATGACATATGCAGTGTCAAGGCAATCCAGGTGAGCCCTAACAGGTGTCTTACATGGGGCAACACATTTTCCAGAGTTTTATACCTTTAATCAAAAACCTCTACAGATTCTGTAGAGTGCTGGGAGCCATGGAACACAATCCACACAATTCACGGAAAATGATCTTTCTCTAGCTAGCCTTCTGATAAACCACCACCATGCCTTGCAAATAGAAAAAAAAAAGGTGGGGAGATGACGGGGAGCGGTGGAGAATTTCGAGCCCCGTGGGGTGTTGCATGATTAAAAGCATCAGCAAGCAGTGATAGTAGGACAGAGTAAAATAAACCTGGAGGGGAAATTTTAAAAAAAACAACAACCCTAAAACAGACATAGCAAAAGCGTGTCCGCTGCATTTACCAGTTTTACAGTTATGCTTTTGCAAAATAGCAGTCTGGGCTGTTTGCACAACCCAGCAAACTCACAAACCAATAGATTCTGAGAAAAAAAGTATTGCAAACCCCCACCTCCACCCCTTTTTTTGGGGAGGGGAATCCTGGATGATTATTTAGTCTCTGAAGATCAGTCAATGATTAAAAATGGAGAATTTGGAAATATCTCCTAAATTTTCAGTTTATTTTCCAGCGGATTAGGGCTCTTGCCTTTTTTAAAATAATATCCTAAAGTGGAGACAGACTTGATGCAGAACATTCCTGCAGAAAACAAAGCACGCTGTGCAATATGGCTTTTGTTCAGGGGCCAGTCTCCTGAGGTTGAATGGGGGATAGCTCCCAGGTGATCCTCTTCTACGACCTTCCTGACCAGAACCTGACCCTCTGTAAGCTGCTGTCTTTCCGCCAGCGGCCTTTTTAAACAGCCAAGGAAATCAATAATAGATTAACCCAGCACATATTTATTTCACAAAATCCTAGCGTTGGAAAGAACCGACAAATCCAATCCTCTGCATCTCTGGCAGATGATATGCAGCTCATTTAGGAAGAAGTCGGATTCAGTTCAAGAGAAACGGTCAAAAAATATTCTCCCTTTCCTTTTGGGATATGCTTAGCACCAGCTTTTTTCCAGCAGGGAATCTAACACGGTCTGCAAGTGGGGCTGAAAGCACCAGCACCCATCGCTTGAGCGAGTTGGGATGCATGTATTGGCACCTGCTACTTGTGTGAGTCAGTTGCATGCATGCACGCGCCGACCTGCTGCTCATGTGGCCTGGTTGCGAATAGGCCATAGCCCGGTAGTGGATCACGGCCCATAGATTGGGGACCCTTGGTCTAAAGCAGAGGCCCCCAACCAAGGACCGGTTCCATGGAGAGAGGTTTTTCCACGGACCGGGGACTGTGTGGTTTTGTGTGCTGCCTGCATCCCACGGATGGGACTTTGTTTGTTTGTGTGGACCGGTTGCTGGCATGCCGTGGCCCGGTACTGGTCCACAGACTGGGGGTTGGGGACCCCTGGTCTAAAGAACTGCTAATACAGGGGTAGGCAACCTTGGCTCTTTTACGACTCGTGGACTTCAACTCCCAGAATTCCTGAGCCAGCCATGCTGAGGGGAAAGGGAGAGGTTTCCAAGCTGAGCCAGGCTGGCTGAGGAATTCTGGGAGTTGAAGTCCACGAGTCATAAAAGAGGCAAGGTTGCCTACCCTTCTGCTAGTAGTTAACCAGTTCCTCACTGGTCAAATACAGGTACCGTATATGCCGGCGTACAAGGCGACCCAGCATATAAGACGACCCCCGTCCTTGTCGCCGAGTCACCTTCCTAGAACGTCGTCTTATACGCTGGAAACTACCAGTATTTCTGGCATAAAAGACGACTCAGCGTATAAGACGACCCCCGTCTTTGGCGCCAATTTTAATGCTTGCGGAAGTTGCCTTATACGCCGGCATATACGGTAGTCCTTAACTTATAATCATTCGTTTATTGACTGTTATGAATGATTATAAGTTACGACGGCGCTGAAAAAAAGTGACCTAGGACCGGTCCTCCCATTTACAACTTTTGGAACATCACATAACCAAAAATTCAGACTCTTGGCAACGGGCATGTATGGATGACCCTTGCTTTGTGATCCTCTTTTGTGACTTTCTGACAAAGAAAGCCAACGGGAGAAACTAGATTCGTTTAACGACTGCACAATTCGCTTAACAACTGCAGCAGTTCGTTTAACTGTGGCAAAAAAGGTCGTAAATAAAATGGGGCAAGACTCCCTTAATCACTGCCTTTCTTAGCTCTACTGCCTTTCTTAGCTCTACTGTGGTCCTAAGTCACGGGTAGGCAACCTTGGCTCTTTCATGACTCGTGGACTTCAACTCCCAGAATTCCTGAGCCAGCCACCCTGAGGGGAAAGGGAGAGGTTTCCAAGCTGAGCCATTCTGGCTCAGGAATTCTGGGAGTTGAAGTCCACGAGTCATAAAACAGCCAAGGTTGCCTACCTGTGTCCCAAGTCAAGGACAACCTGTAGTTAAGCTATTGGAGCTGCACTTGCTGAGAGGCTTCGCCATCAGCCATACTGGTTGGGGTGGCTGAGAGTTAGGAGGGTGTAATTTACCTCACCTTGCCCAAGGCCCCTTTAAGGGAACAAAATGGTTGTAAAACGCATTTTGCCACAGTCGCTAAGGGAATCTATTGCTTGAGATGGCCCAGTTTCGCCAAAAACTGGAGTTAAATTCTGGGTTTTAGCAAAACCATCATAAAATACGTCCACGAGATCGCGGGATGCTGCAAACGGTTGTAAATAGGACTGAGTTGCTGAATGTTCAAAGTCGGGGGAGGGCACTGACCATAATCCCTTTTTTCCCCTTCTCAGGTAGGTTGTATCTTTGTACAGTCGCTAAGCAACCAGGCATAAGGTGAAGATCACCTGTACAAGTACCCCTCGACTTGCAACTGTTCATTTAGTGACAGTTCAAAGTTACAACGGCATTGAAAAAAAATGACTTGTGACCCGCTTTTCACACACATGCAACCATCGCAGTGTCCCCACGATCACGTGATCCAAATTCAGATGCTTGGCAAATGGCTCACATTTATGACGGTCGCTGTGTCCCAGGATCACGTGATCCCCTTTTGCGACCTTCTGACAAGCAAAGTCAATGGGGAATGCCAGATTCACTTAACAGACATGTTACTGATTCATTAAACAACTGTGGCAAGAAAGGTTGTAAAACAGGGCAAAACTGACTTAACCAATGTTTTAGTTAGCAACAGGAATGTTGGGTTCAATTGTGGTCATAAGTTGAGGACTACCTGTATTTTGATGGGCAATCACCAGGAAAACTCCCAACCGAAGGCTGATCCGGTCAAAAACATCCCTGAAGGCATTTCTTCTTCAGGTGCCCAAAAATACTCAGCGGAGTTAAACAAAACTAGAGGATGTTTTTAATTTTGTAGTTCCACTAAGTTAGGGTTGCTTCTACCTTTCTCATTGGGAGCAGCTGTTTCTAAAACAGATAAATCCTGCAGGACTTGGGTTTGGCTAATCTAAAGAAAAAAAGAAATAAGGGAGACATGATAGCAGCCTTCCGGTATTTGAGGGGCTGCCACAAAGAAGAGGGGGTCACGTTATTCTCCAAAGCACCTGAAGGCAGGACAAGAAACAACGGTTGGAAACTGATCAAAGAGAGAAGCAACCTGGAATTAAGGAGAAACTTCCTGACAGTGAGGACAATTAACCAGTGGAACAGCTTGCCACCAGGCTAGAGCCTAGACATTCACTTGTCTGAGACAGTATAGGTTCTCCTGCTTGAGCAGGGGGCTGGACTAGAAGACCTCCAAGGTCCCTTCCAGCTCTATATTCTATTCTATTGTATTCTATTGTATTCTATTGTATTCTATTCTATTCTATTCTATTCTATTCCATTCCATTCCATTCTATTCTACATGCTAAGGTCCCTGCGAGGGAGCCAATCTGATAGGCCCCACTCATCCACCCCAAGGCAGAACCAGGGGCTCAAAACTCAGACGACTCTCGCACTCTTCTGCCAGGAGGGCTTGCAGCGATTGTGCGAAATAAATAAAACGGCCATGCATTTTACAGGCTCTTGTCCCGTTGAATGCAGAAACCCAGACCCATATTTATCTCCCCAACCATCCCTCTACTATTTTTTCCTCCAAACTCAAAGCCGCTTTCAGAAAAACCTAGTTATTGACCAAAGCCATCTTTTCTGGATTTGAAAGGAAGATCTTACGGGATAGAGGAGTGCTCGTCTCATCCAGCCTCTCAAATCCCTCAAAAATCTCCTTAATCTTGTTACTGCGGAGAACTGAAAGGCACTCTCGCCCCCCCCCCCCCAGGAATTGGATTGTTTGCCAGGCAAAATTGCCCAAACATCTGTCATCCTGACGGAAGGCTTTCTTTGGCAATGGAGCACAGTCAGGAACCCTGAGGTTGTTTCGGATGGTTTGCCCCCAAATGGAGTTTTCAAACTGATGCTGAAGTACAGGCTGAGTTTGAAATACAGGTAGTCCTCGACTTACGACAGTTCATTTAGTGACTGTTCAAAGTCACTAAAAGTCAAAAGTCATAGAAGAGGAAGCCAAGCTCTTCTCCAAAGCACCAGAAGGCAGGACAAGAAGCAAAGGATGGAAACTAACCAGGGAGAGAAGCAACCTAGAACTAAGGAGGAATTTCCAAGCAGTGAGAAAATTAACCAGTGGAACAACTTGCCTCCAGAAGTGGTGGGTGCTCCAACACTGGAAGTTTTTAAGAAGAGACTGGACAGCCATTCTATTCTATTCTATTCTATTCTATTCTATTCTATTCTATTCTATTCTATTCTATTCTATTCTATTCTGTTCTGTTCTCTATTCTATTCTGTATTCTATTCTATTCTAATTCTCAATAAAAATTCTATTCTATTCTATTTTCTGTTCTATTCTATTTTCTATTCTATTTTATTTTCTATTCTATTCTAATTCTCAATAAAGATTCTATTCTATTATATTCTATTCTGTTATGTTTTCTATTCTATTCTATTTTCTATTCTATTCTATTCTTATTCTCAGTAAAGATTCTATTCTATTTTCTATTCTATTCTATTCTAATTTTCAATAAAGATTCTATTCTATTTTCTATTCTATTCTATTTCTCAATATTCTATTCTATTCTAATTCTCAATAAAGATTCTATTCTATTCTATTCCATTCCATTCGATTTCTCAATAAAGATTCTATTTTATTCTATATTCTATTCTATTCTATTCTATTCTATTCTATTCTATTCTATTCTCTATTCTATTCTAATTCTCAATAAAGATTCCATTCTATTCTATCCTACCCTATTTTTCTGAAACCACCTCTATTGACTTTTATCAGCCTCGTATTTTCTTGTTCTTTTTCTCCCCACAACATTTAGTTCCTCCGAAGCCTCTGCTCTTTGCAAATTCCAAACAAATTTCCAGCAACAAGCACGATCAGATAAATTTCAATTGGTACTTTACAGATTGGCACCCCACTGGTTCCTTCTCCTACATTGCTTCAATGCCAGGAAAAGAAAACCGTCCAATTCCACTCTTCTGCAAAGTCAGGATTTTCCAACTTCAGTTTTGGAAATCCGGGAATCCAAAGATTGAAAGGGACCCTGGAGATCTTCCACTCCATGCCCAAGACATGAGTCCTCACACTGGAAGTCCTCGACTTACAGCCATTCATTTATAGTGACTGTTTGAAGTTACGACAGGATTGAAAAAAATGATTTATGACCCTTTTTTTACACTTATGACCGTTGTGACATCCCCATGATCACACCATCAAAATTTGGACGCTTGACCACTAGCATGTATTTATGAGGGTTGCAGTGTCCTGGGGTCACGTGATCCCCTTTTGCGGCCTTCTGTCAAGCAAGGTCAAAGGGGGAACAACCGTGTTACTAACTTAAAAACTGCAGTGATTCACTTAACAACTGTGGTAACTGAATGATCGGTCATAAGTCGAGGACTAACTCTATGCGTTACTAAGATTATTACCTAAAAAGGGTTACAGATTGATCTCCACACTGGAAACTTTTAAGAAGAGACTGGACAGCCACTTGTCTGAAAGGGTTTCCTGCCTGAGCAGGGGGTTGGATTAGATGACCTCCAAGGTCCCTTCCAACTCTATTATTATTAATCATCATCATCATCGCACACAGCCACATGTTCAGACTGGATTTGGCATTTTTGTCTACCTATCAAGTCCTTATCAAGGACCTGAGATAGGCAGATGTGGATGTTTGATGGTATTACAGGTATCGTCGCAGGATGGAAGCAGTTCCTAGTAAGGCCACCTTTTGTAATTGACTAATAGAGAATTTGTCAATGCCAATGGTGTTCAAGTGGTGCTCCAGTTGTTTTGGGATTGCACCCAAGGCGCCTATGACTATTGGTACTACCCTTGCTTGCTTTTGCCACAGTCTTTCTATTTCTATTTGTAGGTCTTTGTATTTTGTTATCTTCTCCAGCTCTTTCTCGTCTATTCTGCTGTCTCCAGGCACTGCCACGTCCACTATCCAGACTTTTTTGTTTTTCTTATCGACAATTGTTAAGTCTGGGGTGTTATGTTGCAGGTGCTTGTCTGTTTGAATTCTGAAGTCCCAGAGCAGTTTAATTTAATCATTTTCTATAACTTTCTCTATTTTATGATCCCACCAGTTCTTGCTTACAGGCAAATGATATTTCTTGCAGATCTTCCAATGCACCATTGTTGCTACTTTGTCATGCTGCTATTATTGTTGTTGTTGTTGTTGTTGTTATTATTATTATTATATCTTCTTCTCAGTGCAGGAATCATGCAAAGGGAGCGTCCCTTACAGATTTCCTATTGAAAAAATCTCTGCTCTGCAAGGGGTTTTCCCTCCACTCTCTGGGACTTAATGGATTTCACAGTCTGATGGAAGGAAGGGCAGCCTTCAAGTATATCCTGAGGCAGACTCCCACGCTCTAAAGCAAGCTCCTACATTTGACTTACAAATGCCACACCGTGCAACCTCATCACAGAATCTACCAAGAGAAATGGCTAAAATGCCAGCATTTTATTAACTTAAGAAAGAGGTTGTTTCACGAGCTGAGCATTTTCTGCTCCTAGGAAAGAAAGAGGGCACAGATGCACACACACACACACACACACACACACATACACACACACACACACACTGTTCCTTGGATTCCACAACTTTCTTGTCGCTCGGGCCTATCCCGGCAAGTGCTCCGATATAACGCTTCAATTATAGCTTCAATACCCCCCCCCTTTGTTATGACCCTGTAATCCAGGGGTGTCAAACTCGCAATGTCACGTGACGTGTCGCGATGTATCGTGACTGCCAACGCTGCTAACATCGGAGGTTTTTGCTTTGACAACAGTTGGAGATGCAACCATTTTCTTCTTATGTTTTACTCTTAGAGTTAGATGATGCTGGGGGGAGGAAAGTGCATGAGAGTTCAGTTAGACATAACAATACTGGACCTAGTGTGAGAATCAAGGTTATTGAAATAAGAGATGGTAAGAATTGGCTGGGTTGGAGGACTGGAGGGAAAGCCTGCATTTCAAACTAATTGGAGAATGTGATTTAGGACTGTTAATTGGAGGAGGGAATTATGCTTTGATACTGTGTGCTCAGGGGAGGGGAATCCAGTTTTTGGCTTCGATTATGTTAGTGCCATGCTTGTGCTTCTCAAATAAAGATTCTTTAAGGTAAACAATGCCTCAAAGTTCTTTTGAAGAGTTTCATCTGTCGGAACCATGACAGTGACTTTTTTTCCATTGTCAGCAATGGGATGGGTGCGATTTTGTTACGATGCATCCAGCCCGCGGGCCGACAATTTGACACCCCTGCTGTAATCGGTCAATGCAAGATGTACATTCAATCTATATCAAGAGCCTCCAAAATCTGGCAACTTTAAGACTTATGGACTTCAGCTCCCAGAATTCCTCAGCCAGCCAACCTTAAGACTTACGGATTTCAACTCAGCATGGCTGGCTGAGGAATCCTGGGAAATGAAGTGCACAAGTCTTAAAGTGGCCAACTTGGGAGACCCCTGATCTAAACGAAACATTTTCAGAAGTAGACCAAGTGTTGGGAGGGGGAATTTAACTCATCCCTCATCAATTTCAGAGCTATGCGCCCATGGTGTAAGTAAGAGTAGCTGAGATGGGGGGTGGGAGAATAATAAAAAGCACTTTTCATTCATTCAAGCCATCCAGTCTTATGAATTTGGAAAACAAATTCTTGATTAGTCTCTGAGCTGGGTTGTTTTCTTGCAGATATTTTATTACCCAACTAAGTAACATCATCAGGGCAAGCCCACTGTGTATGAACTGAGAGCCAGCCTCCCTCCCTCCTGGCAACTGACGATATTACCTAGTTGGATAATGTAACGTCTGTCTGAAAACAACCAAGCTCAGAGAGCACCAAGGAACCAACAGCTATAAATATTCTCTTCTATTGGAAACACATCTTTCACTACAATTTCGTGAGATGATCCTGGGAGACCTTTTTTCAATTTCTATTGCCTTTCTGCAATGGAAATATTTACAACGTAGGGATATAACTACTTTACAGGATTATACGCCAAGTTTGCCTTTAAGCTAAATCAGGCAGACAAGTGATAAAAGTGAAATATTTTTTTTTCTTTCAAATAAATAGTCTACGTTAGAGAAGCTTTATTTTTTTTAAAAGCACCCCATATCAAATAAAAGCCAAGGAGCTCTTGTTCTAGATAGACAGGCAAAGCTATTAGATTAGGGAGAAGCATTCTAATGGAGCTAGTTCCGTTGTTTTTACTTATTTATAAGTAAAATTTTCTCTCCCATGATGGATAATATACAAATCAGGTCCCTAATATATCACAGAAATGTCAAATGCGATGCTGCACTGGAAAGCAATTTATTGCAAAGCCTATCCAGAAAAGGGAAAATTGTTCTATTTCTTTCCCTGGTAAAAGCCTCTCCCGATATGAGTTTTCTGTTTGGGAAAAATTCTTTTTTTTTTTTTTTTAAAAAAAGCATGTTGATGTACAAAGATGCTTATATTATTTTTATGTAGAATAATGCATGAGCTGAAAAGAAGTCCCTCCTGATCCATTTCCTCTAATTCCATCACTACCTAGGGAGCATAAGATCTTCCAACATCCTTATTCTTGGGTATCCCACAGATAAAACCCCAGGAGCGCAGAGAGAAATCTCTGTACCGGTTCCATCAGTTTTGGAAAACTTGCAAAAAAAAAAAAAACCCCCACAAAACACCTTAAATAACTGCCAGTGTTGGTTTTGACTGTTCTGGTTACAAAATAATAATAATAATAATAATAATAATAATAATAATAATAATAATAATAATAATAATAATAATAATAGTAGTAGTAGTAGTAGTAGTAGTAGTAGTAGTAGTAATAATAATATAAAGTTGGAAGGGACCTTGGAGATCATCTAGTCCAACCCCCAGCTCAGGCAGAAAACTCTATACCATTTCAGACAAATGGCTGTCCAGTCTCTTCTTAAAAACTTCCACTATTGGAGCATTCACCGTTTCTGGAGGCAGGTTGTTCCACTGGTTAATTGTTCTAACTGTCAGGAGGTTTCTCCTTAGTTCTAGATTGCTTCTCTCCCTGATTAGTTTCCATCTGTTGCTTCTCGTCCTGCCTTCAGGCGCCTTGGAGAATAGCTTGACTCCCTCTTCTTTGGGGCAGCCCCTGAGATATTGGAACACTGCTATCATGTCCCCCTTGTGCGTTTGACAGCGGTACCATTCCTGAAAATCTCCTGGCTTTGTTGTTATAGCCTACTTTCCATTGTTTACCCATCCACCCCAAAAGGGATGGATGGGCCTGATCTCCCTTTCAAGCTAGACATTATGTCAAGAGCTCCTGTTGCCTGTCGGGTCCTGAGTAGACCACATGGCTGGAGATCTGGGCTCTCTCTTGTGGAGAAGATCACAACAGCACTACAGTTCTGTGCAGTGGTGATGTTACCTGGTGTGGTGATGAGTACAACCAAGCTCAAAGAGCACCGAGGACTTCTAAGTGGCAACCTTTTCATGACTGAACTTTGCTCCTGAGTCCAGAAAGTTGGGGTAACTCCAACTCCCAGAATTTCTCACTGGCCAACAATGGTCATTGTGAAAATTTTGGTGAAAGGAAATTTATACTCTGTGAGGGCAGAGAAAGATGATTTTATTTATTTATCGAGTGTTTAGAGATGCCTACCTCCATGCAAGACTTTGGTGAAGGATGCTTCAAGACTGAACCGCAACAGCCTGGCACATGCAACAAACCAGCATTGTGTTGCTGGAATTGGATATATCTAGTTCAGGGGTAGGCAACCTTGGCTCTTTTATGACTTGTGAACTTCAACTCCCAGAATTCCTGAGCCAGCCATGCTGAGGGGAAAGGGAGAGGTTTCCAAGCTGAGCCATTCTGGCTCAGGAATTCTGGAAGTTGACATCCTCAAGTCATAAAAGAGCCAAGGTTGCCTACCCTTGGTCTAGTTTAATGAAGAGAAGGTTGAGGGGGGACATGATAGCAGTCTTCCAGTATCTCAGGGGCTACCCCAAAGAAGAGGCAGGACAAGAAGCACCAGAAGGCAGGACAAGAAGCAACGGATGGAAATTCATCAAGGAGAGTGAGAACAATTAACCAGTGGAACAACCTGCCTCCAGACGCGTTGAATGCTTCAACACTGGAAGTTTTAAAGAAGAGACTGGACAGCCATTTGTCCGAAATGGTATAGAGCAGTGATGGCGAACCTTTTAGAGATCGAGTGCCCAAACTGCAGCCCAAAATCCATTTATGTATCGTCAGGTGCCAGGCGGGTGTGGCCCATTGGGTAGGTGTGGCCAATTGGGTGGGCATGGCCCATTGGTTGGGTGTGGCTGCAGTGGTAACAGCAGACTGGGTGGGCCTAAAAAGTTCAATCAATCAGTTCCAACTTTGCGAGATCTCCCCCCCCCCAGAAGTTGAAATTGATTGATTGATTGATTGAACCTTTTTTTTTTTTTGCACATGGTGGCGGAGGCCCAAAGAGAGAAGGTTTTATAAAACCCAGCTGAAGGCCTAGGACTGGGGCAACGGCGCGTGTGCTCACAGAGAGGGCTCTGAGTGCCGCCTGTGGGCACACGTGCCATAGGTTCGCCACCACGGGTATAGGGTTTCCTGCCTGAAGCAGGACTAGATGACTTCCAAGGTCCCTTCCAACACTATCATCATCATCATCATCATCCAGAACCCATCCACCAATCCTTGCACTGTATCTAATATTCTTCATCCATGCCTGACTTTTTCTAGCAGTGGGAATCCCTACAGATCAATACAAATTCAGAGAAATAAAACTAAGCCTATTTTTTTCCTTTTCCAGGTGATGGTACAGTATCCACGAAGAGCTGCATTATCATATGGTAATCCTTTCAGCCAAGTTTTGAACTAAACTGTTGGCTTGCTTTGCAGAATACGTGAAACCATAAAACAGGCTAGCTTTGCATCACTTGATAAACCACACACACACACACACACACACACACACACACACAGCTCCCCCCAAAAGTAATCAAGATTAACATTATACAACTTTTTACAATGTTGTGTGAACGCCACTGCTACCTTTAACAGTCCTGGTTAAAAATGATATGTAAACATAACCAATGTGCATGAAATAAGTAGGGAAGGGAAGGCTAGCAAGTAGGTGTGGCTTCCAAAATCTAAATCTAGCATGCTGATAAAGATTAAGGCTGAATTTCCTAGGACAGGGTTCTTCAAACTTGACCCTTTTATGACTTGTGGACTTCAACTCCCAGAATTCCTCAGCCAGACCGGCCAAGTTTGAAGACTCCTGAATTAGAGAGTGCTGACTCATGCACGAGGCAATCTATACTCTGATTGGTTGCTGTGGGTATGAAAGGGGCGTTTCCCTTTTCCTCCCGCCTTTTTTTCCTGTGTGTTCTGTATACTGTTTGATTTACCTCAGGCACTGGCTGAGGAATTCTGGGAGTTGAAGTCCAAAAGTCATAAAAGGGCCAAGTTTGAAGACCCCTAGTCCTAGACAATTCCAGCCTTGAACCACTTTATCAATGGGAAATATTATTCTATCGATTATTTCTCTAATCGTATGAGCAAGGACGTAATAGTGTTTTAATAGACACATATAAGCAGACACCAAGATTCAGAGACAAATCTGGCCGTGGTGGTTTTGCAAAAGGCTTTTTGGCTGTGAAAACTGTAAAACTGGAAGCACAATTAGACAAAACAAATGGCGCAAGAGACAGACAGGGAATGGCAGAAGACACAAAAGCCCGGAGAAAGAAAGAAAGAAGAGAGAGAGAGGGAGGGAGGGAGAGAGAGAGAGAGAGAGAGAGAGGGAAAAAAAAAAGCCAGGGCAGGAACAGCAACAGAAGATAAGCTAAAAATTTTTGGGATGGAAAAGGAATATACAACCAATGAAACAGAGAGGAACGAAAACACACAGGAACTAACTTTCAAGGTCAAGCTCAGGGTCACTGAGTGGACTGCTGAGGCCAGAATCTGCAGAAAACAGTAAAACAAAAAGAAAAACAAAAAAAATATATATACACTTGTATAAAAGAAATGCTACTCAACCAAGAAGAAACAAAAACGAAACCAACAACAGTAACAAAAAAAAGGCAACACAAAATTTAAGAGGAAATGAAAGGATCTTTTTTTTCCTTCTCCCTTCAGGGAATAGGACAGCATGCAGGAAAATGTTTTTCCTTGTTTTCGTTGAGGCTCATGTTTTATGTGCTGGATGCATTCCTAGCGCAACGGTATCAGGTCTTTTTAATAAACATGAGGATGTCTGTATTTATATCTGGTTATTAAAATAGAGAAAGACATTCAGCAAACAACCTTGGAAGGCAGCTTCCCCCATCCTTCTCTCCTATCTCCTCCAGAACAGTTGAAATGTGCTGAGGTGGTTTTTTTTGGGGGTTTTTTTTTTTAACTTTTTAAGATAGATTTGCTTTAGAAAGATGCATTTCATTCTGCTGATGGAGTACTCTTATTTTCATACATGAATATTATGCACAGGCAAAAATATATGTAAATACATATACCGCATACCACATATGTATGCAAGTGAGAAGTATGCATGTAAAAAAACAACCCCAGACTCTCGCAGAATAACTGAAAACAAAGACAAAGCCAGTAGAAAGGTTATGTAAATATTGAGTGAAAATATCAAAACAACTGGAAGACACGCAAATTAAACATACAAATAAAAATGGTGGATTCTCTGTGCTCCAGAACTAGCGCTAAGTTGTCACACCATTTACATTTGGAAGAGAATACGCTCCGACTAACTCAATGGAACCTCAACAGATCCATATAGGATTGTCCTGTAAAAGTCCTTTGCATGTGCTTGGGACCGGTTTTTCAGAGTCGTGCAAGATGCTACCACTTTTCCTATTTTTTAAAAAAAATAATAAAATAAAAACTTGTCTTCTCACTGTTATTCCCAAGATCCTAGATTTATCCTACCGCACCTCTTAAGACCCAAAAAGATCTTTATCGTGCAGTCATTGTGCTTTGTTATGAAAATTCCTGCGGCTTTCTTTATTCTTATTTATTGCCAAAGCCTGACTTTGTCTCTGCATTAGTATCCAAGATGGCTAAAGAAATTCAGAATATTAGAAAATCCATATGATTATAATAAAAACCAATGGAGTTCACATCTGTGAACTCCTTTTGCTAATACCCCAATTTGCTTCTATCTCCTTGCCCAAAATAAAAAAAACGAACAGAAATTCTTGACACAACTTTAAAGGTAGCGTTTGGGACTGTGTATAACAGTGTATAACAACCACAATCGAAAACTGTCCCCCTGGCCACACCAGGATTCCTTCTGACCCTCTGCGTTGCTTCTTTTTTTTCCTCCAGTCTTGAAATTTGGACTGCAAAATTCAGAACTTAAATCATTTTTTTTTTTAGTCTATGCTTCACAGGTGGGGTGGCTTTTTTAATCGCAAGCCACAAAGCTGGGCTATTTTTCTAAACTGAGAGAGAGAGAGAGGATATATACAGGTAGATTTTGACTTACAACCATTCATTTTGCAACCGTTTGAAGTTACAACGGCACTGAAAAACGTGACTTACAACTGGTTTCTTGCAATTAAAATTGTTGCAGCATCCCCAGGGTTATGTGATAAAAAATTTCAACACCTGGCAACGGGCAGGTATTTATAATGGTTGCAGCAGGGGGGGGGCATGTGATCACCACTTATGACCTTCCCAGCTGGCTTCTGACAGGCAAAGCCAATGGGGCAAGGTGGGATCACCTAACACTGCAATGTTTCATTTAACAACTGTGGCAAAAAAGGTTGTAAAAGCAGATGTATCTCACTTAACAACCACTTTGCTTAGCAATGGAAAGTCTTCTGCCAACTGCGGTTGTAAGTCAAGGACTGCCTGTGCCTCCCTTTTACCTGGTCAAGTAGTCTCTCAGTGAGAAATCCAGAAGTAATTTCCCCCCAGAATTAATCAAGAATATATTGCCAAAATGTATTCTATTTTCCTGAAACATCCTGAACATTTTGAACGGCTTCCCTCCACCTCCAGAGAGGGGATAAAGGGGATGAAGCAAAGAAAGGCAGATAAAATAGTTTGGAGATAATAGAGCACCTTGATCAAGGGTGGATAATAACTAAGACCCTAGCAGCTGCCATTTAGCGCTCTTCAGAAGACCCCACCCTCTCCATGCATGAAAATTGGGAGTTTTAAGCCTTTGGCTTTAAGGTCCAATTATAAAATTTGGGGCAGCAAAAAACAGCATCTGCTCCCAAACGGAAATTCTCACTTTGTACCAAACTCAGTTTATTAAATGGGATTTAGTTCAGGTTAAAAAAGATTTACCGTATTTTCTGACGTATAAGACGACTCGGCGTATAAGACGACCCCCTACTTCGGAGACGATCTGCATGCTTTAGAAAGTCGTCTTATATGCCGGAAAATACGGTATTTAGTCGAATGACATTTTAAAAACATTAAAATAATGTTATTCTTGAATCACAGTTATCCTAATCCTGCCGTAAAGAAAGTGGAATTCTCCTTTGCAAACACGAGCTGTATGGTGCTTCATCTCCAGATATTTGGGCCCTGGTTTTTTTAAGTTCTGCCAGAGAAAAAGAGACACTTTCCCCCTCCCTCCTGCTATTTGAGTTTTGGCCAAACCCGGCTTAAATACGGTTGAACATTTGTTTGCGATCCAAAATGCCTAAAACAATATCAATGAATAAACCTACAGCTGAGCTCCTGCATTTCACCTCTCATTCTGGATAGCCAAAGCCCAAAATTAACCATCTTCTAGGGTAGCCCTAGACCAACATCCTTTGGTCTAAATGTCAGTTCCTAATCTAGAAATGTCCATTAAAAAAATGGAAGAGGCAGGGAAGGGAGGGGGGAAAAAAAGGGGAAAGAAGAGAAAGTAAGCGTGAAACCCCAGAGGGGCCATTTTACACTGGCAGGGAGTATTCAGGAAGGCGCAGTTTTGCAACCAGTGGCTGTGGAATAACTTTCCCTCAGAGAGGGATAGATCAGCTGCAAAAGAGATCCTCTTGCAGCGTTTGCGGTCTTGAAGGACAATAGCTCAGACTTTCCTTTGTCACGCTGGGGAGTGGCAAAGCAAAACAATCATTTGCAGCCTGGTTGGGCACAAAGCTGGAGGAGCTGGTCCCAGGAGTCAAAAGAAGCAGTTTAGGAAAGAATGCCGGGCTCTGGGAAAAGATCTGGTGATACCTGAGCTGCCTTGGGACGATGGCTTTGTTGACCGTGCTTATGCTATATGACGTTGTGCTTTATCTAACCCTAAGCCTCTGACATTGCCTTGGCTTAAATTTCCACTTGTCAGGAGGGAGGGAAGGAAGGAAGGAAAAGATACAGGGAAGGAAAGAAAACATACAAAGAAGGAAGGAACAAAAGGAAGGTTACATAGATAGAAGAATGAGGGAGGGGGAAGAAGGAATGAAACAAAAGGAAGGGAGGAAGGAAGGAAAAGATACAAGGAAGGAAGGAAGGAAGGAAAGAAAAGATACAAGGAAGGAAGGAACAAAAGAAAAGTTACATAGATAGAAGAAAGAGGGAGAGGGGAAGCAGGAATGAAACAAAAGAAAGGGAGGAAGGAAGGAAGGAAGGAAGGAAGGAAGGAAGGAAGGAAGGAAAAGATACAAGAAAGGAAGGAACAAAAGAAAAGTTACATAGATAGAAGAAAGAGGGAGAGGGGAAGAAGGAATGAAACAAAAGAAAGGGAAGAAGGAAGGAAGGAAAAGATACAAGGAAGGAAGGAAAAGATACAAGGAAGGAAGGAACAAAAGAAAAGTTACATAGAAGAAAGAGGGAGAGGGGAAGAAGGAATGAAACAAAAGGAAGGGAGGAAGGAAGGAACAAAAGAAAAGTTACATAGATAGAAGAAAGAGAGAGAGGGGAAGAAGGAATGAAACAAAAGAAAGGGAGGAAGGAAGGAAAGAAAAGATACAAGGAAGGAAGGAAAAGATACAAGAAAGGAAGGAACATAAGGAAGATTACACAGATAGAAGAAAGAGGGAGAGGGGAAGAAGAAATGAAGCAAAAGAAAGGGGGAAGCAAGGAAGGAAGGAAAAGAAAGATACAAGGAAGGAAGGAAGGATACACAGAAGAAAGAGGGAGGGAGGGAAGGAGAAACGAAACAGAAGAGGAGGGAGGGCACACTTCCTTTGCGGGGGGGGGGAAGGCCTGGTCCTAAAACAAGAGGGAGCTTTGTTTTGACACCAAAATTAAATCACCGTGCTCCAAAAACGAGGCGGGAATTCATGGGTTATTTGGAGCTTCAGACAAAACAGCAACTGCGGTGGCTGAACAAGGCAAAGTTGGATTCTCTGCCCTCCTTCCCTCCGTAAAATCCAGGGGAGCCCATCCCACCAATCCAGTTCTCTTTTGGAGTGTTAGAGGACCCTCTCCTCTCTTTCCCTGAACTACGTGTGCCTGGAATTAAACCTGCCTGGAATTAAACCGCCCACCATCTTCCAAGACCCCTGTCCACACACTACAGTACTTTACTTGCAACCAGCTGTTTGCGTGGAAACATCCCGGACATCTCTTTGATTTTAGAAGGGACACGCAGGTGTGCAAAGAAGCAGGTCATCTTCCATTCATGCAAAAGCGGAAACGCTGCTTCTCCCAGGGAGTCCCCACAGCTGTTTGGTGAAACGTTCTACAGGTGGTCCTTGGCTTACAACCCTTCGTTTAGCGACCGTTCAAAGTTACAGTGGCACTGAAAAAAAAGGGACTTTTGACTGTTTTTCACACAGTTTTTTTTTCCACACCGTTGCAGCAATCCCCATTGGTCACGCAATCAAAATTCGGGCACGCGGCTACTGGCGTATATGTTGGACAGCTGCAGCATCCTGGGGGGGGGTCACGTGATCACCCCCTGCAGCCTTCCCGCCAGCTTCTGACAAGCAAAAGTCGCTAGGGGAAGCCGGGTTCGCTGAACGACTGCACGATTCGCTTAAGAACGGTGGCAAAAAAAAACAAAAACGGTTGCGAAATGGATCCAAACTCACTTAACTGCTGCCTTGCTTAGCAACAGAAATTTTGGGCTCCGTTGCGGTCGTAAATTGAGGACTACCTGTAGTGAAAAAATATTACAAAAAAACATTCCCCTTTTTTCCCTTGTCAACGTAAGCATGGGCAAGTAAGAAAGCTTCTTATAAAATCCTTTTCAGCAGTTAAAAATGAGTTAAAAGCTTTTAAAGAGGGCCCCCATTTTAAATCAATTGAAACGGGCATTGTTCTAAATCAATGTTATTAGTTAATCACCTAAAGCTCCTTCTCTGCTAAGCAAAGCTAAATTCTCTTTATTCTACCAACAAAGTCACAAAAAATGTGCAGATTTCACCCCCTAGTCTAATTTATTCAGCACGATGAATTATGCCGGTCCATTGGCCCACCAAAAGCTTTATCCAGCTATTTCAGAATTCCAAGACTGTCTTGAAGAAAACGGGCTGAATAGTAGGTTGGTTTACATATAGTAATGGCCAAAATTGTGGAAACCTTTTGGGAAAAGTGTACAGTAGAAATGCCACCTTTAGTTAAGTTTCCACCCATTTTTCTTCTAATTTCTTTACAACTGTAGCCTGGTGCACTTAATAATACTATTTTACATCACTTTCTGGGCAACCGGTCAACTTTTTGCACCATTGCTTTAATTTTATTATGTTTTACAAACTCACTCAATGAAAGAACACAAAAAAAAAAAAAACCCCAACCAACTTGATAGCGATCACATAACACACTGACAAATGTCCTCCTCTCAGCTTCAATACATGACATCAATCACTGGATCCTCCTGTGATCTGATTGGCTCCTTTCCAAAACAAGATGACACCCGATTGGCTCTCTAAAGACTCAGGCTCATTGGCTACAATCAGATGAAGGAAAGCTACCTGATATCAACCTAAGCAAGTTGTGCTTCCTTTATCTGGTTATTTGGCTGTAACTTTTCATAGAATACAGTACAGATTAACTGAACAAACTTTGTTGCATTACATTCTTGATTAAATTATCTTTCCATTGATATATAAGTTTATGGTACTACTCAAAAAAAAAAGTAGTGTTATTAGCCATCAAACCTCAAAAATACACTTTCCTCAAAAAGCTTCCCACAATTTTGGCCACTACTGTAAAGCCAAATGATACCGCCCATCTCTCACCTGATAATAAAAGCAGACATGCGTGTCTTTGCAAACAGAACTTTGCAAGGGCACAGAGTGGTGTCATGCAGCCATCTAGGAAGATAGGAAGGGTGGCATGAAGCCGGTTACCTGGCGTCTGGAAGTTGATGCGTCGCATCTCCACAGGATCTTTCGGGTGGTGAGGGGCGATCTCGGCGTTATTCAGTAAACACTTGATCCGGGGCTCCGACTCTTTGCGTTTGCTGGAGGGAGAAAACAGGAGGAGGTGGGAAAGGAGCAGGTGAGTCAAGAGAAGGGGATCAAGTGCCAACCGCTATCGCGCGCAGCTGAAAACCTGCAGTGTTTAATCAGGCAAACATTGATCAACAAAGAGGATCAGGGGACTGGAGGCTAAAACATACAAGGAATGGTTGCTGGAATTGGGCATGTCTAGTTTAATGAAGAGAAGGACGAGGGGGGACAGGATAGCAGTCTTCCAGTATCTCAGGGGCTGCCCCAAAGAAGAGGGAGTCAAGCTATTCTCCAGGGCGCCTGAAGGCAGGACAAGAAGCAACGGATGGAAATTAACCAAGGAGAGAAGCAACCTAGAACTAAGGAGAAACTTCCTGACAGAACAATTAACCAGTGGAACAACCTGCCTCCAGAAGCGGTGAATGCTCCAACACTGGAAGTTTTTTAAAAAGAGACTGGACAGCCATTTGTCCAAAATGGTGTAGGGTTTCCTGCCTGAGCAGGGAGTTGGACTAGATGACCTCCAAGGTCCCTTCCAACTTTATCATTATTATTATTATTAATTGGGTATGTCTAGTCTAGTCTAATGAAGACCAGGGGTGACATGATAGCAGTGTTCCAATATCTCAGGGGCTGCCCCAAAGAAGAGGGAGTCAAGCTATTCTCCAAAGCGCCTGAAGGCAGGACAAGAAGCAGCAGATGGAAACTGATCAAGGAGAGAAGCAACCTGGAACTAAGGAGAAACTTCTGACAGTTAGAACAATTAACCAGAGAAACAACCTGCCTCCAGAACCAGTGAATGCTCCAACACTGGATGTTTTTAAGAAGAGACTAGACAGCCATTTGTCTGAAATGGTATAGGGTTTCCTGCCTGAGCAGGAGGTTGGACTAGATGACCTCCAGGGTCCCTTCCAACTTTGTTATTATTATTATTAACTTCAGGCAAATAAATACTTGTGATCTTTTTTGAAGTGATTTACTCATTCCAGGAGAAGGGGGAATAATACATTAAAACTAGAAACTGCGCTTGACTTTCTCACTGCCGAGGACCTGCAAATTAAGCCTTTTCAGTACAGGTAATCCTCAACTGGAATGGAAGCGTAAAACGGTTTGCCCAGGTAAATTTGGAGAACATGAGGTTAAGCTCTATATACAGTACAGATGTGATAAGTGCTATCAGCTGCCTCAGGTCTCCTTCTGGCAATTATTAGCATTTGAGGGCTGCCACAAAGAAGAGGGGGTCACGTTATTCACCAAAGCACCAGAGGGCAGGACAAGAAACAATGGTTGGAAACTGATCAAAGAGAGAAGCAACGTGGAATTAAGGAGAAATTTTATGACAGTGAGGACAATTAACCAGTGGAACAGTTTTCCACCAGAAATCGTGGGTGATCCATCACTGGAGATTTTTAAGAGACTGGACAGTCACTTGTCTGAGATGGTATAGGTTCTCCTGTTCGAGCAGGGGGCTGGACTAGAAGACCTCCAAGGTCCCTTCCAGCTCTATTCTATTCTGTCTTTTGCCTATTTCGGAGTTAAAAAGAACCGTGGTGGTGCACTGGTTAGAATGCGGTATTGCAAGCTAATCCTGCCGACTGCCAGCAGTTCGATTTTCACTGGCTCAAAGTTGACTCCGCCTTCCATCCTTCTGAGGTCGGTAAAAGGAAAAGCCAAACTGGGCAATATGCTGATATTTGTAAACTGTTCAGAGAAGGCTGTAAAGTTTAAGTGCTATTGCTAAAACTGGCTTGCATTTGTACAGCTGGCAATAGATTAGTAAGCTACAATACCCTGTCTCTTCCACTTTTATTTTCTCCCGTTTGCAGGAGTATTCCTGACTTTCAACTGCATCAAAGATTTAAAAAACTCTTTAAAAAAAAACCCTCTTACCTGTCTGGCTTGCTGTCCAGGAAAGCATAAAAAAAAAAAAAAAGGGGGGGGGGAAGGAAAAATAGAAGACATATATTAGACAGTAGCTGCGAAATTCTCGGTTATCTTTAAACCTCCGTAAGAGCTCAGGAATCTTCCAAGATCAAAGCTGATGATCACGTTTGGAAGTTCAGACTTCTAGATATATTTTTGGTCTGTATCAGTTTTCCCCAACTAGATATCTTCCAGCTGTTTGGGGTTAGAGCTCTCTCCTGCCCCCACTCCCCCCAATAGTTATCATGCTTAGATATGTATAAATAGATTTTTATAAATAACTCAGTGGTTCTCAACCTTTTTAATGCCGCGACCCCCTAACTGGTCGTAAGTCGAGGACTACTCAACCGGTTGTAAGTCGAGGACTACTCAACTGGTGCAGCACCGTTTCCAGAATGGGACTTTTGGCGGGCTCAGCAAGGCAGAGACAGCCTGGACAATTCCTATTGGCTTTTGAAAGCCAATAGAATTAGACTTTATTCAAGAGAGTCTATTCTATTGGCTTTCAAAAGCCAATAGAATAAAAGGGAGTAGCACAGCTAAGGAAAAGAGGGAAAAAAAAATGGCGGACTGCTTTGTTTGGCGACCCCCGTGAAATGGTCGTTCAACCCCCAATGGGGTCCCGACCCACAGGTTGAGAACCACTGAAATAACTTAAGGTGGCAGACATACCGAATACTCCTTCCTCCTCCTACTCCCCCCCCCATGTCAACAACCCCGTAAGGTGGTCTGGATTGAGAGAGGGACCTGGCCAAAGTCACCCAGACAGCTTTGATGCCTAAGGCGGGAGTAGAACTCAGCATCTCCTGGTGATTGGCCCAAAGTCACCAACTGGCTTTCACGTCTAAAGTGGGACTAGAACTCACTGTCTCCTGGTGATTGGCCAGTACCTAAATCACTTAATCAAACTGGGTCTCAGGGTTAGATTATTTTGCCCCAGGAGACAAAATCCTTCCAGGAAAAAAAAAAATCTGCTTTAAAAAGAAAAAGGAACAGCCCAACCCAAGGAAGAGGATCCTCACAAACCAAAGAAATGGACACCCCCACTTACTTCTTGTACAGGAGGATTGCAATAACAATGCAGATAATAAAGACTACAGCTAAAACCGGTCCAATCACCCAGATCAACCCCTCCTCTCCTTCAATCTTGGGCTGGGGGTCAGAGCTGTCCATCTGGATGGGGTCAGAGAAGGGACTGGCAGCGTACAGCTGAAACAGAAGTCAAGTACAGCAAGCGGGTAAGGCAGAGGTGAGGAACTATGGCTCCTTCATGACTTGTGGACTTCAACTCCCAGAATTCCTGAGCCAGCATGGGGAAACTACGGCACCTTCATGACTTGTGGACTTCAACTCCCAGAATTCCTGAGCCAGCCATTGAAGTCCACAACTCATACAAGGGCCTTAGTTCCCCATCCCAGGCTTAAAGGAACACATCTATAGCAAGATTTCCCTTGGTCTTCTCATTAGGGAAAGGTAGATAAGGGGTAGAAAGCAAAGATATTAAACAGACAGCTCTGAATCAGATCAGCGAACGTGAGTGAAAAACCCATGTCAAACAGTGTAATTTGGCATTGTGGCTGAGGTATAGAATAGCTGATTCAAATTAGTCACTTGAGATGTGCAAAATTCACAGACTGGGGAATGAAAGTTTCCAAAATTCTCCAGAATGAATTCTCCCAGGGCAATTTATGTGTTTTCTAAAGGAAGTCCTCTGACTCGGGACTTTTTCAAGATGTCCTGAGCATAACATTCCATATATAGCATTTCCTGGGGCCAGTTCACCCCTGAACTGGTGAATTTTGCACACCTTTGTTGGTTATTAAACTGACCCATTTCTGAGTTTGCGTATAATTGGATGAAACAGCTCTAGGTCTGTGCAAAGGGCTAAGAAAAAAAAAAACCCAACAACAACAATTTCCCAAAGCACAAGGTTAATGTTAAATAAATTTAGCCTGCTGAGTAAATACAGCTTCTACATTTTTAATTGACTTGCCCGAATGTGTGATATAAACTCAGGACGTAGGATAGCCACGTTCAAATTTAATTTAGCCTTTTATGCTCTTGTTTTATTATTGCAGCATTGGAAAATTTTCAATACACGTTATTATTTTTTTTTATTTTTGTGCTTGTTACTTTTCTACGTTTGGCCTTTACGGATATTGACTCTGAATACTTTGTAAGATGTTTGTTATAAGAAATATATCCTCTTTCCACTGCCCCTCACAATATTTTGGCTTTTTTATTCACAGCACGGTAAATTAATATCATTCAGACAAAAGCTATTAAAAACATAGAACGGAGCTCATCACAAGAATCTCCATTAAAATTTGGAATTAAGGAGAAACTTCCTGACAGTGAGGACAATCAACCAGTGGAACAGCTTGCCTCCAGAAATTGTGGGTGCTCCATCATTGGAGATTTTTAAGAAGAGGCTAGCTAGACAGTCACTTGTCTGAGATGGTATAGTTCTCCTGCTTGAGCAGGGGGCTGGACTAGAAGACCTCCAAGGTCCCTTCCAGCTCTATTCTATTCTAAATTCTAAAAGGAGATCAATGTTAACCCGTTCAGGCTCTTAAAATGCAGAGGGGACTCACAGGTTCACTGGCCTGCAGAACGGCCAATACGAAAATGACGTATTTCTGTCCGGCCTCCAGGGGTTTATTTTCAAAGCTGTCGTAGCGTTTCATATCCCCGAGGATGAAGAAAGGGGGCAGGATGTGGAAACGGGCTGCGATGTACGCTTTGTGGTGATCCAGCTGACGGGAATGGCGGAGGCTTCGCCGCTGCAGTCTTGAGATCTGCTGAATGAGCTGGAAAAGGAGAAAGCGGATAGCGAGGTGCGCTGAGATGAATAAGTATGAATAAGTAAATAAAGTAGTTCTCGAATTAGGACCGTTCATTTAGCATCGTCTGAAGCGTTGTTCTGAATTAACTTGGTAGGTCCAGTTGCTCAGAGATGTACGTACTGATGTGAAAGAAGCTGTGCCAATGTTTGAGGACAATGTTGTGTGTATAAAGACAGCAACGGGAGAACGTATCGGGCCCAGAAACAAGCATGTAGACCTAAAATACTGTTAACGTCAGGGAGGCTACAAAGCAGGGGTGTCAAACTCAATTTCATTGAGGACCGCATCAGCATTGCGGTTGCCTTTGGGAGGCTAGGTGGGTGCGGCCTACTGGGTGGGTGTGGCCAGCTCTACATCATTCGCGTCAAGGGTGCCTGTGGGGGGTCAGGGCAGGAGTGGGACAGATCTGAGGGTCTCTGGCAGAAAGGGGTGGGACCAGGGCAGAGCCCATCAAGCCGCATATGTGAAGTAGGTGAAGGCATTTGCTGGCCACTTCCAGGCGATGGTCCATTTCTTCATTTCTCACAAAGGGTGACACCTCCCCAGCATGCACCCAGGGGGCGGGGCCGACGCGGCAGGGGCTGGTTCCTCGCTGTTTCCAGACGGCCTTGTGGAGCTAAGACTGAATGTGTTTCAGCACAGATGGCCACCACAAAATTGTACATTGGCTCCCGGCCGGCCTGGGCCAGGGCCAAGGCAGTGGGGGCCGTTCCCTCACTGTTTCCAGGATGGCTTCGCGGACCACATGAAACCACTTCACGGGCCGCATCTGGCCACCAGGCCTTCTATTTTGACATGTCTGCTCTAAAGGATAAACTGATAAAGTTACGGCATTGTTCCACTGACAACAATATTACAGCCGATATGTTGACTAAGAGCTGAGGTGGTGCAACAGTGAGAGTGCAGTACTGCAGGCCACTTTAGCTGACTGTGTTCAGCAGGTCAGCGGTTCAAATCTCACCGGCTCAAGGTTGACTCAGCCTTCCATCCTTCCGGGGTAGGTAAAATGAGGACCCAGATTGTTGGGGGCAATGTAAATATATATATACATTGCTTACTGGTGTACACCACTTAGAGAGTGCTTGCACTTAAAGTGGTATATAAGTCTCATAAATAAATAAATAAATAAGCCCTTGAATGCAGGTGAGCATCAGGAATATGTAAAAGCATTTGGATTAACAGCTGTTTAGTTTTAAATAGGAGGAGTGTCAAGGTATTGATTTAACAGCTAACCAGCTTATGTATTGTAAGATGTAATGTAATGAATGGGAATGACTCAGCAGGGTCTGTGTCTCTTTAAGAGCCTTTGTATAAAGGGAAGGCTTTGCTGATGTGTTCTCTCTCTTCCGTTTCCTGCTGTAACTGTGGTTTGTTGGATCTGTTCTGTCCCAGCCTATGTGAGTCCATGTTAAGTTCACAAGCAGAAACCCTTCTTCCAACAAGCAGGCTGGACCCGCAGGAAAAAAAAACAACCTCCTTTTATTATTCACAGACTTGAGTCAATGTCCAAGGCAAACAAACACAGTTCACAGAGACTCGATCCTCAACACGAACGGCTGCATTCGGCAACCAGCACCTCCCATACCTTCCCCTTTTTTATGCAGCCCAGGCGTGGCTTCCTAATGCCTTCTCCTTTGCCTTTGCAGCCGCCCCATTGCATTCCTCTGTCCTACTCTCTTTTTTTGCATCCTGGATATCTCCCAGCTGTGATTCATCACTGTCCAACTCAGGCTCCCAGCACAGCTGCGTCTCAGCCTGAGCATGAGTAGAGGGGCCAGGCTCCTCATCCGACTGTAAGTCTTGGAGCTCCTCAGAGCCTTCCTCTGACTCGGATGTCCCTCCAGGCCCTTCCTCCTCCTCCTCCTCCTCCTCCTCCTCTGATTCCCCAGACTCAGCTACCGGGTCCACTGGCTGGCGAGGAATCACAACAGGATCCTGCTGTATTAGCACGTGTATGTATATTGTTCCTGGTGTACGACAGTGTAAATAGTGTAAGATAAACCACAGTTTACTATAGACCACTGTTTACTGTGTTTACTCCTGGGTTATCTCACGCAATAAGACTGTGCACGCTCTGACAAACCACCCCAACTTACAACAGCACTGAAAAAAATGGCTTACATATCAAACCTCGCACTTAACCACCAACCACAGCATTTCCAAGGTCACGGGATCAAAATTGGGGCGCTTGGCAACCAGCCTGTATTGATAATGGTTGCAGTGTCCCAGAGTCATGTGATCATCATTGGTGACCTTCCCAGCCAGCTGCTGACAAGCGAAGTCAGCGAGGAAAACCGGATTCACTTAACAGCTGCAATTGTTGGTTTAATTTTGAAGGACCACTTTTGTCATCTTACATTTGCAAATGTAGCTTAGATCAGAGGTCCCCAATCTTGACAACGTTAAGACTTGTGGACTTCAACTCCCAGAATTCCTCAGCCAGCCAAGCTGGCTGAGGAATTCTGGGAGTTGAAGTCCACAAATCTTAAAGTTACCAAGGTTGGAGACCCCCAACTTAGATGACTACTATTGGACCCGTTACATTTCCAATCACAGTTATGCTACCTAGCTCACCATGGATTAGTTTGTTAATTAGAACAGGGGTCCCCAACCTCCGGTCCATGGATCGGCATCAGTCCGCGGCATGCCAGAAACCAGGGCGTGCAAACAAGTGCACCCCCATCCACGGGATGCAGACAACACACAAAACCACATCCCCCTCTGGTCCATGGAAAACCCTCTCTCCACGGAACCTGTCCCTGCTGCTCCAAAGGTTGGGGGCCTCTGAATTAGAAGACTCTCTGTAGGATATATTGTCAAATGCTTGTCTCCAGTGAAGATATATAACATCTACAGCATTCCCAGGATCTATCAAGGAAATTGCAAGTTCGAAAAACGAAACAAGATGAAATCTCTTAAAGACTTTTTTCATGGCAAATCCCCGCTTACCTCTTCTAAATCCATTTCTTCTGGACTGTTGTATGCATTATGGAATTGTCCACTTTTGCTTTTCTTCAAGGGTACCACCACAATGTAATAGGCTCTAATAAGGAAAGGAAGAAAGAAAAACAGGCCGGAGAATAGATTAAAAGAAAGAGGAAACAAAGGAGAAGAGCTCATCTAGATGGGCAATGTGATTAACTGGGGTGAGAAGTCAAAATAGGAAACAAATATTTATTGGGCTGTCTCACCAATGGCGAAAAATAATTGTCTCCAAGCAAAATGACTGTGGGATCTAGCTTACAAAATTCTATTCTATTCTATTCTATTCTATTCTCAATAAAGATTCTATTCTATTCTATTCCATTCTCAATAAAGATTCTATTCTATTCTCAATAAAAATTCTATTCTATTCTATTCTCGATAAAGATTCTATTCTATTCTATTCTATTCTAATTCTATTCCTTATTCTATTCTATTCTATTCCATTCCATTTATTCCATATTCTATTGTATTCTATTGTATTCTATTCTACTCTACTCTATTCTTTCTGTTCTATAATTTGAATGGTTCGTGTTTCATATGCTTTGATGGCTTCCAAATCTTGACCAGCTTCATATGCAAAGGCCAAATGCAAATGCTGAAAGGGAGAGATATAAACCGTGCAGCTAGATTCAATAGGGTTGCCCAATGTATACGTACTGAACTGGGGAGTCTGAACTCCTGACATCTGGCAGATTCACCATCACGTTGCCATCTATTTCATGTCGATAAGACACCTCTGGTTTTCTGCTCAGCATATTGGCTGCGGTCGACACCTCCACCTTCTGCTGAAGATCTCCTTTCTCGCTTCTCTGGCCCACGAGGGAGAACCGATAAGATGTTTTTGGCTTCAGATTGGTGATAAGCTTCTTGGTGGCACTTCCACCCACCTCAATCTCTTGACCGGTGTTCTCATGCCGGATCTGTGAGAAATGAAGGAAGCGGGCACAGAAGATAGATAGTTGGGGCCATATAAGAAACCCAGAAGAATCCTGCTATAACAGACCAACATTAACCTTCATCTTACACGTAGTCCTGGTAGGCAGGACAAGACGCAACGGATGGAAACTCATCAAGGAGAGAAGCAACCTAGAACTAAGGAGAAACGTCCTGACAGTGAGAACAATTAACCAGTGGAACAACTTGCCTCCAGAAGTTGTGGGTGCTCCAACAGTGGAAGTTTTCAAGAAGAGACTAGACAGCCATTTGTCTGAAATGGGATAGGGTTTATTGCCTGAGTAGGGGGTTGGACTAGAAGACCTCCAAGGTCCCTTACAGTCACTGAAAAAGGTGGCTTATGACTGTTTTTCTCATGACTGTTGCAGCCTCCCCACGCTCACGTGATCAAAATTTGGACACATGGCAACTGCTATGTATAATAATAATAATAATAGTAATAATAATAATAGTAATAATAATAATAATAGTAATAATAATAATATTTAAAAAATCGTCGCAGGATGGAGGCGGTACCTAGTAAGGCTGCCTTTTGCAATTGACTAATGGCCAATTTGTCAATGCCAATGGTGTTCAAGTGGTGCTCCAGATATTGGGGACGATATATGTAACACCATCAATTATTATTAACTATTATTATTATTATTAATCATCATCATCATCGCACACAGCCACATGTTCAGACTGGATTTGGCATTTTTGTCTATCTATTGAATCCTTCCCAAGGACCTGGGATAGGCAGATTTATTTATTTATTTTATTTATTTTCAGTGTTTATATGCCGCCCAATCCCAAAGGACTCAGGGCGGCGTACAAAGTTAAAACAATGATAAAACAATAAAATAAAGCAGTCATACCGCGAGTCCGATCATATCCCGGCCCCCCGGGGACATCAGTCCCAGGCCTGCTGGAACAGGAGGGTTTTAACGGCCTTCTTAAAAGCCGGCAGGGTGGGAGTAGTTCGAACCTCGGGGGGAAGTTGATTCCACCAGGTCGGAGCCACCACAGAAAAGGCCCTTCCCCGAGGGCCCGCCAGCCGACATTGTCTGGCCGACGGGACCTGAAGGAGGCCCAATCTATGGGACCTCATCGGTCTCTGGGAGCTGTGCGGCAGAATGCCGTCCTGTAAGTAACCTGGCCCTATGCCATGAAAGGCTTTAAAGGTGATAACCAACACCTTGAATTGCGTCCGGAGACCCACAGGAAGCCAGTGCAGCTCGCGGAGGATAGGTGACACGTGGGCGTACCTTGGCGCGCCCACAATCGCTCTCGCGGCTGCGTTCTGAACCAACTGCAGCCTCCGAACACTCTTCAAGGGTAGCCCCATGTAGAGCGCGTTACAGTAATCCAGTCTTGAGGTGACAAGGGCATGAGTGACTGTGAGTAAAGCCTCCCGGTCCAAATAAGGCCGCAACTGGTGCACTAGGCGAACCTGTGCAAAGGTCCCCCTGGCCACAGCCGATAGATGTTGTTCCAGATTTAGCTGTGAGTCCAGGAGGACACCCAAGTTGCGTGCCTGCACTGAGGGAGGTAAATTTGCCCCCCCCCCAGGACTAAAGATGGACCATCCAGTTGGCCTTTGGGAGGCAAGACCCAGAGCCACTCGGTCTTGTCAGGGTTGAGTCTAAGCCTGTTCACCCCCATCCAGACCCTCACATCTTCCAGGCACCGGCACATCACGTCGACTGCTTCACTGAAAGGACACGGGGTGGAGATGTATAATTGGGTATCATCCGCGTACTGATGATACCTCACCCCGTGTCGCCGAATGATCTCACCCAGCGGTTTCATGTAGATGTTAAAAAGGAGGGGGGACAGGACCGAGCCCTGAGGCACCCCATAATCGAGGCGCCTAGGGGTCGATCTCTGTCCGCCCGCCAACACCGACTGCGACCTGTCGGAGAGGTAGGAGGAGAACCACCGCAATACGGTGCCGCCCACCCCCACCTCTCCGAGACGACGCAGAAGGATACCATGGTCGATGGTATCGAAAGCCGCTGAGAGGTCAAGAAGCACCAGGATAGAGGAATGACCCCTATCCCGGGCTCGCCAGAGGTCATCGGTCAGTGCGACCAAAGCAGTCTCAGTGCTGTAGCCGGGCCTGAAACCAGATTGAAAAGGGTCCAGATAATTGGTTTCATCCAAGGATCGCAAGAGTTGAGACGCCACCACCTTCTCTACAACCTTTCCCACAAAGGGGAGGTTGGAGACGGGATGAAAGTTCTTCAAAACAGCTGGGTCCAGGGAAGGCTTCTTGAGGAGGGGCCTCACCACCGCTTCCTTTAAAGGTTGCGGGAAAGACCCCTCCATCAAGGAAGCATTGATTATCGCCTGGAGCCAGCCTCGTGTCACCTCCCTACTGGCCGAAACCAGCCAGGAGGGGCACGGGTCCAATAAACAGGTGGCGGCATTCATTGCCCTCACGGCCTTGTCCACTTCATCAGGGGTCACAGGCTCAAACTCGCTCCAGATAACATGACTAAGACCAGCCCCCGGCAACTCGGCTGGCACTGCCCAGTCAGAGTCCAGGTCCCTCTGAATCTGAGCGATTTTGTCCGAAAGAAACTGAACAAACTCCTCAGCTCTCCCCTGCAAGGGTTCCTCCACCTCCTCCACTTTAAGAAGGGAGCGGGTCACCCTAAACAAGGCGGCCGGGCGAGATTCTGTGGACGCAATAAGTGCGGAAAAGTGAACACGCTTTGCCGCTCTTATCACCACTAAATAAGTCCTAAGATAGGCTCTTAATAGTGATCGGTCAGATTCAGAGTTACTGGCCCTCCAATGTCGCTCTAGACGTCTCTTGTGGCGCTTCATCTCCCGGAGCTCCTCAGTAAACCAAGGCGCCCTCCAGGGACTACCACCACAGAGAGGTCGCAAAGGCGCAATTCGATCCAGGGCCCCGGACGCCGCCTCATTCCAGGCCGCAACCAGGGACCCGGACGAGTTGTGGACAAGGGAGTCAGGTATTTCCCCAAGCTCCTCCTGGAACCGATCTGGGTCCATTAGGCGCCTGGGGCGGAACCACCTAGTCGGTTCCCTCTCCCTGCGATGGGGGAGTGATGCTCTGAAGTCCAGCCTCAATAGGAAATGATCTGTCCATGACAAGGGCGAGATCTCTATTCCCCTTAATTCCAGATCATGTCTCCATTGCCCTGAGAGAAACACAAGGTCGAGTGTGTGACCACCCCTATGGGTCGGATCCTGAATTACTTGGGTCAGGTCCATGGTTGCCATGGAAGCCATGAACTCCTGCGCCGCCTCTGAGCGATCGCCGAGTGATGGTAGGTTAAAGTCCCCCAGTACTATAAGTCTGGGGAACTCCACCGCCAACCCGGCTACTGACTCCAGCAACGCAGGCAGGGCTGTTGCAACGCAGCTGGGAGGTAGGTACGTCAGCAGCAAGCCCAACTGAACCCGTGAACCCAACCTCAATAGGAGGGACTCACACCCAACAACCTCCGGGGCAGGAATCCCACAAGGACTCAAGGACTTCCGAGCGATGACTGCCACTCCCCCACCCCTGCCCTGATGTGGATATTATTATTATTATTATTATTATTATTATTAATCATCGCACAGTCAGCCAGATGTTCAGACTGGATTTGGCATTTTGTCTACCTATTGAGTCCTTACCAAGGACCTGGGATAGGCAGATGTGGATGTTTGATGGTATTACAGGTATCGTCGCAGGATGGAAGCAGTTCCTAGTAAGGCCGCCTTTTGCAATTGACTAATGGAGAATTTGTCAATGCCAATGGTGTTCAGGTGGTGCTCCAGATATTTGGGACGATATCTGTAATACCATCAAACATCCACATCTGCCTATCCCAGGTCCTGGGTAAGGACTCGATAGGTAGACAAAATGCCAAATCCAGTCTGAACATCTGGCTGACTGTGCAATGATCAATAATAATAATAATGATGATGATAATAATAATAAAGTTGGAAGGGACCTTGGAGGTCATCTAGTCCAACCCCCTGCTCAGGCAGGAAGCCCTATACCATTTCGGATAAATGGCTGTCCAGTCTCTTCTTAAAAACTTCCAGTGTTGGAGCATTCACCGCTTCTGGAGGCAAGTAGTTCCACTGATTAATTGTTCTCACTATCAGGAAGTTTTTCCTTAGTTCTAGGGTGCTTCTCTCCTTGATTATGTATTTATAACGGTTGCCGGGATCATGTGTGTCCCGGGATCATGTGATCATGTTTTGCCATCTTCTGACAAGCAAACTCAATGAGGAAGCCAGTTTCACTTTACAACATCGTCAACAGCTTCACAGTGATTCATTGAAGAAAGTCATAAAATGGGCCAAAACTCACTTAACAACTGTCTTGCTTAGCAACACCAATGTTGGGCTCCATTATGGTCATAAGTTGAGGACTACCTGTATTTCCCACAGTAACCAAACAGGTGCATGCATCTAGGAACCGTACAAATAGGATCTGGACACACTGCCTCTTTCTATTTATGTTCCGTAGCAGTGTTTCACTGTTTTCACCGACAGTGTTTGGGGAAACCCTAGAAATCATTGATGCTTATTACGCCTAGTAGCCATGGAGAACGTCAGCCTCTGTGGATTTTTTTTTTTCCAGCTGTCCAAATCTTTTGTCATTACAATGTTGCATGGCAGTAAATTCCCTAATTTAGCTAAACGGATTTCAATTAAGCAGGAAGAAAGAAATAATTTCCGCAGGGATAATTTGTTGGAAAATGATCTAGGTTGCTTCGGAAGAGGGCAGTTTTTCCCTCTCGTGACAGATTTTTGAGCAAAATACAGCGCCTTTTGCCCAGGCCTGTTTTTGGACCGAATAAACTGTTGATCGAATAATTTTGACGGAATAACAAAGGTGTTTATTTATTTATTTAATTTATTTATGAGACTTATATACCGCTTTAAGTGCAAGCACTCTCTAAGCAGTGTACACCAGTAAGCAATGTATATATATATTTACATTGCCCCCAACAATCTGGGTCCTCATTTTACCTACCCCGGAAGGATGGAAAGCTGAGTCAACCTTGAGCCGGTGAGATTTGAACCGCTGACCTGCTGAACACAGTCAGCTAAAGTGGCCTGCAGTACTGCACTCTATAACTGCTGTGCCACCTCAGCTCATATTCCAAATAGTTTCAACTGAATAACTGTTCGAAACAAGGGCGATGACAAAAGTAGGCTGCGTGTCATGACGTCCCAGCACAAATTGCACAAAAGGGGATCCTGCATCCTTTGTATAACAGAGGCAATTTGGTGGGTGATCCACGGACCAAATTGCCTCTATTGCACAAAGAATGCAGGATCCCCTTTTTTCAAGGATTTCTTCTTCTTGTTGTGCCATATCCATTATCGGACGTTGGCTATCACGTTGGTGATCCTGTTTTTATCAGCAGCCGCATGAAAAAGTGCGGCTGAGTTTTGTTCAAATCAGTCCCTTAGATTTTGAAGCCACGATGTTCTTCTTCTGCCTGGACCTCGTTTGCCTTCGCTCTTTCCCTGGAGGATTAAATGGGAGTATGCCGTATTTTTCTGGGTGCCGCATCCCATGTCCGAAATATTCCAATTTTAGTTTTTTAATTGTTTTGATGATTTCCCTTGGCTTTCCCAGGCGGCTTATCGCCTCCTCATTTCTGATCTTGTCAACCCAGCTTATAGGTATCAGCCGCCTGTAAATCCACATTTCAAATGCTTCTAGTCTCTTCAGGTGGCCTTCTGTCAGAGACCAACTCTCTACTCCAGTGATGGCGAACCTTTTAGAGGCCGAGTGCCCAAAACTCACTTATTTATCGCAAAGTGCCAACACGGCAATTTAATCTGAATACCGAGGTTTTAGTTTAGAAAAAACAACTCATACATTAACATCTTTTGTCTTAAAAGAAAAACACAATAACAAAGCTTTCAATGATACAAACAACTTTTTATTAAAAAGTAAAAATTTGGCATGCTTTTGAACAATGAATGTGATTTTTGCTGTTGTACGCATGCTGACAATTTGTCTAACCTTGGCTTATACTTTGTAAGTTTGAAAGCAACACATGTAGCACTCAGGTCACCTGTTAGTCTGTTTCTGGTGTCAGATTTGATATAATTCAAAGCTGAAAACAGCGCACTCGCTCTGGAGGCTTGTTTTGGCTAGGAAGGGGCTTGAAAAATGGCTTTTTCCTGCAAAAACCTAGCCAAAGAGCGAGGTGCATGTGCCCACAGAGAGGGCTCCGAGTCCCCCCTCTGCCACGCATGCCATAGGTTCACCACCACTGCTCTACTCCAGAGGAGGATAGAAAAAAATATAGCATCTGACAAGGGGTCTCTAGCAGACATTAAACATGTACCTTGTATGAAATAGGAGAGTTGTAATTTTCAGGAAACTCCCAGCCCAGGAGGACCGACGTCTTGGTGATCATTTTCACTCTGAAGTTTTTGGGAAAAACTGTGGGGAAGAAAAACAGTCAGCAAAGAGCAGAGCGGGCGACTCGGAGTGAAAACGACAAGAGTTTGGATATCATCAACCGTGACGTGTTTTCTACACACTGCGTCCTACTTCAGCCCCCCCCCCAAATTACCTTTGGCCATCTGTGCCTCTCGAAAAACTCTTATCCAAGCCTGCAACACCCTGTTACACTATTGTTTTTTAAAAAAAACACCACCATGTGATCCCAGTGCCCTTACAGCATCCCACTACAAACGAAATTCAACTACAAATTCTCCCATTTGGCTGCTGAGGATGGAAACTCTGCGTGGAATATAACGTGGGTTTGATTTTAAAACTGGTTTGCACAGGTGTATTTTTCTCCTTGACCGGCTTGCAAAAAAAAAAAAGAAAGAAAGAAATAAAGGAAAGAAAGAAAAAAAAGAGATCGAAAGAGATCGAAGAGAGGGAGGGGGGGCAAAAGCTGAAGAAAAAACTCCGCCCACCTGTGTTGGCAACTGCTCCGCCCAGCTGTCAATCAAGAGGCTGCCTGGACTGGACTTTAGCGGGAAAAAAAGGAAAAAAAAAGACTTACCTGCCAAAGGCAAAAGGGAAACCACCTGCCTTGTTATGATTTGTTTTTAAAAGCCTGCTTGCTTTTTTCTTTTTTTTTTTTTTTGTTTAAAGTGGTACTCACACGCCGTATCTTCAAGCTGGCGAGGAGTTTAGGATTACAGCTGTTTTTGGGTTAGGTTTTTGGCTTCTCTGCCTTCCAGGATTCAGAGAGAGAGAGAGAGACCCTTTGGGGCAGAAACTGGCAAGTCCTACCTTGATCCAGAAGGACCGTCCGATATTGAACAGTCGGGCTGTACGGCCCGGGACCTTTACTGGTATGGGCTCGGATTTTAACATCGTAAGCGGTGTTGGGCTTGAGACCGTTCAGGATGTACGAGTTTTCTGGAGAGGGGGGCAGCTCTTTCTCCTGGGGGTTTCCCGAAGAGGTGGTCTCCCGGTAGGCCACGGTGTACTTGACGATGACCCCGTTCCTCTCGGCTAAGACGGGGGGCATCCACTTCACCTGGACCGATCTGGAGGTGATGTTGCTCGCCTCGAGAATCTGGGGGTAACCCTTCGGCGCATCTTCTGGGATGGCTATTTCCTGCAGCGCTTCCTCCCCAAAGCCAGCTCGGCTCTTCACGGCTAGCTTGAAGACGTACGTGGCACCTTTGTGGACGTGGGTGGCTGTGTATTTGTCCTCCTGGGCGGCGAATTCCAGGGTGGCCAGCGGGTCGACGTCCTTGCGGCCGAACTGGAGGCGGTACCCCAGCACTTGGCTTTCGGCTTCCAGAGGGGGTTCCCATTTGACCAGGAGAGTGTTTTCTTGGGTGGGATAGACGGACAGGATCGGCTTTCCTGGGACTGGGAAAGAAAAGAGAAAACGGATTTGCGGCGGGAGGCAGCCTGCCAGGGTTGTACGTTCTTTTTTCTCACCGGCTATGCTGCGATATATTACAAACTACTTTTTTTTATCTGCTGTGAGGATATATAGCAGTGGTGGCGAACCTATGGCACGGGTGCCAGAGGCGGCACTCAGAGCCCTCTCTGTGGGCACGCGCGCCGTCACCCCAGTCCTAGGCCTTCAGCTGGGTTTTATAAAACCTTTTCGCTTTAGGCCTCCGCCGTCGTGTGCAAAAAAAAAAAAAAAAAAAAAGGTTCAATCAGTCAATTTCAACTTCTCGCGGGAAAAAAAAGATCTTGCAAAGTTGGAATTGATGGATTGAACATTTTAGTCCCACTCACTCTGCCATTACCACTGTAGCCATGCCCACCCAATGGGCCACACCCACCCGGCGCTCGACGATGCATAAGTGGGTTTTGGGTTGCAGTTTGGGCGCTCGGTCTCTAAAAGGTTCGCCATCATTGATATATAGTATTAGATTTTAGGAGAGTTGTGTTGGTTAATATAGCCCCCCCCACAAAAAAAGATGTTGAGACTCTAGAGCAGTGGTTCTCAACCTGTGGGTCGGGACCCCATTTGGGGGTCGAACGACCATTTCACGGGGGTCGCCAAACAACGCAGTCTGCCATTTTCCCCTTTTCCTTAGCTGTGCTACTCCCTTTTATTCTATTGGCTTTTGAAAGCCAATAGAATAGACTCTCTTGAATAGAGTCTAATTCTATTGGCTTTCAAAAGCCAATAGGAATTGTCCAGGCTGTCTCTGCCCTGCTGAGCCTGCCAAAAGTCCCATTCTGCAAATGGTGCTGCACCAGTTGAGTAGTCCTCGACATACGACCGGTTGAGTAGTCCCCGACATACGACCGGTTGGGGGTCACGGCATTAAAAAGGTTGAGAACCACTGCTCTAGAAAGAGTGCAGAGAAGAGCAACAAAGATGATTAGGGGACTGGAGGCTAAAACATACGAAGAATGATTGCTGGAATTGGGTATGTCTAGTTTAATGAGGAGAAAGACGAAGAGAGAGAGAGAGAGAGAGAGAGAGAGAGAGAGAGAGAGAGAGAGAGAGAGAGAGAGAGAGAGAGAGAGAGAGAAAGAAACAGACACACACAGAGAAAGAAATAGACACAGAGAGAGACAGAGAATTCATCATCTCCTGATGATTGGCTCAAAGTCACCCAGTTTGTTTTTCATGCCTAAGGTGGGACTAGAATTCATGGACTTCAACTCCCAGAATTCCTCAGCCAGACATGGTAGCTGGGGAATTCTGGGAATTGAAGTCCACATCTTTTAAAGTTGTCAAGATTGAGAATTACTGTGGCAACCACCCCCAGTTTGAGAGAGCAAAGTCCAGAGCTTCAGGATCTGTGAAAAGAGGATGGTCCAGAAGAATAGACTTCATCTTCCAACTGTGCTTAGTCTTTTAAGATGAGGACTGCCTGTATTGCTTTTGTCTAATAAATTATTATACTGGGTGCCGACGAGGAAAACAGCCAATACATGAATTAATTATCTTCTTCAAACACGTTTTAGCAGTGGAAAAGAAATCCACTGATCAGTGACCCACTGGAAAGGTTTCAGGGGAAAAAAAAACGTTACCTGAAACATTGGGAAACATAATTAAAAATTATTATTTTGAAGCAGAAAGACACTGAGCACCTAGCTAATTGCTGATCTTCTGAAAAGATTGTCACAGGGTGTTGCTTCTGTTGAGGCATCATGAAAGAAAATTTTAAAAACAACCTACTTCCACAAATGGCTTAATATTTAAAAAGTTAATGCAATGAAAATTAAAGTTCATCCATATTAGGCACATCAAAGGTTTTTGTTGAATGTTTCAGCTGGAATATTCCTTCTGTTTTGGAAGGGGTAAAGATGGAAATAAGGGGATCTCAAAAAAAAAAGAGAAGGTAAGCAGATGATCAAAGCAGCCAACCCCATTTATGTCCAAGCGAAGTATGCAACCCAATGAAGGAGAATATTTGTAGCTGAGAGTTGACATGAGGGGTCCTTAGTGCTCTCTGAGCTTGCTTGTTTTCTTGCAGACATTTCATGACCCAACTAGGTAACATCATCAATGCTAGAAGGAAGAGGAAGAGGAGGAGGACTGTGGGGTCCTTGGTGCTCTCTGAGCTTGGTTCTTTCCTTGCAGACATTTCATGACCCAGCTAGGTAACATCATCAATGCTAAAAGGGAGAGGAGGAGGAGGACTGTGGGGTCCTTGGTGCTCTCTGAGCTTGGTTGATTTTTTGCAAACATTTCATTACCCAACTAGGTAAAATCATCAATGCTAAAAGGGAGAGGAGGAGGAGGAGGAGGAAAGAAAGAGGAAGAGGAAGGAGAAAAAAGAAAAAGAAGAAGGAGGATTGTGGGGTCCTTGGTGGTCTCTGAGCTTGCTTGTTTTCTTGCAGACATTTCATGACCCAACTAGGTAACATCATCAATGCTAAAAGGGAGAGGAGGAGGACAGAAAGAAGAAGAGGAAGGAGAAGGAGAAAAAAGAAAAAGAAGGAGGAGGAAGAGAAGAAGAAGAAGAAGGAGGAGGAGGACAACTGTGGGGTCCTTGGTGCTCTCTGAGCTTGGTTGATTTTTTGCAGACATTTCATTACCCAACTAGGTAACATCATCAATGCTAAAAGGGAGAGGAGGAGGAGCAGAGAAAGAGGAAGAGGAAGAAGGAGAAGGAGAAAAAAGAAAAAGAAGGAGGAGGAGGTGAAGAAGAAGAAGAAGAAGAAGAAGAAGAAGAAGAAGAAGAAGAAGAAGAAGAAGAAGAAGAAGAAGAAGAAGAAGAAGAAGAAGAAGAAAGAGGAGGAGGAGAACAACTGTGGGGTCCCTAGTGCTCTCTGCGCTTGGTTGTTTTCTTGCCGATGTTTCATGACCCAAACTAGCTGACATTATGATTCTGTCACTGACACTCGCTGCAGATGAACTTCTGTGGGTGGGTACAGCCAGTCCTTGACTCAGCTGTCTGGAGAATTCTACAGAAATCTATTTTAATCTTCACGTTATCAATCTATCCTGGTAAGCTTCTCTTTCATTACTTAAGGCAGACTATAAATTCTATACTAAACTACTTCGCTCACCATCTTAAATTAATCAGAGGTGAAACGTGATCGCTGCCTCAGTCCAGATGCACGCCAAGCACAATAACACGGCCAGCTTTGATAGATAGTTATTAAATGTATTACAGTTTTGTGAAAATAATTCAATTTCCCTATTCATAGGATTCCTAGATATAGTGAAAGCTTGTGTGTGTGTGTGTGTGTGTGTGTGTGTGTGTGTGTGTGTGTGTGTGTGAAAGGATGGTTTCTGGAAAAAAATAAAAGGACAAATAAAAACTAGTAGACTGTTAAAATGGAGAGAAAATTTAATATACCTGATATAGGATTATTAATGTGGAAACAGTCTTGTTTAGTGACTGTTTGAAGTTACAGTGGCACTGAAAAAAGACCATTTTTCACACATACGACCGTCATAGCATCCCCGTGATCATGTGATCAAAATTCAGAAGCTTGGTAACTGACTCGTATTTATGACAGTTGCAGTGTCCCTGGGTCACGTAATTCCGTTTTGCAAAATCAATGGGGGAAGTCAGATTCACTTAACAACCGGGTTACTAATTTAACAACTGAATGGATTCCCTTAACGACTGTGGCAAGAAATGTCGTAAAGCGGGGCAAAACTCACTTAACCTGTCTCGCTTAGTAACAGAAATTTTGGGCTCAGCTGTGCTCCTAAATGGAGGACCTGTATAATATATTTAAAGAGACTAACAACACACACACACACACACATAAAATCAGTGTACACACACAAAACACTTCACTATTCAATTATCTCAGTTGTGCATTCCTCAAAAAAAAAAAAAAAAAAAGCAAAGAGGGAAATGACAGAAGAACGAAGTGAGAAGAAAAAGAATATTTTTTGGGGGTATCAGAGATATCCATGAAGTCTGGGTGAAACATCTGAAGACGGCGTTTGGTCTCTCTCACCAACTGTCAAATTCTAATTTTTGAAGTTTTTTCAAAAGACCCTCACAGTACAGGTAGTTCTCAACATACAACCCATAATGGAGCCTACCCATTACGATCGTTAAAGTCATGATGGTCGTAATACAAGTTAGTCACGTTAACCAACCTGAGTGTCAACCCTGCTAACATTGGATGTTCTTGCTTTGACAATATATAAAAGGCACCTTGCTCCCCTCTAGATAGTGTTGCCAGTTTAACAGGCCCCACCTAATTGCGAAGGCCTCCTTTTCCCAGATTGCCCATCCCCTCTCGCTTTCAGTGAATTTTTGGGAGGTGTAGGCGCAGGGTTGCAGGACCCCACTTTTTTCTTTTGCAGTAATACAGCTCCAACTGTCACCTGGTACCATTCTTGCAATCGATCGGGTACTGCTCAATAGATGCATGCCTGATATATATTGTCAAAGCAAGGACATCCAATGTTAGCAGCGTTGACACCGAGTTTACAACATTTTTTGAAGGCGAATGAGACAATTGTAAGTGCCAATGCCATGGACGTAAGTGACACGTTTGGGCAAAACTGTTGTAAGATGCAGTCGTGTGACTGCGGGAGGCCTGCAAGTGGCCATCACGGGGGTCCTGCTGTTGAGAGCTGGAAGTTCAGTTATGTGACTGTGGAGCCCCCACCCCTCCCCCGGCAAATGGGTCGTAAGTAGCTTGAAGGTAGGTTGGTTGTAACTTTGAATGGCTGCTAAGTGACTGGTCGTAAGTCAAGAATTAATCTTTACCCGAGGGTCCTATAGGGTTGGTTTACAAGTCCACCCTTCTGGGATGCTCACCTGCTCCCTTGGTCACAACTGGCTTCGGTTTGCTCCGGGCCCCGTCCCCTTTCATGGTGTAGGCAGCAACTGTGACTGAGTAAGTGGTCTCTGGCTGAAGTCCAGAGATGACCATTTCCTGAGGAATTAAAGCAAAGAATTAACACAAAAAGACTTCCTTCCTTTCTCTTCTTTCCTTCTGTCCTCCCTCCCTCCCTTTTCTTTCTTTCCTTCATTCCTTCCTCCCTCCCTTTTCTCTTTCTTTCTTTCTTTCTTTCTTTCTTTCTTTCTTTCTTTCTTTCTTTCTTTCTTTCTTTCCTTCCTTTTCTTTCCTTCTTTCCTCTTTTCTTTCCTTCCTTCCTCCTTCCCTCCCTTTTCTTTCTTTCTTTCCTTCCTTCCTCCCTTCTTTCTTTCTTTCTTTCTTTCTTTCTTTCCTTCCTTCCTCCCTCCTTCCCTCCGTTTTCTTTCTTTCCTTCCTTCCTTTCTCTTTTCTTTCCTTCCTTCCTTCCTCCTCCCTCCCTTCCTCCCTCCCTTCCGGAAAACAACCAGGATCCAGCATGCAAGACACAGCACAAAGCAATCCTTGACCCATCACATCACAAGGAAACAGGGACAGGTGGGGAGAAAACCAGACATTCCGCATACCAAACACACAACTTGCAATGAAGACCCCGTATTTGCAGCCCAAAGCTTTGAGCAAACAGGGAGGGCTCCATTCTGTCTTGTCATCAGAGAAAATGGTCTTATCAACAGGACGTCTGTGGGTTCTAAAAAAGGGACCAAACCCCAAAGGGAAAAATGACTGTTCTCAACCCAGTTGGCTATAGAATAAGAGAGATGGAAGGGACTTTGGAAGTCTTCTTGTCCAGGGGTCCCCAATCCCCGGGCCGTGGACCAATACCGGGCTGCAGTATGCCAGCAACCAGTCTATATCTGCGAGATGCAGGCAGCCTAGAAGTGGGCCGCGGACCACAGATGGGGACCCCTGTTCTATAGCATAAAAATAAGCTGCTTGAGAATAAGAAGCCCAAAAGATGCATTTTACAAATCCTGCCATTTTCAGCAGCTCGGTTTGCACAAAGGACACACTTATCTTGGTTTAACCCTCGTGTCTTAACCTGGTTTATCTGGGTTTCCACAGCAGCACATTTATATTAGTTTGTGTATAAATTTGTATATTAATTTGTGTATTAAGCTGCTTTAACTGGGCACACTTTAACAAGGGCACACTTAGGTTGGTTTAACCATCACTTGTTAAGTTAGTTTAAAATGATCTGCCTCTTTGCACTGTTACGTTGATTTATCCATCGCCTCTTAAACTCTTTTAACAAGGTAAGGACACACTTATGTTGGTTTAACCTTCACCTCTTAAGCTATTTTATAGGATCTGCATCTTTGCACATTTACGCTTATCTATCCTCACCTCTTAAGCTGGTTTAACAGGCTCTGCCTCTCTGCAAACTTACGTTGGTTTAACTCTCATTTCTTAAGCTACTTTACAGGTATAGTATAGGTGGTACCTTGCTCAATAGTAGTAACTATGAAAGGGATCTCGGAGTCCTGGAATTGGGGATGTCTAGTTTAATGAAGAGAAGGACGAGGGGGGACATGATAGCAGCCTTCCAATATCTCAGGGGCTGCCATAAAGAAGAGGGAGTCAAGCTATTCTCCAAAGCGCCTGAAGGCAGGACAAGAAGCAACGGATGGAAACTAACCAAGGAAAGAAGCAACCTAGAACTAAGGAGAAACTTCCTGAGAGTGAGAACAATTAACCAGTGGAACAACCTGCCTCCAGAAGCTCTGAATGCTCCTACACTGGAAGTTTTTAAGAAGAGACTGGACAGCCATTTGTCCAAAATGGTATAGGGTTTCCTGCCTAAGCAGGGGGTTGGACTTGATGACCTCCAGGGTCCCTTCCAACTTTATTATTATTATTATTATTACTACTACTACTACTACTACTACTACTACTACTATTACTATTATTATTACCCTCACCTCTTAAGCTAACAGGATCTGCACCTCTTGCACACTCATGTTGGTTTAACTCTCGTTTCTAAAGCTGGGTTAACAACTGCGCCTCCTTCCCCCATACTCCATGCAAAGAAACTAAGGCAACATTCAGAGAGAGGCTGAAACACTCCAAGCCACACAAAACTCAACACAGGTGGGTGGGTGGGGGGGAGAAGAAAGGGAGATACTCCAATGCCATGCCATCACTAATAACAGGGAAGGGAGTCGAGACGAGACCACCACAACGGAAGCGTTTTACTTACGTATTCTGCAGTGTTATCGGTCTCCCACTGAACAAAAGAAGGTAGGCAGGTGAGGATGAAAAGGGGAAAGAGAAAGAAAAGTGAGGTGATGGGGGGAGCATGGAGGGGCTGCCTGGGGAGAGACAGGCCGGCACTCAGAAGCCCCCCCCTGCAGCTGCTGGGGCAAAGTGGGGCGGGGGGGAAGGAGATCCGTGGAGTTAGTAAAACGCATCACTCTGGTTAATGGAGTTATAGGTGGGGAGAGATGAACCAGGCTGGGAGGGAGCAATTACAGGTTCTGCAGTCCTCAACTTACAGCCATTCGTTTAGTGACCGACGTTAGAACAGCACTAACTCAGATAGCGCAACTCTCGTAAATACAGGCCAGCTGGCAAGCGGGCAAATTTTGATTTGGTGACTACAGGGAGGCCAAAAAGTGACCCTAAGTCCCTTTTTCCCCAGCACCATTGTAACTCTGAACGGTCTATCTGTAAGCATATTCAATTCTTGCTTGCAATCCCTTCTTTGACTGCCTGCTTTTTGAAACCTGGAGAAAGGGCAGCCATGTTAACGAGGCTTTTAAATCTGAATCATGAGGACTAGGATCTTTCTCCCTACAGGAGAGATGCAACTAAAGCCTCGCTTGGCCTGTGAACAATCGGGGCTTGGCACCTCCAGGTAGAACTGGGAAAGGCTCCTATCTACTTTGATAAGACAAATCCGGGCACTTGTCCACCGGCCTGGCTTTCCGATGGGGGCTGAGCCACGGGATCACAACCTTCGCAACCTTGCCAGCCAGCTTTCAACCAAGCAAAGTCAATGGGGAAAGCCGGCACGGAAGAACTCAAGCGATGCCTCGCTTAACAACCATTGAGGATTCACTTAATGACCACGGAAAAAAGAAGCTCATAAAATCAGGGGGCGGGAAGCAGCCCTGTGATTCCTGACTTCATGACCACAAATTTGTGTGTTGACTTGGGCACCAAAAAGAGCAGGAGAAGGAGGAGGAGGAGGAGGAGGAAAGGGAAGCGTCCGTTGTTAATGAGCTATTAATAAGCCTGGAGTTCGAATCCAGGCGTGAGAAGCTGCCTGCCACCCAAAAGGAGACACACACACGCACGCACGCAGACACACCCCTCACCTGAGCGTCAGCCAACATGACATCCTTGATCTGGGGCAAGCCACTGGCTTCTCCGTTCTCCATGCGGACGTAATGCACCTGGTAGCCACGTATCTGTCCGTGCTGGCGGTTTTGGACTGGGGAGCGCCAGAAAACTTGGATGGCCGTTGAATTGAGGACTTCAACTTCCACCTTGCGAGGTGGGGCACTGGGCACTGGAGGCAGAATGGAGGAGGAGCAGAGAGGGGGAGGGAAAGTGGAGAGAGAAAGAAACGGTTCCGCTTTAATAGGAAGAATCAATCATTTAAAGCGAAAAGTGGGTCTCTGGTTTTTGTGCGCAGCCGAAGACGCTGCTGGAACTTCAATTTTGTGCATCCAGGTTTCCTACCAAGAATCGCAATACACAATTGTGGGATGCAGTGACAGGTGTGCACCTCCAGTGCGCGTTTCTCTAAATTCTCTAAACCGCCTCGCTTAGCAACAGAATTCTGGCTCCCATTGTGGCGATAAGTCAAGGACTACCTGTATTAGCTAGTGAAGATTGGCTCCCATTTTTTGTTGATATATTTGTGGGTGCATTTTGCGCTTGGATGTTTTAATGCAGGGGTCTTCAAATGTGCCTGGCTGAGGAATTCTGGGAGTTGAAGTCCACAAGTCATAAAAGGGCCAAGTTTGAAGACCCCTGTTTTAATGGTTGTAAGCCACCGGGAAACTAATGAAAGGAACTGGGTGTCAACGCTGCTAACATTGGATGTTTTTGCTTTGACAACAGTTGGAGATGCAACCTTTTTCTTCTTATGTTTTACTGTTAGAGTTAGAGTTAGATGATGCTGAGGGGAGGAATGTACATGAGAGTTTAGCTAGACATAACAACACTAAACTGAGAATCAAGGTTATTAAAATAAGAGATGATAAGAATTGGCAGGCTGGAGAACTGGAGGGAAAGTCTGCATTTCAAACTAATTGGAGAATGTGATTTATGACCGTTAATTGGTGGAGGGAATTGTGCTTTGATACTATGTGGGGAAGGGGAAGGGAATTCAGATTTTGGCTCCAACTGTGTTATGCTATGCTTCTCTAATAAAGATTCTTTAAGGTAAACAATGCCTTGATGTCGGAACCATGACACAGGGTATATGACATTAAATTTAGAGAGGCTCTTCCTAGCTTTCTTTGCAGATGGGAAGAATTCTAGCTGGCGTTTCCCCCATGTATTCAGCCTCTGAACTCTGATTGTTCCCAGGGAAGAAAAAAAAAAGCTTTAATTAAGTCTCTTCCCTATGGCAACCGTAAAGATTAGCTGATGAAAAAACAGCCATCCACTATCTTGGATTTCAATTTCTTTATGCAGGTTAACAAAAAATTTTCCTCTTAAATTTGGATGATTTGGGGACTTGTTTAATTCCCAGAAAGAAAGGAAATAAAATGCCCCTGCTAACCTCAAGGTTGGGCGGGATTAAAGTCAGAATCTCTTTAAACAAAAGGCAGAATGCATGCTGATCACCTTGGGGCAAAATTATTGGTAGAATATAAGTAGTCCTCGATTTACAGGCATTCATTTAGTGACTGTTTGAAGTTGCGACAGCACTAAAACCAGTGACTTTCGACCGTTTGTCACATTTAATGACCGTTACAGCATCCCCATGGTCATGTGACCAAAATCTGGAAGCGTGGCAACTGACTCCTATTTACGACGGTTGCAGTGTCCAGGGATCATGTGATCCTTTTGCAACCTTCTGACCAGCAAAGTCACTTAACATTTCACTTAGCAATTGTGTTACTTAGCAATTGTGTTACTTGGCAATTGTGTTACTTGGGATCTCCTGGTGGGCTCCTTTCCAAGGATAAATAAGAGATCTGTCTTAACTTTGGGGGGGATAAGGCAAAGCCAGGTAAGTGTTGCTACGTGTTATGAAAAGTTAAAAGGACCAGCTAGCTTTCCAGCCATTAGTGGTTATTTATTTATTTATTTATTTTCAATATTTATATGCTGCCCAATCCCAAAGGACTCAGGGCGGCGTACAAAGTTAAAACAATAAAATAAAGCAGTCATACCGCAAGTCCGATCATATCCCGGCCCCCCGGGGACATCAGCCCCAGGCCTGCCGGAACAGGAGGGTTTTAACGGCCTTCTTAAAGGCCGGCAGGGTGGAAGTAGTTCGAACCTCGGGGGGAAGCTGATTCCACCAGGTCAGAGCCACCACAGAAAAGGCCCTTCCCCGAGGGCCTGCCAGCTGACATTGTCTGGCCGACGGGACCTGAAGGAGGCCCAATCTATGGGACCTCACCGGTCTCTGGGAGCTGTGCGGCAGAATGCGGTCCTGTAAGTAACCTGGCCCTATGCCATGAAGGGCTTTAAAGGTGATAACCAACACCTTGAATTGCGTCCGGAGACCCACAGGAAGCCAGTGCAGCTCGCGGAGGATAGGTGACACGTGGGCGTACCTTGGCGCGCCCACAATCGCTCTCGCGGCTGCGTTCTGAACCAACTGCAGCCTCCGAACGCTCTTCAAGGGTAGCCCCATGTAGAGCGCATTACAGTAATCCAGTCTTGAGGTGACAAGGGCATGAGTGACTGTGAGTAAAGCCTCCCGGTCCAAATAAGGCCGCAACTGATGCACTAGGCGAACCTGTGCAAAGGTCCCCCTGGCCACAGCCGATAGATGTTGTTCCAGATTTAGCTGTGAGTCCAGGAGGACACCCAAGTTGCGTGCCTGCACTGAGGGAGGTAAATTTGCCCCCCCCCCAGGACTAAAGATGGACCATCCAGTTGGCCTTTGGGAGGCAAGACCCAGAGCCACTCGGTCTTGTCAGGGTTGAGTCTAAGCCTGTTCACCCCCATCCAGACCCTCACATCTTCCAGGCACCGGCACATCACGTCGACTGCTTCACTGAAAGGACACGGGGTGGAGATATATAATTGGGTATCATCCGCATACTGATAATACCTCACCCCGTGTCGCCGAATGATCTCACCCAGCGGTTTCATGTAGATGTTAAAAAGGAGGGGGGACAGGACCGAGCCCTGAGGCACCCCATAATCGAGGCGCCTAGGGGTCGATCTCTGTCCGCCCGCCAACACCGACTGCGACCTGTCAGAGAGGTAGGAGGAGAACCACCGCAATACGGTGCCGCCCACCCCCACCTCTCCGAGAATAGAATAGAATAGAATAACAAGAGTTGGAAGGGACCTTGGAGGTCTTCTAGTCCAACCCCCTGCTCAGGCAGGGAAACCCTATACCAATGATGGAGAACCTTTTAGAGACCGACTGCCCAAACTGCAATCCAAAACCCACTTATTCATCGCAAAGTGCCAACCCGGCAATTTAATCTGAATTCCGAGGTTTTAGTTTAGAAAAAACAACTCATACATTAACATCTTTTGTCTTAAAAAAAAAACCCCACAATAACAAAGCTTTCCATAACACAAACAACTTTTTCCTGAAAGGTAAAAGTTTGCATTTGGCATGCTTTTGAACAATGAATGTGATTTTTGCTGTTGTATGCGTGCTAACAATTTGTCTAACCTTGGCTTATGCTTTGTAAGTTTGAAAGCAACGCATGCAGCACTCAGGTCACCTGTTAGTCTGTTTCTGGTGTCAGATTTGATATAATTCAAAGCTGAAAACAGCGCGCTTGCTCCGGAGGCTTGTTTTGGCTAGGAAGGGGCTCGAGAAATGGCTTTTTCCTGCAAAAACTTAGCCAAAGAGCTAAGGTGCCATAGGTTTGCCACCACTGCCCTATACCAGACCGAGACCGAGTGCCCAAACTGCAACCCAAAACCCACTTATTTATCCCCGGGTGCCAAGTGGGCATGGCCCACTGGGTGGGCGTGGCTGTGGTGGTCATGGTAGACTGTCGTGGGTGTGGCCAAGGTGGGCGTGGTCATCTTGATGTTGCTCATGGGGAGGGATGCCTGTGGGGGCCGGGCAGGGTTCAGGGAGGTCCAGGGGGTCTCTGGCAGGTGGGGCGGTGGGCAGGAGGCTCGTCCTGCGGAGTGAAGTGAAGCAAGGTGAGGCAGGGCTGGGGTGCCATTGTCGCAGGGCAAGGCAAAGCAGGAGCCGGGGTGGCTGCTGCCTGACACCATCGGACCCTGCACACAGACGCCAGCGAGCGCATAGGGGCCAACAGTGTCTGTCAGCATCCACAGCCTGCCGGCCCCTCAACCGGCGCACTCTGGGGCTCCACAGCCCGCCACCAGAGAAGCCGCCTCTGAGCTGGATGCCCGGCCGACAGTTGAGGAGGCGATGCAGTGGGTCATGCCCGGGAAAAGGAGAGCATGTGAGGCCAGGAGGGATGGGACGGGGGGGGAGGGAAACCAGCCGTGCTGGGATGCATCCGGCCACGTGGGACCTCGGCAAGTTAGCGGGTGGCTGGTTGAAGAGGGACAGTTGCCATCTCCGGAGCATGGTGCACGTGCCCATAGAGAGGGCTCGGAGTGCCGCCTCTGGCACGCATGCCATAGGTTCACCACCACTGCCGTATACCATTTCAGACAACTGATTGTCCAGCCTTTTCTCGGTTAGTCATCATAACTTGTTACAGCAGGGTTTCTCAACCTTGACCATTTTAAGGCATGTGGACTTCAACTCCCAGAATTCCACAGCCAGCATCGCTGGCTGTGGAATTCTGGGAGTTGAAGTCCACATGCCTTAAAATGGTCAAGGTTGAGAAACACTGTGTTACAAGGATACACTTCAACTGGGGAAGGTTTTATTGGTGTAAATAAAAATGGATGGGCTTAGAAAAGGAGAACAGGGCGACATTTTCTGTTAAGAAAAGCAAATTACTCCTTATACAGGTAGTCCTTCACTTACAACAACTCATTTAGTGACCATTGGAAGTTTACAACGGCACTGCAAAAAGGGACCTATGACTGTTTTTCGCACTTACAACCGTTGTCATGTGATCAAAATTCAGACACTTAGCAACTGACTCACATTTATGACTACTGCAGTGTCCGGGTCAGGTGATCGCTTATTACGACCATCCGACGTACACAGTCCATGGGAAACCCAGTTTCACTTAACAACTGGGTGACTAGTTTAACAACCGCAGTGATTCTCTTAAGAACGGTCCCAAGAAAAGTCGTAAAATGAGGCAAAACTCACTTAACCACGGAAATTTTGAGCCCAGTTGTGGTCATAAGTCAAGGAATACCTGTAGTGTAACGCAGCCATAAGAGAGCCTCTAAATCAGGGTTTCTCCAACCTGGCTACTTTAAAATGCATGGACTTCAACTCCCAGAATTCCCCAGCCAGCGATGCTGGCTGGGGAATTCTGGGAATTGAAGTTCATACATTTTAAAGTAGCCAGGTTGGAGAAACACAGCTCTAAATTCTCAGTTAGTTTAATTGTCCCAGGGAAATTGGCATGACAATACTTTTTAATTTTCTCCATTATCCAGCTGACTTTTGGGCCTCCTACCACGTCCTTTCCAGAGAGTGTGATAAATGAGGCGTTCGAAAATAAATAAAGCGCCACTAGAAATTCATTAATGGCTGTTCGCAACACCTTTCCACGAGAGAGTTACTGGCTCTATCACACTCACTGCCTCGGCTCCAAGGAGTTTTCCAAGGATTTATGGGTCCAAACTATTCCAGAGAAAACGTCTCCGGAGTTTTTGGCAGCAAGAAACCCAGTTTCCCCACACTGGAAAGGGAGGTGTGATTTCCAGACAGGTGGGCCTTACCATTTTTTTGATGGGAGCAGACAGGAATTATGGCTAAGCAAGCCAGGATCTTAAAGCTTTTTCCCCATTGTGTTTTTTTCACCAATCTATTTCATCCTGGAACCAGTCAGTTTCGCCTAGTGGCGAAAGCACCAGGCTAAAAAGCGGGAGACAGTGAGTTCTAGTCCTGCCTTCGATATGAAATTTGGCCGGGAGGCTCTGAGCCGATCACCAGGAAACGGTGAGTTCTAGTCCCGCCTTAGGCATGAAAGCCAGATGGGTTAGTTTGGGCCAATCACTAGGAGACGGTGAGTTCTAGTCCCGCTTTAGGCATGAAAGCCAGATGGGTTAGTTTGGGCCAATCACCAGGAGACGGTGAGTTCTAGTCCTGCCTTAAGTATGAAAGCTGGCCGGGAGACTTTGGGCCAATCACCAGGAGATAGTGAGTTGTAGTTCATTTTTAGTCACACAAGCCAGCTAGGTGGCTTTGGGTCAATCATCAGGTGACGGTGAGTTCTAGTCCTTCTTTCGATATGAAATTTGGCCCGGAGGCTCTGAGCCGATCACCAGGAAAAGGTGAGTTCTAGTCCCGCTTTAGGCATAAAAACTGGCTGGGTGACTTTCAGGCAATCATCAGCAGACTATGAATTTTAGTCCCATGTTAGGCACGAAAGCCAGTTGGGAGACTTTGGGCCAATCACCAGGAGACGGTGAGTTCTAGTCCCATGTTAGGCACGAAAGCCAGTTGGGAGACTTTGGGCCAATCACCAGGAGACGGTGAGTTCTAGTCCCGCCTTAGGCATGAGAGCCAGCTGGGTGACTTCGGGCCAAACATCAGGAGACGGTGAGTTCTAGTCCTGCCTTAGGCATGAGAGCCAGCTGGGTGATTTAGCTCCAGTCCCTCTCTCTCAGCCCAACGCACCTCACAGGGTTGTCGTTGTGGGGAAAACAGGAGGAGAAAGGTGTGTTGGCTACGTTCCCCACCTTGCGTGATTGGTCAAAGTAATACAGGCGGGATACAAATACTTACACAAATAAATTTAGGGAAAAGTCCCACTTACCATCTTCGTCGGTACGGACAATGACGGGCGAGCTTTCCGGGCCGGGCCCCATAATCGTATGCGCCACCACGGTGATGCGGTACTCCGTCCATTTCTCCAGGGCTTCGAGGGTGATCTGGGTGGTTGCAGCGGGGATATCCTTCACCTCTTTCAATTCGCTGACCTCGGGATCCAGGGCTCGATAACGGACGCTATAGCCTTCCAAGTCACCGTTTTGGCTCTCAACCGGCGGTGGTTGCCAACTTACCAGAATGGCCGTGGACCTGGTGCTGACACATTTTACGTCTTGAGGGGGGGCGGACGGTTCTACGGTAGCGGGAGGGGTAGTTTGGGGTGGCGGGAATCGAGGGAAGAGGGGAAGAGGGGGGGGGCGGGCAGAAAACAAAATATAGGAAAGATAAAAGGAAACAAAAAAAAAAGAAAGAAAACAAAATGATAACAAAAAAACCCGAAACGAAACGCACCAAAATAAACTTGGTTCCGGGGAGCACAAAAAAACTTGAAAAACAAAACGAAACTTTTTTTTTGTTTTTTAAATAAAAAAAGGGCTTCTTTTCCGCAATAACTGAAATAAACAAAGGATTAACTGGGGGGGGGGAAGGCAAGCGGAGGTGGCAACGTAAAGCAAGCAACTCGTGAGACACGGGGTTTGGTTGGGCTAGCTAGCGCTTAGGGAGGGGTCAAAAAAGTCAAGATGGCGCTCAGCAGGGCATGACCGTGGCGGCCATCTTGAGTTTCTGCCTCTCTGGTTGGGGGTGAGATAGGGCCTGGGGGCTGCTTTGTGGAATAAATTTTTCCATCAAATATTTTAGCCTGCAAGGGACAAAGTGGAACATAAAAAGAGCACATAGATCAGTGTACCTCACCTGTGGGGATTTTAAGAGGGGTGGCCTTCAACTCCCAGAATTCCCCAGCCAGCCATGCTGGCTGGCGAATTCTGGGAGTTGAAGTCCACCCGTCTTAAAGTCCCCACAGTTGAGAATCACTGGCATAGAACATTGTGCTTCTTCCACTCCTATAAAAGATAAATCCTTCCTGACACCCATCCTATTCCCATCATTGGGGAAAACACGGGACCGCCGGGATCTACTCCCTCTGCAATTCCAACGACAAGCAATCAAAATCTCCTCCCCGAATTGGTTTCCTTCCCAACCTGGCCTCAAAGCCAAGAGGGATCCGTTGCTTTTCTGAATCCCCTCTCTGCAATCAAAGGAAAATGGCCGGAATAGTCTCCATTCGCTAATCTCCATTTTCCAAACAGCAATTTATAACCGTTACAAAGACTTTTAGTGTCCAGAGTAGAAATAAGGTTTTTCCAGTTATTGCCAACAACTGGATTGCCCTCCAGATGCCAGGCTGGCCACTGGTAACCAACGTTAAGTTGGTAGAGAAAGAAAATCTTTATGGGGAAGCTTTGCCCCTCTTTTCTGCTTAAAAAAGTGCCCAGTTCAAATTCACTTTCTCGGCTTCAGCACGATACCCCTTGAAAGAAGCTTAGTTGGGAGTTATACAGGTAGTCCTCGACTTACGACCACAATCGGAACCAGATTTTCCACTATTAAGGCAGCTGTGCCTGTTTTTGCAACCTTTTCTCTCCAGGGTTAAGTGAAAGTGTCACGGTAATAATTTAACAGCTAAACAGCTTGTATAATGTAAGATGTATGATGTAATGTTGGGAATGACTCAGCAGGGTCTGTGTCCCTTTAAGAGCCAGCTGGGTCTGTGTCTCTTTAAGAGCTTTTGTATAAAAGGGAAAGGAATGACTCAGCAGGGTCTATGTCCCTTTTAAGAGCCAGCTAGGTCTGTGTCTCTTTAAGACAGTGGTTCTCAACCTGTGGGTCGGGACCCCATTTGGGGTCAAATGACCATTTCACAGGGGTCGCCAAACAAGGCTGTCCACCATTTTTCCCCCCTTTTCTTTGGCCACGCCCCTGGCACCCGGTGATGTATAAGTGGTTGGGGGTCACCACAACATGGGGAACTGTATTATGGGGTCGCGGCATTAGAAAGGTTGAGAACCACTGCTTTAAGAGCTTTTGTGTAAAAGGGAAGGCTGCGCAGAGGTGTTCTCTCTCTTCCGTTTCCTGCTGTAACTATGGTTTGTTGGAGCCTGCTGTATTAACACGTGCATGTATATTGTTCCTGGTGTATGACATTGTAGACAGTGTAAGATAAATCACCATTTAATATAGACCACTGTTTACTGTGTTCACTCCTGGATTATCTCAGTGCAATAAGATTGTGCATGCTCTGACAGAAAGGCTTGCAGTTGTTAAGTGAATCACACGGTGGTTAAGTGAATCCAGCTTCCCCCATTCGGGTCCAAAGCCGGCTGGTCGGAAGCCGCCAATGGCTTTCATGTGAGCCTGAGATGCTGTAGCCGTTGTAAATGCATGTTGGTTGCCAAGCGACCTAATTTGGATCACATAAGCGTGAGAATGCTACAACCGTCGTAATAGCGAGGACCGATCTTGTCACTTTTTTTCCAGTGGCGTTTTAATTTTGACTGGTTGCTAAAGGAATGGTTGTAAGTGGAGAACTATCTGTAGTTTAGAGCTGATACATCTTGATAAAATCTAGTTAACAAGGTATAAGCAACAATTTCTCTTTTGCCTTTTTTTTTAATTTCCAGAGGCTCAAATAAATTCTCCGTTGAGCTTCCTGGTTTCTTTAGTGCAGTGATTCTCAACCATTTTAATGCCGCAACCCCCAACCGGTCGTAAGTCGAGGACTACTCAACTGGTGCAGCACCGTTTGCAGAATGGGACTTTTGGCGGGCTCAGCAGGGCAGAGACAGCCTGGACAATTCCTATTGGCTTTTGAAAGCCAATAGAATTAGACTCTATTCAAGAGAGTCTATTCTATTGGCTTTCAAAAGCCAATAGAATAAAAGGGAGTAGCACAGCTAAGGAAAAGGGGAAAAATATGGCGGACTGCGTTGTTTGGCGACCCCCGTGAAATGGTCATTCGACCCCAAATGGGGTCCCGACCCACAGGTTGAGAACCACTGCAAGGATCTCCAAATGTGGCAACTTTAAGACTTGTGGACTTCAATTCCCAGAATCCTCCCAGTCTCGGCTGGCTGAGAATTCTGGGAACTGAAGTCCAGTTGCCCAATTTGGAGATTTCTGGTTTAGAGATTGGTATTCAGGGGAAGAAGGGTGAAAATAATTCGCAAACTGTTCCAGAATTCACATATCTCCATTTCTTAACTAACCTTCCAAAAGAACCAGCGACAGACAATTGAAAGCAACAAGAGAAGTTTGGAAAGCAAAGAAATCAAGCGATAAAAAACAAATTGTCGGGTTCAAAATAAAATAAAATAAGGGAAATAACCATAATAATAATAATAATCCTCAAATTATTTATCAAGCAAAGCCTTCTAGAGTCCACGTTCAGTAGTCTGGTTTACCTACCTTCGGCTCTGGTTAACTTTATCAGACTGTCTCACGAAAGCTCAGCTGGGGACGATGGGATTCACGGAAAGTTCCTAGCCACGGGCCTGAACTCACTGGCTCCCCCCCCCAAAGCACCCATATTCCTGCCCTCCTACCTGACTGCTTCTAACAGGCTTCAGCAGAGAAAGTAAGAGAGAGGCCCCTTGTTTTCAAGTGGTGCCAAGAGAGTTCTGGGTTCAAATTACAGTCCTTGTCCCTGAGGCTACTCTTTCCCGGAAAGATGTAAATCCCAATTGAAATGAGTAGGACCAGCTTTCCAAACCAAATTCAACCAGGGGTGTGTGTGTTTTCAGATTGTATTTCTCCAGCTCAGCCACATGAAGACGGGTGGACTTCAACTCCCAGAATCCCCAGGTTGAATTTGGTTCAGAAAGCCGGTCCTAATACTCATTTCAATCAGGATTTACAGACTGGAAAATAGTGGGTACTCAAAATAAGGACAGCAATATTTGCAAAAGTGATGCCCAGACCGTCTTCTCTCACAACAAGGTCAAACTAATTTAAATGGAAAAGCATTTACTCACACCTTCCTTACAGAGATGTTTGTTTTTATTTAAATTACGGGTACCACTTCTAAATGCCTAGCCCAGGGGTAGGCAACCTTGGCTCTTTTATGAGTCGTGGACTTCAACTCCCAGAATTCCTGAGCCAGCCATGCTGAGGAGAAAGGGAGAGGTTTCCATGTTGAGCCATGCTGACTCAGGAATTCTGGGAGTTGAAGTCCACGAGTCATAAAAGAGCCAAGGTTGCCTGCCCCTGGGCTAGGCCTAGACCGCTTTTCAACTCCCAGAATTCTTGAGCCGGCATGGCTTAGCTTGGAAACCTCTCCCTTTCCCCTCAGCATGGCTGGCTCAGGAATTCTGGGAGTTGAAGTCCACGAGTCATAAAAGAGCCAAGGTTGCCTACCCCTGGCCTAGCCATATCCAACTGAAAATTAACCCAGCGATGTTTGTGCAGTTTCTCACTTCTTTTAAGGCAGGGGAAATTAATTTTCTCAAAGCCCACACGAGGGGCGAAACAATAGGGCTGCGAGGGTGTGTAGGCACACACCCACACACATATATAAAATTAAAAAAAGAATAAAGGGGGGAAAAAGGAGTCACCTTCAAAATAAAAGAAATCCACACGACCCCGAAAGGGACAGCCAAAGGGCGAGATATCCCCAGGTCCTTTTTAGAGGTTAAGCAAACAGCCACACTATCCCCCCAATAATAAATAATAATTATCCCCCAATAATAATAATAATAATAATAAAGCAGGGGGTTGGACTAGATGACCTCCAAGGTCCCTTCCAACTTTATTATGATGTTATTACTACTACTCTTATTATTATTATAAATTTTCCCACCTATGAAGGTGCCCTTGATAAGGTAAAGCTATAATCTCAAAAGGGCTGTGCCAGATCACAGTCACTTCAGACTGTGATATAAGTGGCAAAGAAATTTAATATAGGTAGTCCTCGGCTTACAACCGTTTGTTTAGTGACTGTTCGAAGTTACAACGGCACTGGAAAAAGTGACATGATCGTTTTTCACGCTCATGGCCACTGCAGCTTCCCCACAGTCACGTGATCGAAATTCAGACACTTGACAACTGACTCATATTTACGACGGTCGCAGTGTCCCCAGGATCAGGCAATTTCCCTTTTGCAACTTTTTGACAAACAAAGCCAACGGGGGAAGCCAGATTCGCTTAACAGCCGTGCGACTCACTTAACAACAGCAGTGTTTCGATTCACGACGGTGGCCATCAAGGCAGTAAAACGGGGCCGAACTTGTTCAAACAAGCTGTCTCGCTTAGTGACAGAAACGTTTGGGCTCCATTGCGGTCGTAAGGTGAGGACTACCCATCAGGATAACGGTGAAATCAACCCCATAGCTGGCTTATTCAGCATTTTGAGGACAAAGGGTCAAAATCAAAAGCCCCACTGAGGGAGATCACAAAGGGGTGGTGAAAACCTATCAGTGTATTTTCTGCTCCCAACAGGATTCTAATTTTTGCCTTCTAAGAATCTACCTTTCCTGTTTTGACTCTGTCAAAATCATCTAATGGTGGGAAAAAAGTCTTCCGAAATACAAGATACAGGTAGTCCTCAACTTACAACAGTTCGTTTAGTGACCGTTTCAAGTTACAACGGTACTGAAAAATGTGACTTACAGCCGTTTTTTCAACTCAGTTACAACCTTTGCAGCATCGCCTTGATCATGGGATCAAAATTCAGATGTTTGGCAACTGGCTCGTACTTACGACGGTCGCTGTGTGCCGGGGGGTCACAGGATCCCCTTTTGCGACCTTCTGATAAGCAAAGTCAAGGGGGGGGGGAGAAGCCAGATTCATTTAACAACTGGCTTACTAACTTATCAACCGCAAAGATTCACTGTGAGGAGAAAGGTCGTAAAATGAGGCAAAACTCACTTAACAATTTGTCTCGCTTAATAACCACAGAAATTTTGGGCTCAACTGCGCTCGTAAGTCGAGGACTATCCGTATGACGTTTTGTCCATTCCCAACCCATAAAATATTTCAGTTTATGGGGAGAATGAGAGACGCCCCAATCTAATTTTTTACGCGTGTTTAGCCTGGCTGGAAGATTACAAAATTAGTTCTGCCTCGACCCCGCTTAGTTTTTAGTCTTTGGTGCTGAATTCCATTGTTCCCCAATTTCTACACCTTTCGATAATCCCATTACTACGTTCTGGGTTTGTTCTTTTTACTATTTAATTGGGAAGGTTTGGAAAGGAAAGAGGTCAGCCTATTTTAAATAATTTTTTTTTTAAATCTTCAGCACACAAAGTACGAGGCCTGATATAAGTTACCTCAGTTTCTCCTCTGCTTCAAAACTGGGAGAAAGCAATTATCCCAATCAAAGACAATCAAATTGTCATGAATCTTCCTCACGGATAGATCGTGTAGTGCCGAAAATTACCCGATTTATGCTGGATTTGTTGTTTTCCTGCAGAGTCTACCTCTTTTGGGCGGAGAGAAGGTGCCTGTTATAGACTATATAATTTGAGGTAATTTTATAGACTGTATAATTTGAGGTATGAAATTCAACTTTCAATTCCTCTTCTGTAATTCAATTTATTTTGCCCCAGGTGATCACAGACTCGTGCAGCTGGGAAGATTCTCAAGGGCATCTAGTCAACGGTAGGATCCACTAAAATTGTGTTTCTGCAGCTCAGTATCTTTAAGCTGGGTAGACTTCGACTCCCAGAATTTTGGGAGTTGAAGTCTACCCAGCTTAAAGATTCTGGGGTTCAGAAGCCTAGAGCATTACCAAGGAAAGCATCCAGCCGCATTTATTTTATTGCTTGGCAAACTATCCTTGCCAAAATTTGGCGATGTTGAGTAAATGCTGAAGAAGGACCTCATTCTACATCCCATTTTTATTTGGAAGATGTGATTTTTCTCACCATGACAACTGAACCCAATCTCCTTCCCACAATGCTTTAAGGAGTTCCCGTGAGACAGGCACCGACGCAAATGATTTAAATCAGGGGTCTTCAAACTTGGCCCTTTTATGACTTGTGGACTTCAACTCCCAGAATTCCTCAGCCAGCAACGCTTTGCTGGCTGAGGAATTCTGGGAGTTGAAATCCACAAGTCATAAAAGGGCCAAGTTTGAAGACCCCTGGTTTAAATCCATGCTTCTCACACTTGGCCCCTTTAAGACAAGTAGACTTCAACTCTCAGCCAGCCAGCTGACGAATTCTGGGAGTTGAAGTCCATGGCTAAGTTTGAGAAACACTGGAGCAAATGAATGAATAGGCTAAACAAGAAGCATTAAACAAGCTAAAGCAGAGATCTCCAACCTTTCTGGGCTCAAGAGCCAGAGGGAAGGAGAGCAGCTTCAAAATTGGTGTGCGTGCACGAACGCACATGGGGCCACACACACTAGTGTGGCACTAGCAGCCCCGTTTGTGCCGGTGCTGTACACATGCCCGAATGGCCGCGCACCCCCACTGTGGCTAGTGGCCCGTTCACACATATGCAAACAGGCCACAGAAACCACCCGGGCTAGTGCGTATGCACAAACGGGCTGCAGACACCCGCCGCGTGGTAGCATCCCCGTTCGCGCCCGTGAACATGCACAAACGCGGCCGAGGGTGCTAGCACGAGTATGTGTGGGAAATGCACGCCCACACGTGCACGCACCAGCCAGCCTTTTCCGTGGCCTGCTGGCCAAGAGCCCGCGGCCTGATCCTGGTCCACAGACCATAGGTTGGGGACCCCTGAGCTAAAGGATTAAACAAGGCTAAACAAGAAGCACTGAATAAGCTAAAGGGTTAAATGAGGCTAAACAAGAAGCTCTAAACAAGAAAGGTCTTTGGGGTAACCCTTTTACGTCCTCTGAGGAATGGGTTTTAATTTTAATTTGTGCCCGACAAGAGAGCTGTCTGACAGGGGTCTTTTGCTACCCACAATCCTCACCTTAACTAATCCTCACCAAGAAACTCACTAAAATAAGACCTACCAGATTCTGGGTGGTTTTGAAAACATTTGAGTCCTCAACCCAGTAAATTCTACTTCCAGAAAAGGGGGGCAGACTTCCAACATTTGCCAGCCTGATTCCCAGCGGAGGGGAGGGGAAAGGGGTGTCTGTCCACTCACCCTTCTAAGCAATCCACTTCGGGACAGGTCAGATAAAAAACATGGACTGGGTTTTTTTCCTCTGGCTGAGCCAAAGGGCCAAGGGAATGCTCCACGCTATGACTTTTCGGGACCGTACCGTCTCGGCCAAGTTGCCACCCCACGCTGGCCTTGCTGTGGAGAGGATCCACAAGGAGTTTCCTTCACAATCCAGCCCAACCTGTGTGTCAATTCAAGGAGGCAGGTGTGGGTGTGTGTTAGCGTGCAGGCAGGCACTCGCATTTTCTGGATCAAGAGGTAATGGAGATTAAGCAACGGGGATGGTTGTGTGTGTGTGTGTATGCCCACACAACCGTGGGCACTGCCAAAGACCGGGCAGGTATCCAAAGGTGTGCAAATTACGACAGGCCATTTTAAGTGGACTTTCCAGCAGGAACAGGTTGGGCTGTATATGTGGATCTGCCTGTGAATCAGCCAGTACTCACCTTTTGCACACTTCACACGTGTTAAAGGTTGACTGTCCAAGCCTCAACAACGGACCCTGACTGAGCTTTCATACCGAAGCAATAAGGATTTTTTAAAAATTTTATTTTAACCCTTTAGGTACCATAGACTTTGGAGACCTCAACCTCAGGCCACCGTCTATTTAAAAAAGAACAAAAGAACCAATCCTACATCTTCTAAAACTTCTTTTTTTTTAATAATAATAATAAAAAGGGTTTCCTACAGTCAAATTGCTCCATAGGGCAATAAGAGTTTTTGATCCTTTGGTGTCCTTCACCCATTGAACTAAGTCAGCATTGAGGAGAGAAAGGATTTTTGGATAGGGGAAATGAAACAACTTCGCGCCCCCCCCCCAAAAAAGGGAAAAGAAAAAAGCCGAATCTATGAATTTTGGATAAATTAGGGCAATGTATCTTTTTTTTTTTTTCATCCCAATAATCCCATTTTTTTTCCTCCTAAATCTCTGGGGTTTTTTGGACACGTTTTAGAGATTCTCTAGGCATCCAAGCCTACCGTCTATGGTACTTGAAGAGTTAAAAGACCAACTTATTTCAAGATCAAAAAAAAAAAAAGAGAGAGAATACATTACCTTTAGTTTAATGGATTTGTTTTTAACAAAAATCTTGGGGTTTTGATGCTTGGGAGGGGCCCACTTTAGTGGAGAAGTGCTGTGAAAAGACATGCCGTGCAGGGCAGAAAAAGGGGGCGTCAGCCAAGCCAGGGATGGTTGCATGGAGGATTGGGGACCAGGGACATTTGCAAGCGGAGAGGGTGGATGGATGAGGGAAAAAGCTAAGCAGAGATGTGGTGTCAGGACACCTTGGAGGGAAGGAAAGGAAAAGGGCATATCTGCATAGAAGAGATTCCAGATATGATGAGCAAGCTTGGGAGATGTCTCCTGGAGAAGATACCCTAGGGTCTCCTGCTTGAGTAGGGGGCTGGACTAGAAGATCTCCAAGGTCCCTTCCAGCTCTGTTCTATTCTGTTCTATTCTATTCTATTTTCAAGCTATTTTCCAAAGCGCCTGAAGGCAGGACAAGAAGCAACGGATGGAAACTAATCAAGGAGAGAAGCAACCTGGAACCAAGGAGAAACTTCCTGACAGTCAGAACAATTAGCCAGAGGAACAACCTGCCTCCAGAAGCGGTAAATGCTCCAACACTGGAAGTTTTTAAGAAGAAACTGGACAGCCATTTGTCCGAAATGGTATAGGGTTACCTGCCTGAGCAGGGGGTTGGACTAGATGACCTCCAAGGTCCCTTCCAACTCTATTATTATTATTACATCATCATATTGTTGTTGTTGTTGTTGTTATTACATCCAGGTTGATTCTGTGGCAACAACAGAGGGAGGCTGGCCAGGACCACCAACCCTGATCTGACTTGGCTTTGAACTGAAGACAATCTTAATCTGGGGTTTATTATTATTATTCCATTCTATAATTCTATTCTATTTTCTATTCTATTCTATTCTATTCTATTCTATTCTATTCTATTCTATTCTATTCTATTCTATTCTATTCTATTCTATATTCTATTCTATTCCATCTGCTTGTTTACCTCTGTTTTCGTCATCCCATAAAGATGATGAGATGCTTTATTTAAACTAAATCTACATATCAGTGATTGCATGACCTCTGTAGGTGTCATACGCTAAGTAAATAAATAAATTAGAAATCACGCCACACCAGTAAAATAACAATAATAATAATAATGATTCTTATGCACACAGCAGAAACATTCCCGTAAATATGCACGTATACTTGAACACCCTGCATAAAATACATTTTGAAATCATCTCTTCCAATACTGTTTACTTGGGGGAGAGGGGGCAATTTTCCCCTTGCAAACCTAGGGTCAAACTGCCTCATAATAGCCCGAGAAGTACATTTCGGCTCAGAACAGGTCGAGAAACATCGACTTAAATGCAAAGGGATTTAAGTCCCCCCCTCTCCAATTTTCTGAAAACATCACCTCGACCTGCTGAATATCGGAAATCCTTGCAGATCTTAGAGAAGAAAACCTGGACAGGCTGAAAAGTATGCAGATATGCCCTGGGAGCAAAGAGAAAAAAGAAGAGGAGGGAACAAATCGTGCTATTTTTTTTGCAGTGAAAAAGTCTTTTTTTTTTTTTTCACGTAGACAAAGCATCCATGCATCAGACAGGCATGCCAGCCAAGGGAGAAAAAGAGAGAGAGAGAAAGAGGGAGAGAGAGAGAGAAAGAGAGAGAGAGAAACTCGCCAGGAGAACTGTATGAGGTGAAGGCTGCATTGGAGGAGAAAACAAGTTAAAGAAAGGAAGAAGGAGGAAGAGGAGGAGGAGGAGAAAAAGACACAGAAGCCTGCCCGAGCTGGGAGGTCTGAACGCCGAAGGATGCCGCCAGGAACAGGGAAGAATTGGGCTCCTTCCTCCAGCAGCCAGTCAGGAAACAAAAGACAGGTTTTCAGGGGGTTACAAGACCACCAAGCAACCCCCACCCCCACCCCTGGTCTGCCTCCCCCAGGAAGCAGAGATGGTCTGAGCTAACTGACGGGAGAGAAAGAGAAAGAGAGAGAAAGAGGGAGAGGAACGAAAAGAGGAAGAGAGTAAGAAAGGAAAGGGACGGGAAGAAAGGAAACAGATAGATCAGAAGGAAGGAAATGGGTGAGGAAGGTAGGAAGGAAATAGATGGGTGGCAAGGAAGTAAGTAAGTAAGTAAGTACGTAGGGAAATAAAGAAGGAAGGAAATAGATGGGTGGGAAGGAAGGAAAGAAATGGATGGGAAGGAAGGAAATAGATGGGTGGCAAGGAAGGAAGGAAGGAAGGAAGTAGGGGAATAAAAAAGGAAGGAAATAGATGGGTGGGAAGGAAGGAAAGAAATGGATGAGAAGGAAGGAATAGATGGGTGGGAAGGAAGGAAATGGGTGAGGAAAGAAAGAAGGAAGGAAATAGATGAATGGCAAGGAAGTAAGTAAGTAAGTAAGTAGGGAAATAAAGAAGGAAGGAAATAGATGGGTAGGAAGGAAGGAAGGAAATAGATGAATGGCAAGTAAGTAAGTAAGTAAGTAGGGAAATAAAGAAGGAAGGAAATAGATGAGTGGCAAGGAAGGAAGGAAATAGATGAATGGCAAGGAAGTAAGTAAGTAAGTAGGGAAATAAAGAAGGAAGGAAATAGATGGGTAGGTAGGAAGGAAGGAAATAGATGAATGGCAAGGAAGTAAGTAAGTAAGTAGGGAAATAAAGAAGGAAGGAAATAGATGGGATAGGAAGGAAGGAAGGAAATGGATGAGAAGGAAAGAATAGATGAGTGGGAAGGAAGCAAGGAAGGAAATAGATGGGTGTGAAGAAAGGAAGGAAATGAGTGGGGAAGGAAGGAAAGAAATAGATGGGTGAGAGAAGGAAGGAAGGAAGGAAGGAAGGAAGGAAGGAAGGAAGGAAGGAAGGAGATGGATGGGAAAGGAAGGAAATGGATGGGAACGAAGGAAATAGATGGATGGGAAGGAAGGACAGAGGGAGGGAGGGAATGGATGGAAGAAAGGAAAAGAGGAAAGGAAGGGAGGGTGACTCTTGGCCCCAGATCTCAACCTAGGTTATTCCTGGTTTGGCTTTATTCCAAGACCCCTCTCAGGAAAGGCCGGAAACGGGGAGGGGACAGGGACGTCAATCATTCCACGGGGCCAATAAAAATTGAATGACGGGAGCCCAGAAAAGTCCTTAGCCTTTCCTCCAGGCTGAGCAGCCAGTGGGTCAAAGACCCTTTCCCTTTCACGGGAAACCAAATAACCCAATTTCACAGCTACCCACAGCCATTTCCACCATGGCCTTTGTCTACCCTTCCTGTCAAACAACAACAACAAAACCCCAGCACACCCAATCAACCATGACCAACAAAAAACGAAGCAAAAAATAATCGACAGTCTGGTCAATTTCCAACTGCCTGGTTTTTTCCTTCCAATGCACCAGCCCTCCCGCCGTTGTGCCCCGGTTAAAAAGGACATTATTTTTCCCACCGCCCCTTTTCGTGCAACACACTGCATTATCCCTCCTCACACCATTGCAAAAACAATAAGTGTGGAGGAGACTCTGAAAAAGCCGGGGGAGATACCTGGCTGGATGTTGGCCACAGGATTTCAATTACAGTCAGGAAGGATGCAAAGAGAGAAAATGAATGAAGGGGGCTCTGATTCCAGGTGAGTTCCCCTCCCCTCTGCCCCCCCCCAAAGCTAAGCAGCATCCTGCAAGGAATCCCCCATTCCCTGAGACCAGGTGGTCCTGTTCCCACTGTATGAAGAGGTGCTATAAAGTCCATTTTTTTTTTTACTTATGGATGTCCTAACCTTCTTGGTCAAGGTAAGATCAGTTACACGCCCCAACAGACCAAGAAGAGAATAATTGTGGCTCAGGATTGAACTGTGGGGTCCTTGGTGGGGTTTGAGGAGGAGAAGGAGGAGAGGGACGATTGTGGGGTCCTTGATGCTGTCTGAGCTTGGTGGTTTTCTTGCAGACGTCTCGTGAACCAACTAGATAACATCATCAGTGCTAGAAGAGAATGTGGGGTTTGAAGAGAAGGAGGAGAGGGACGATTGTGGGGTCCTTGGTGCTGTCTGAGCTTGGTGGTTTTCTTGCAGACGTCTCATGACCCAACTAGGTAATGTCATCAATGCTAGAAGGGAATGTGGGGTTTGAGGAGGAGGAGGAGGAGGAGGAGGAGGAGAGGGACGATTATGGGGTCCTTGGTGCTGTCTGAGCTTGGTGGTTTTCTTGCAGACGTCTCATGACCCAACTAGGTAATGTCATCAGTGCTAGAAGGGAATGTGGGGTTTGAGGAGGAGGAGGAGGAGGAGGAGGAGGAGGGGGACGATTATGGGGTCCTTGGTACTGTCTGAACTTGGTGGTTTTCTTGCAGACGTCTCATGACCCAACTAGGTAATGTCATCAGTGCTAGAAGGGAATGTGGGGTTTGTGGAGGTGGTGGCGGTAGAGGAGGAGGAGGAGGAGAAGGAGGAAGGGGATTGTGGGGTCCTTGATGCTCTCTTGAGCTTGGTTACTTTCTTGCAGATGTTTCATGACCCAACAAGGTAACACCATCAGTGGGATTTGCCCTCTGTTTCCATACAAGCGGCTTGCCCTGTCCGTGGTAAGAACCAAGGGGTTCGTGGTAGTTCCTTGATTAGACTGTCAGGCCAGGTCCCACGTATATAAACGGAGGGCAAACCCAACTCCTCTCTAACACGGATGATGTTACCTAGGTGGGTCATGAAACGTCTGCAAGAAAGCCACCCAGCTCAGGGAACCCCAAAGACCCCAGACCCCCATTAAATTAACCTCAAGGACGTGAGGCGTTTGACCTCATCCTGACACCCGAATTACGCCTGCAGGTTCAGACCGCTCTTTCCAAACTGGGTCCCCTCCAGACGCCTTGGACCGCGACCCCCCATCAGCCTGAACCAGGCTGTTGGGAGAACTGCGTGCAAGGAACCACTGCGGTGGCGACTGATCTACAGCCACAGTGTGTGCAGAAGGGACAAATTGTGTACGTTGGGAATGGCAGTGGGGAGGAGAGAGAAGGCAGAGAAAATAAAACAAGAGTCGGGAAAAGAAATAACAAGAAAAAAAAAGGCAAATGAAGCTATCTGAAGCTTTGGATGGGCAGCGGTCCTATTTTGAGGCCTCCAGTGAGGACCAAATGCACGTCCTTGGGGTTCCTCCTTCCACACACACCCCAGTCCCCCCTACCCAGTCTGGTCACAGCTACCCCAACCCTGTGGCCGAGTTCAATACAGTAAAGATCAGAGAAGATAGAAATACAAAGAACAGCCACAGCCATTCATGCTGTTGGGGGGGGAAAGGACAAAAAAAAAAGAAGAAGAACGAACGGAAAGAGAAAGAAAGAGAGAGAGAGAGAGAGAGAGAGAGAGAGAGAGAAAACCAAAAGGAAGAAAGGAAAAACAATAAAGAAAACCACCTCATTCTTTCTTTTTTTTTTTAAAGCAAAGTTTCATATTTTATTGCCAGCCAGGATTGGTGCTGTTCCTGGTGCAACAGTGAAGGGAGACAATCCATTAAACTAAAACCAGCACTAGATAAAGCACCTATGGTGGCATGATTGTGCCCCCCCCCCCGTGCCCTCCATCATATTTTCTTTTGTGAGGGGGGGAGGCGAAATGCTGTGACAGTGAATTATGGGAAAGGGAAGAGGAAGGAGCAAGGCGGAATGGTCTGTCTCAAAAATACAGTCGTGAAGTCATCCGTAGCCCTTGGTGTGTGTTTTCCTCCTGTTCCATCCAAACCTTGAGCCACAGCATTTGATGCTCGCAAACCGACATCCCTTTGGGGCAGGAAGCCCACCCCCTGCCCGTCATCCTGGTTACCGCATTTTCCATTTAAGGGAGTCACGCTTTCTCACCCAGGATGGTGCCATGTTTTCAAGTGAGGTAAGGGGGCAGCCTTACAAGAGAGAGAGTCAACATGCTAACAGCTTCTTCTCGCCCACCGTGCACCCCTCGAAACACAGCCCGACGACATTTGTGTCCTGTGATTAAACCAGGCCCAGCCACACAAGAGAGTCTCCTGCCCTCCTCTCTTTTGTACCCAGAAAATAATTCCCAGGATGCCCCTGGGGAGCCCGCAGCTAGAGAAAAATTAGCTCCTTGCTTAATTCCTACGGGGCAAAAGCCACTTGAGGCAGACAAGCGTCCAGTTTGGCTTGCCCTGAAGCCCCATGCTGGGCACCATTCCACACCTGGACCCCCAGCCGTTGTGTCTCCTGCCTGACCGTGATCCCTTCAGAGAATTCTGGGTAAGAAAAGGGACACCTACTAGACTGCAGCGTGCGCTCCCTGACCTCCGATGTCGGGGCTCCAAGGCCCAAAGCTGAGCGAGCCGCCAGCTGGAAGACATACTCCGTGTTGGGGTTGAGTTCTTTCACCAGGAAGGAAGTCACGGGGTCAAAGGTCTTCAGAAACTGCAGGGCGGCCACGGGTGCGAGTGTTGGCAACCCAAACAAGCAACAGAAACAAAGAACACGCAGGTATGAAGGGGGCACAGTCACTCCGCATTTCCTGCCACGGATTCCCGCTCCCCCAAAACCAGACTCACCTCTGGGGTTCCTGGTTTGTTGCTAATCTCCTTGTAAAGGAGTTCGTACTTCAGAATAATGTCCTGGCGGGGGGAACTCCAGGTCAGTAAAATGGTGCTCTCGCTCTTCGCCTCCGCTCGGAAATTCATTGGCTGCCCGGGAACTAGTGAAGGAAGGTAAGGCAGGTGAGGGATGGGAACGCAGAAAGGTTGCGTGTCAGAATTTGGTGAGGAGGAGACAGAAGACAACTGTCCACGCTGATAACAACAGATGTTCTTGCTTTGACAACATATGGAGATGCAGCCATTTTCCTTCTTATGTTTTACTCTTAGAATTAGAGTTGGAATCAGATGATACTGGGGGGGGGGAGGAGGAGGAATGTGTATGGGAGTTAGTTAGACATAGCAATATTGTAATAGTGTGAGAACTAAGGTTTTTTGAAATAAGAGATGATAAGAAATGGCGGGTTGGAGAACAGGAGGGAAAGCCTGCATTTCAAACTAATTGGAGAATGTGATTTATGACTATTAATTAGAGGAGGGAATTGTCCTTTGATACTATATGCTTGGGGGAGGGGGATTCAGATTTTGGCTTTGCTATGTACCTGCGGATGCTATGCTATTTGAATAAAAGATTCTTTAAGGTAAACAATGCCTCGAAGTGCTTTGAAGAGTTTCATCTGCCGGAACCATGACAACAACTGGATAAACGGGTAGTTTATCTTACGACCCAAATTGAGCCCCAAATTTCTATTGCTAAGCAAGGCAATGGTTAAAGCGAGTCGTTGCCTATGCTGATTTTATGACATTTTTGGGGCCTTGGTTGGTAAATGAATCAATGCATTTGTTAAGTGAATCCAGCTTTTTGCATCGACTGTGCCCGTCAGGAAAGTTGCGAATGGTGATCATGTGATCCCAGGACATCGCAATGGTCGTAAGTACATGTGGGTTACCTAGTGCCTGAATTCTGATCACATGACCATGGGGATGCCAAGATGGTTGTAAGTCTGAGGATTGGTTGGAAGTCACTGTTTTCCTTTGTGACCTTCCCAGCCGGCTTCCAACAAGCAAATCAATGGGAGAAGCCGGATTCACTTAACGAGCATGTGATTGCGATGACTCTCTTGGACGATTCCCCAGATACCTCCTTAGATGGCAACTTGGGGAAGGATGAGCCAATTCCTGGCACATCAGGAACCGAGTTGATCAATGGCTCTGAACAGCCATCCGGAAGGGATTTGGCTGAGGATCCAGCTGGGGAAAACTTGCAGTGGCCGACGGCCAGCAAAGAGGAGGAGGAACTGCCTTCTGCACCTGATCTGAGGACAGGGCAGAGAAAAGGCAGGAGCAGTGGAGGTCAGCCAGACTACTCGAGAGGAGAAAGCCTCGCCTGTCTTGATGGGCTGCACCAGAAAGCTATTTATCACAGTGGACAAATGGAGGCGTTAATGAGAAGAACGTGTTTGTTTTCTAGCTGTGTGTTTTCTAGTAGTCGTGATTCCGGCCTCACTCTGAATTGACACAATGTTTGGAACTGACTCATGCCTTGGAAACTCTGAGCTTTTCTTTCCTCGTGAGCTCCCTTATGTGTGGGTTTAAGTTTGTCTGGTGGAGTTATTGTGTCTGAGCAACTTTCAAGGGCTTTGTGGATTCTTTTACCATTGCTCTGTGGACTAACCTTGGTTTGCTTGTGGCTGGACTTAATTGGGACAGTTTTTGGTGAAGGGAATAGCTGGGGAATATTAATAAACTCACTAAACCACACATGTGTGTGTCAGAGAGAGAGAGAGAGTAAGAGGGACAGCACAGTGATTCACTTAAAAACTGCAGTGCTTTGCTTAACAACCGGGGTTAAAGAGGTTGTAAAATCTTGTGTGACTCGCTGAACAACTGCCTTGCTTAACAATGAAAACTTTAGTCCCGATTGTGGTCTTAAGTCAAGGACTACTTGTATATAGTTTACATGAACCCCATTTGCCATCTCTTTTCTTCTGCCAAATCCATGCAGGATTTGGGGGAAGAAAACAAAAGAAACAAAGAAAAGAAGAGAAGAGACTTATGCACAGTCTTTTCTTCTTAGTCCTCTTTCTACAGGATCTCAATTCCATCCAATTGCAATGTTCTCAATTTTATTTCTTTATCATGTTATTTATTTATTATGTTTATATACTGCCCCTTTTTCATTAAGGCGAATCTTCCTCTCCCTCTCGACCCATTTACTCTCCCTTCAAATCTATGTTGCACAATTCAACCCTTGTCAATATACCGGCTTTATACTAATTATTCCTGGTCACATACAAGCCAGCTTCAGTCATAACAGAACAACAGAATAACAGAGTTGGGAGGGACCTCGAAGATCTTCTAGTTCAACCCCTAGCTCAAGCAGGAGCCCTATACCAGGGGTAGGCAACCTTGGCTCTTTTATGACTCGTGGACTTCAACTCCCCGAATTCCTCAGCCAGCCACGCTGAGGGGAAAGGAAGAAGTTTCTAAGTTGAGCCATTCTGGCTCAGGAATTCTGGGAGTTGAAGTCCACGAATCATAAAAGGGCCAAGTTTGAAGACCCCTGCTCTAAAGGTACAAACCAGTAGTTCCACCGGATTTAGAGTTGGTATATAGCAGGGGTGGGGAACCTTGGCTCTTTTAGGACTCGTGGACTCCAATTCCCAGAATTCCCGAGCCAGCCACGCTGAGGGGACAGGGAGAGGTTTCCAAGCTGAGCCATGCTGGCTCAGGAATTCTGGGAGTTGAAGTCCACGAATCATAAAAGAGCCAAGGTTGCCCACTCCTGCCCTATATCATTCCAGACAAATGGATTCATTCCTATTCCATTCATTCCTCTTTCCATCTCTTCTTGACTGACAGAAACTACGGCATTCAATTTTTTGTAGTTAAAATTAATACAATGGCCAACTAAATCTATCACAAGACAAAAGCACTCTTAAATGGCAAGCTAGACACTCATTAAAACTAGTTTATGGGTTGCTAAGCAGTGAAGTGGTTCTGAAGCCCTTTGGGAGAATCAAATGAAGTGCCGTAGCACAGAGGCCCCCCAACCTTTTGGGCACCAGGGACCGGTTCCGTGGAGAGGTTTTCCTGCAGACCGGAGGGTGCGTGGTTTTATGTGCTGCCTGCATCCCGCGGATGGGGCTTTGCTTGTTTGTGCGGACCGGTTGCTGGCATACTGCAGCCTGGTACCGATCCACGGACCAGAGGTTGGGGACCCCTGCCATAGCAAGTTAGTTATTTATAAATATATCTTGCCTTTATAAATAACTCCAGCCTGTGAACACACACAATACTACTTCCTTCTCCTATTTTCTCCACAACAACAACCATCAGGTGGGTTGGGCTGACAGAGAGTGAAACCCCTTGTCACCCCGTCGACTTTCATGCCTTAGGCGGGACTAGAACTCACTGTCGCCTAATTATTGACCCAAAGTCACCCAGCCAGCTTTCTTGCCTAAGGTGGACTAGAACTCACCATCTCCTGGTGATTGGCCCAAAATCATCCAGTCGACTTTCATGCCTTAGGCGGGACTAGAACTCACTGTCACCTAATTATTGGCCCAAAGTCACCCAGCCAGCTTTCTTGCCTAAGGCGGACTAGAACTCACCATCTCCTGGTGATTGATCTAAAGTCATCCAATCGACTTTCATGCCTTAGGCGGGACTAGAACTCACTGTCGCCTAATTATTGGCCCAAAGTCACCCAGCCAGCTCTCTTGCCTAAGGTGGACTAGAACTCACCATCTCCTGGTGATTGGCCCAAAATCATCCAGTCGACTTTCATGTCTTAGGTGGGACTAGAACTCACTGTCGCCTAATTATTGGCCCAAAGTTACCCAGTTGACTTTCATGCCTTAGGTGGGACTAGAACTCCCTGCCACCTAGTTATTGACCTAAAATCATCCAGTCACCTGTCATTCCTAAGACAGGACTAGAACTCAGTCTCCTAGCCCAGCACCTTGACCACTAGACCAAACAACGTCTCACCTCCTTGTTGGGTTTTCACTTGGATGGGATCCGAGAGTGGGCCGTCCCCCACCGACGTGAACGCCAAGACTCGCACGGTGTAGGTCTCGTGCTCCAGAAGGCTCCCAACGGTGGTCAAGAGGCTATCATCCACGTTGTGTTTCTGCCAGTTGCTGACAGGCTGGTCGGGCTCCATGGTGTAATACACCCGGTACCCCCGGATCTGACCGTTCGGTTCCACCGGTTCCTCCCACTGGATGATCATGGTCGAAGCGCTCAACATCCGGCCCTGAACATTTCGGGGGGCGCTGGCGGGGGCCTGCTCCCCCGTACGGGTCACAACGGAATCGCTGTGAGGGCCCTGCCCAATTGTGTTCACCGCCGACACCCAGATCTCATACTCTGAGTTGGGACTAAGCCCCCCAATGCTGTAGCGGGTGGTGGTGATGTCCTCCTTGATTTGATATGGCCCGTCCTGACTCTTTGACTTATACTCGATCACGTAATAGGAGACGGGGTCCGGATTTCCGGAGTCCCAGGTTATGGTGATGCTGGTGGCCGTGGTCTCGGTGACAACAGGGGTACCTGGAGCTTTGGGAAAGGCTGAGAAAATGGGAAGAATTGATGAAAAGAACACAATCGCGCCCGTTGTATGCACTACGTTTCACCTAACTGGCCAGCGAGAGCGCCCGGCGTGCGGCGCAGGGGGTAGCATTTACTGAAGAAGAGTGGTTGAAATATTCCCAGCCTAATTAGGTGGATTTTATGAACTTCCTTAACCAACATCATCAATCTGGATGGCATCATTAATGTGTGCCCAGTGCTAAAAAAGTGGCCGTTTGTTTGCAAATATAGGTAGTCCTATATTTCCACAATGGTGCCCAAAATGTATAAGGTGTCAACGCTGTTAACATCAGATGTTTTTGCATTGACAACAGATGGAAAACGTAGCCATCTTTTACCTTTTGCTTTTAGAGTTAGATCAACGGTTCTCAACCTGTGGGTGGGGACCCCATTTGGGGTCGAACGACCATTTCACGGGGGTCGCCAAACAACGCAGTCCGCCATTTCCCCCCCTTTTCCTTAGCTGTGCTACTCCCTTTTATTCTATTGGCTTTTGAAAGCCAATAGAATAGACTCTCTTGAATAGAGTCTAATTCTATTGGCTTTCAAAAGCCAATAGGAATTGTCCAGGCTGTCTCTGCCCTGCTGAGCCCGCCAAAAGTCCCATTCTGCAAACGGTGCTGCACCAGTTGAGTAGTCCTCGACTTACGACCGGTTGAGTAGTCCTCGACTTACGACCGGTTGGGGGTTGCAGCATTAAAAAGGTTGAGAACCACTGAGTTAGATGATGCTGGGAGGGGGGAATGTGAACGAGAGTCCAGCTAGACCAGTGGTTCTCAACCTTTTTAAGATCGCGACCCCCCAACCGGTCGTAAGTCGAGGACTAAACCAGTTGTAAGTCGAGGACTACGCAACTGGTCATAAGTCGAGGACTTTCCCTGCCCAGGAGCGCCGCGCATATGTGGTGCCGCCCCCTGCACCGGGCGAGGCGTAGCTGGCAAGCGGCAGAGACGGAGCAGGCCGACCACCGGCTGGGCCACCAGCTGGCCCAGCCAAAGGGAGGTAAGGCACCCGCCGGAAAAGGGGAAAAAAATGGCGGACAGCCTTGTTTGGCGACCCCCGTGAAATAGTCGATCGACCCCAAATGGGGTCACGACCCATAGGTTGAGAACAGCTGAGCTAGACATAACACCACTAAAGCTAGCGTGAGAAACAAGGTTATTGTAACCAGAGCTGATAAGGAATTGGCGGGCTGGAGAACTGGAGAGGAAGCCCACCCTTCAAGCTAATTGGGGAATGTGATTTATGACTGTTAATTGGAGGAGGCAACTGTGCTTTGATTCTATGTGCTCAGGGGAGGGGAATTTAATTTTTGGCTTCGATTATGCAATGCCGATATTATTATGCTACTCGAATAAAAGATTCTTTAAGGTAAACAACGCCTCGAAGTGTTTTGAAGAGTTTCATCTGTCAGAACCATGACATAAGGCTAAGCCAAGGTATTTGATAAGTGAGTTTGGCCCCGTTTTATGTCACAGTTGTTAAGGCAGCCGCTGCAGTTGTTAAGGGAGTAACATGCTGGGCAACTGGTTCATATTTATGACAGCTGCAATGTCCTGGGGTCCCTTTTGTGTCCTTCTGACAAGCAAATTCAATGGGGAAGCCAGATCGACTTAACAACTGTGTTACTCGCTTAATAACTTCAGTGATTCACTTAACAACCGGGGCAAGAAAGATCGTAAAATGGGACAAAACTCATTTCACAACTGTCTCGCACAGCAACGGAAATTCTGGGCTCCATTTTTGGTCATAAGTTGAGACTGCCTGTATTTGTTTGCAAACCTATGCAGTCACTTAACGATTGTATCTTTGAGTGCCAGGACAACGGCGGTTGAGCAAGGCAATCACTTGGGTGCCTTACTTAACAACCGCAATGATGTACGTCTGTAATGGGACAGCTCTGGAGCCTCTTTCCCTTTCATCAATCCTTCACCCTATTGCCAAGTTCTATAGTTTTCCTATCCCTATAAGGGCAGGGGTAGGCAACCTTGGCTCTTTTATGACTCGTGGACTTCAACTCCCAGAATTCCTGAGCCGGCATAGCTCAGCTTGGAAACCTCTCCCTTTCCCCTCAGCATGGCTGGCTCAGGAATTCTGGGAGTTGAAGTCCACCAGTCATAAAAGAGCCAAGGTTGCCTACCACCCCTGACCTAAGGAAACAAAGTCATAAGATATTTCGCCAGATTGCCAACTTGGCATCGTGAATGTGTTGGTTCCAAATTAAATTCATTAAATGGCTAAAAATAGACATGGAAATGCCTGCTAAACTTCTGGTGGAAATGGCATTACATTTATGATCTCAAGAAGTATCATATGGTTGTTCCTTTGTGCCTGCCTGCTAAAGTGGTAGTAGATGGATCAAAGTCAGGGGTAACCTTGGCTCTTTTATGACTCGTGGACTTCAACTCCCAGAATTCCTGAGCCAGCCATGCTGAGGGGAAAGGGAGAGGTTTCCAAGCTGAGCCATGCTGGCTCAGGAATTCTGGGAGTTGAAGTCCAAGAGTCATAAAAGAGCCAAGGTTGCCTACCCCTGCCTATGGGTAATCCTCTACTTACGACTATAATGGAGCCTGCATATCACAGTCGTAAGTCACGAGAGTCATATTACAACCTTTTTTTTGTGATGGGCATGAAACAAATGCTATGGCGGTAAAGTGACCCCCCACGGTGGTTAAGCAAACGTTGATGTTGTTAAGCAAAACCACGATTCGCTGTGACCGCAGTTTTGCTGACCACAGGAATTAACCATGTTTGACAAAATGCCGCCCTGTGATTACAATTCCCATGAAAGCAGCTACCTCGCTGAACATCTGAAGGGTCCGACTGTCGGGATTTTGGAAGCAAGTCGTGAGTAGCTCCCAGGTAGGTCTACAGCTTAGAACGGTCGCTAAGCTAAGGGACCGGTTATAAATCAAGGGTCACCTGTATAGATTTTATTCCTTTGTTCTTGCTGCCTCTTGCATCTGGGGCAGAAGATGAAAGCTCTCTGCTTTCGACCATCTTGCAAGCATCCGTGATGTTCTAGATCAGTCTTGTGCTCTTTAAGATGGGTGGACTTCAACTCCCAGAATTCCCCAGCCAGTTGAACTCCACCCATCTTAATGGGCACATGGTTGAGAAAGACTGTTCTAGATTATTAACTAATGCTGGATCATCTTGGCCTTTGAAATGACCCAATTATTCCCCTTTGTTTTTCTCTTTGACCATTCCCAAAAATACAGACATTATCGCACCTCTGTTTTCCTTCAGGTCAAGGCACAAATTACACCCAGATTACTCTTTGCTGCAGCAGGGCAGGGGAGGTGCCCATTGCTGTTTTACTCTGTCAAACGCTCCTCATGCTCTTATAACGGAATCACACTGGGGGAAGGGACCTCGGAGGTCTTCTAGTCCAACCCGCAAAGACACAGTGGCATGCCCGAAGAGCCCACAAACTGGCCACAAAACCTAGGCAAAAGTACACGGGAGGCAGGCATGCTTCTCCAGGACGTGAATGCACAAAGCGAAGGGGACATGCTGAGGTTGCATCTGGACCTTGTTTGCAAACAACATGGCGGCATGGGGTGTCATGCATTCCCCTCCCAGGGAACATGGGAGGGCAATCCGGGACACATGCGCAGGCTGATGTCACATCATGCAACAACGTTCTTCTCGTGCACAGTTCAGACTCTACATAGGAGCCCGGAGTCAGAAATCACAATGCCCCAGGAAAATGCAGAAGCAAGTCATGTGATCCATTTCAGATATTTTGCAGAACAGCTAGTCCTCGACTTACGACCATTCGCTGGAAGTTACGACAGCGCTGAAAGAAAGGTTGCTTACGGCTGCTTCTTACACTTACAACTGCTGGAATTGTCCCCCTGGTTACGTGATCCAAATTCACGTAATTTTGCAACTGGCAAGTATTTATGACAGCTGGAGCCCCCTGAGGTCCTGTGGCTGCCATTTGAAACCTTTGCAACAAGCAAAGTCAAGGGGAGGTATCCAGATTCACTTTACGATCACACAATTTATTTAACGACGGCAAGGGTTTGCTTAAGAATCGTGGCAAAAAAGCCCGTAAAATCGGGTATGATTCACTGAACATCTGCCTTGCTCAGCTACAGAAGCGCCGGGCCCGCTTGTCGTAAGTGGAGGACTATCTGCAGAACGTCCGCGAGCTACAATCCACATAGCCCAAGGCGAGTCGTGATCCACGTTGCAGTCCCAAATGATTTGACTGTCTGTCCCCCCCCCCCCGAATTCTAAATAAATAGGATTCCCACTTGCAACTTCAACGCATTCCGATTTTGGTTCTGCCGACCAGCGGAAGGGACAGGACGGAGTCAAGCAGAGGGAACGGGAAGAGAATGGCGGACATGCACATGTAGACAGGGGATCTAGGTTAGGGAGAGACTGTCTCACCTAACCAACATCCCCTTTCGCCTGAAAGGACTCAAAAAAACAAATTCATTTTCAACAGCTTTGCAAAGCAGTTTTGTCCAATGGAACACCCAGACGTCCACACCGAACTGGGAGTTGTGTGTTGTGGAAAGCCGCTATAGATCAAGCTAAGCTCCACCATTGGGAGAAATCAAGAGTGAATTTTTCAGGAGACCAACAAACGTTCTTGTTTTTTCTTTGAAGACGTTTCGCTTCTCATCCAAGAAGCTTCTTCAATTCTGACTGGATGGTGGGGAAGGGAAGGATTTGTATTCCTTGCAGGTCATTTGCATTCTTTTAGAGCAGGGGTGTCAAACTGCCGGCCCGTGGGCTGGGTGTGTCATGGCGAAACCGCGCCCACCCCATTGCCAGCAATGGGAAAAAAGCCGCAAGACGTCGCAACATATAACGTGACATTGCAAATTCGACACCCCTGTTTTAATGAGTCCTTGAGGCCACTTGGAGGGCTCATTTGCCCCACTCAGGTGACCCTGAGGACACAGATAAACCTCCAAGTGGCCTCAACGACTCTCTAAGAGGAGGCAAATGACCAGCTATCTGAAAGCAGTATAAATCCTTCCATTCCCCACCATCCAGTCAGAGCTGAAGAAACCTCTAGGATGAGAAGCAAAACGTCTTCAAAGAAAAAACAAGTCCTGGATTGACTGAGAATCTCAAATCCAGAGCAAAGATCACCAGGACCAAGCCAGGCAGTAGGAGACCGAATCGATCAAGGAATGGTGCAAACTTACATTTGACGGTGATCTGGGCCACCGCTTCAATGACACCCAGGCTAGACATGGCGACACATGTGTAGTTGGCGGAGTCTTTGACGTCGGTCAACTCAAGGACGTTGCGTCCCACCGGCATGTCGTCCTCTGGCGTCAAATCTTCGGCCCCCTGCATCCATTTGACGTACGGCATAGGCGAGCCCACCGCCACGCAGGTGATGTTCACGTTCCCGCCCGGCATGATCTCATGGCTGGTGGGCGGGATGGAGAATCGGGGAGCCACGCGCCGCACTGCGGACGAAATGCACAGCGGTAACAAAACAAAACGGGAAAAAAAAGGGAAAAAAAGGAGGAGAAAAAAAGAGAGAAGAAAAAAAAAAGATAAGGAGGGAAAAGGGGACAAAAAGAGCAGAAGAGAATTTAAATAACAGGTGGGGCTGGCATTACTTGTAAGTTCCTTCTTTTTTTTTTTTTCAAAATTAAAAAAGGCTGAAATTAAAAAATTATCGGAATGCTAAAGAAATCAATCAAGAAATGGGGGGGAAGGGGAAATAAACAGAACTTCGAAAAGAATTACTTTCACAAACGATATATATAGAGAATATAGACATCAAAGCAATATTTCATAGCAACAGAGTTCCAATGATCAGTTTGAGACCTGTCATCACAGCACAAATATAGACACAAAAATTTATTAGCAATTTCTCATCTTTGGAAAAAGCAAACAGAGGGCACAAGCGCATCCGGATGGGAGTCCCTCGTACATCTTGGCCCCAACCCTGAGGGGCCACCAACTTGCAAGATGAAAATGTGGGATTTGGTCTGCATTCCCTTTAAAATCTGGATCCTGGTTTAGGGAAGGGATAAAAATCCTGGATAAACAATGGTGGGGGGGAAGGCTCTATCAAAGCCCACCCCCTAAAATAAAAAAATGGAAGACGGGGAGAATGGCTTTTTACAGGTAGTCCTCAACTTAACCACCATTCGTTTAGTGACTGTGCTAAGTTACAACGGCACTGGAAAAGGTGAATTACGACTGTTTTCCACACTTACGCCCGTTGCTGCATTCCCTATTCCAGGGGTAGGCAACCTTGGCTCTTTTATGACTTGTGGACTTCAACTCCCAGAATTCCTGAGCCAGCATGGCTCAGCTTGGAAACCTTTCCCTTTCCCCTCAGCATGGCTGGCTCAGGAATTCTGGGAGTTGAAGTCACAAGTCATAAAAGGGCCTAGTTTGAAGACCTCTGCTCTGAAGGTACAAACCAGTAGTTCCACCGGATGTAGAGTTGGTCTATAGCAAGGGTGGGGAACCTTGGCTCTTTTATGACTCGTGGACTTCAACTCCCAGAATTCCTGAGCCAGCCATGCTGAGGGGAAAGGGAGAGGTTTCCCAGCTGAGCCATGCTGGCTCAGGAATTCTGGGAGTTGAAGTCCACGAGTCATAAAGTGGCCTAGGCCTAGGCCAGAGGTAGGCAACCTTGGCTCTTTTATGACTTGTGGACTTCAACTCCCAGAATTCCTGAGCCAGCCATGCTGAGGGGAAAGGGAGAGGTTTCCAAGCTGAGCTATGCTGGCTCAGGAATTCTGGGAGTTGAAGTCCACGAGTCATAAAAGAGCCAAGGTTGCCTGCCCCTGCCCTATTCAGATGCTTGGCAACTGGTTCGTATTTACGACGGTCACAGCGTCCCGGGGGAGCGATCATTTGATCCTCTTTTTGCGACCTTCTGAGTTGCAAAGTCCATAAGGAAGTCGGAGTCACTTAACAGCCATCTTACTAACTTAATAACCTCAGCAATTTGCTTTAACAAAGATGGTGGGGAAGATTGTAAAATGGGGGGGGGGAACCTCACTTAAGAACTCTCTGGCTTAGCAGCGGAAATGTCGAGCTCTTTTTTGAGTCCTCGTGAGGAATTCCCATCGGTACATCTAAAATGTGGGAGGCCAGATTTTTCAGAAAGCTAATAGATGGCCACTGTTGGGGAAGCGATGATAAAACAGCTGTGTTTCACATCTGGATATCCAGTCCTCCTTGAGGGTTATGCAGATAGCCCTTGAGTTACTACCATTCATTTAGTGCTGGGGTCTTCAAACTTGGCCACTTTAAAACTTGTGGACTTCCAACTCCCAGAATTCCTCAGCCAGCCCTGAGGGCTGGCTGAGGAATTCTGGGAGTTGAAGTCCACAAGTCTTAAAGTGGCCAAGTTTGAAGACCCCTGATTTAGTGACTGTTTGAAGTTACAGCAATACTGAAAAAAAGGGCTTACAACCAGTCCTGACATTTACAACCATCGTCATGTGATCAAAATTCGGGGACCTGGCAATGGTGGTTTATGATGGTTGCACCCTTCTAGGCTCATCTGATCATCATTTGTAACCTTCCTTAACCAGCTTCCAGCAAGTAAAGCCAATGGGAAAAGCTGGATCTCCTTAACAATCCAGCTTAATGTTAAGTGATTCACTTAGTGACTCCATGGATTTGCTTAGCGACCATGGGGGGAAAAAGCTGCTAAAATCAGGCAGGATTAACCATCTTGCTTAGCAATGGAAATCCTGGCCACGATTGTGGTCGTAAGCCGAGGACTACCTGCAGTCTTTCTCACAGCCAGTCTGCCCTTGTGACCAGATGCAAAAATGGACCCAAAAGAGCTGAAATCCTTTACAGCTTGTCCTCATTTAGTGACCACCGTTGGCACCAGCAACTCAGTCACTAAGCAAGACGGCAACTGCGCTTGTGATCTAACTGCAGCTCTCCTTTGCTTTATAGACCCCCAAAGGTGGTAACTTTGGGCCTGGGACTGCTCATTATCCTGTGAAATTTCATCAGGGTCGTAGCTGCAATTGGCTGCTAAGTAAGATAGCGGCTAAACCAGGATGACCTGTAATTATGATTAAAACTAGGCGCTCCTAAGAGACTATCGTGCTGAAATGCTCGCAGGTGGCAAAAATCAAGGGGAGCAGGTGAGGATAACGGGCGATAAAAAGATGAGAAACTCTAATCAAATTTTTGTGGTTTTGGGGTATATACACCCTAACAAAGCTTCTTGGAAAAATCTGACATGATTCCATTGATAGATGCAGCTTTCGGAGGTCATGCAAAAGGAGAAGCACAAGAGGAGAGAAAAAGGAAGAAGAGGAGGAAGAGAGAGAGAGAGAGAGAGAGAGAGAGAGAGAGAGAGAGAGAGAGAGAGAGAAGGGGAGAAGGAGGTATAGAACAGTGGAAGTTATTCAGTGGGCTGCTAGCAAATGCCCATGAGGTTCAGGGGAAAATGGGGTGGGGGGGAAATTAGAGAGAGACAGAGAGGTTTGGGGTACAGGGGAACCCACTTTTAAAATGCTGCATACTCTGTTTCTAGCTGATGTGATCCAATGTGCTGATCTAACATTGGCACATCACAGCCCTGCCAGAATTATAATCATAACAATAATCATAACAATAAAAGAGAATTCGTAAGGATCAAAAAAGGGGGAAGGAAACAGAAAAGGAAACGGACACAGGGCGGGCGGTGGGGGGGAAACGAGAAATCACACAAAATGACCACAGTGGGTGTTGCATGCAGATGCACCTCGCCGGAGGGATGATCGGGATGGGAGAGAAAAAGCACTGTTTCACGTGGATCCATTTTTCGCACACACAAGCACACACACACGCACACGCACAACTGCACACCAAAAAAAGATGGGCTAATGCTGTCCGCTAACTCTACAATTGTAAAAAGAGGGTTCAGGAGGACGTTCAACATTTTATAGGGACCAGCCATATTTATATTTATTTTTTTCTTTCCGCTGTCTGACTCCTTCTGGGTTTTCCTGTTGATTGGGACTGGATAAGAGTCCCTTGTCCTGCCCTGAAATAAGCCTTGGTTTAATCTTAGCCAAATTCTGGATATAGTAATAGTAGTAAAGTTGGAAGGGACCTTGGAGGTCATCTAGTCCAACCCCCTGCTCAGGCAGGAAACTCTATACCATTTCAGACAAATGGCTGTCCAGTCTCTTCTTAAAAACTTCCAGTGTTGGAGCATTCACCACTTCTGGAGGCAGGTGGTTCCACTGGTTAATTGTTCTCACTGTTAGGAAATTTCTCCTTAGTTCTAGGTTGCTTCTCTAAGAATGGGGCGGTGCTGCCTGTATAGCACGTTTCACTCTAACCAGGGTTTAATTAAAGGTAAATGATGGCATTCGCATTATCCGTGAAGAAAGGAAGGATCCGAGACCTGAGCAGGGGGCCTGCATCAGACCAGGATGGCTGGGTGTCAATAAATTAAGTTGTGGAAGGACCCGTTACTATTGATTTAATCTTCCTTCTTCTGCAAAGCTAGCTGGGAATGGCCTTGAGTGACAGGAGGAAAGCAAAGCAACATTAGATAAGAGGTGGCTGAACTCTGGTTAGATAAGAAGCGTGGGGACCTTGGTGATGTTCTCTGAGCTTTCTTGCTTTCTTGCAGACCTTTCACGACCATACCAGGTAACATCATCAGGGAGTGGGCTTTGCTGTCTGTTTATATGCTCTGTTTGTATACTAGATAAGAGGTGTTTGAGCCCCGGTTAAAAAAGTAATTGAGTAAGTGCCTGGAGCACACACCTCTCCTGGTTCACGTGAAGATTAAGGAATGGAGGGGGAAGCACATTCAAGGTGCTTTTATTACACCTGTTACAATCAAAGTGGTCCTGCTCTAGATGGTACTATATGGATCCTAGCCTGGTCTACCTTGTAGGGCTGTTGTTGCAGGCAACGCTGAACTAGAGGGCTTCATCCCTCACTAAAACCAAGGCATTTTTTCCCTGTGTTCTAAAGTTACTGCTTTCCACTCTGGGAGATGAAATGGAGACTCACACCAATGTCTGGAAACCTTTCTTAGTTCTTTGGTTTCTTTCTTATCTGAATTTAACTCCAGGAAGGAGAGAGAAAGAGAAGGAGAAAGAGAAAGAAAAAGAGAAGGAAGGAAGGAAGGAAGGAAGGAAGGAAGGAAGGAAGGAAGGAAGGAAGGAAGGAAGGAAGGAAGGAAGGAAGACATGGTACAAAATAGAGTCACAAGTAAACAGTGCCACCCATATATGATCAATGAAACGGAGAGACCGAAAGGAAGGAAATTGGCGGAAGGCTTGCTGAGGGACGAGGAGTTTGAAAAAGGCATATAAGGAAAGGGAGTGAACTCAAGACAGGGGACAAAGCAAATGGAAGAGAAGGGGAAAGAGAAATATCCAAGCAAAGAGGTAAGCTTTACTCTGCAAAAGGCATCAAAACGGCAAAACAAGGCAGGTAGAAATGCAAACACCGGAGTATTTATTAAAACAGAAGAAAACAACAAAATCAAAATGAATATTGTAATGAAGGAAGGAAGGGAGGGAGGAAAGAGAAGAGACAACAAAAAGGGTGGAAGGGTGGTGGGAGGGAGAAAAGAAGCAAGGAAGGAAGGAAGGAAGGGAGGGAGGGAGAGACGAAAGAGAAGAGACAACAAAAAGGATGGAAGGATGGTGGGAGAAAAGAAAGAAGGAAGGGAGGGAGGGAGGAAAGAGAAGAGAAAACAAAAAGGGTGGAAGGATGGTGGGAGGGAGAAAGGAAGGAAAGAAGGGAAAACGAAAAAGGTGGAAGGATGGTGGGAAGAAAGGAAGGAGGGAGGGAGGAAGAAAAAAGAAAGGAAAAGGAGGGAAGGAGAAGAAAGAAGAAAATAAAGAAAGGGGAAGGTACAAAGAAAGGAGAAGAAAGAAAGAAAAGAAGGAGGAAGGAAAAGGAGGGAAGGAAGGAAAGGAGGAAACAAAGGAAGGGAAAGGAAGACGGGAAGAGGAGAGACGAAGGGAGGGAGGAAAAGGAGGAAGGGAGGGAGGGAGGAAGTTCAAATCAGACTTAAAAAAAAAAAGAAATTGGCAAACCATGGTTCAAACAGGCCAGTCCTGGGAATCGAAGTCTGAAGGGGAGTCCAATCATCCTTGCCAGGTGGGGGTGAGGAAGGGAGGGGCTGCTTTCACCACAAGGGAGGGAGAAAATGGCCACTTTTTGGGGGGAGGGTGTAACGATCAGAAGTCTCCTCCCTTTTTTCTATGGAGTGCATCCTAGAACAACGCCTTTGTAAGGGGAAAGCCTTAACACCAAAGCTGGAGGATTGCAGTTTGTGCTAAACCAGTGTTTCTCAACCTTGACCATTTTAAGGCATGTGGACTTCAACTCACAGAATTCCACAGCCAGCAATGCTGGCTGTGGAATTCTGGGAGTTGAAGTCCACATGCCTTAAAATGGTCAAGGTTGAGAAACACTGCGCTAAATATTGGCGACATCCAAGGGGCGGTCTCAGACTGAATAAAGCTAATTTTTTTTTTGTTGGTTTGCTTTTAAGAAGCAGCTTTCCTTCCTGATGCTTAAATCTCTTCCTCTCCCTTTGTGCCTGTCCGATTTTAACATTTCTAAATTTTAAAGTGGTCTTTCTCATACGGTCGTTTACAGCAGGGGTCCTCAACCTCAATGACTTGAAGACTTGTGGACTTCAACTCCCAGAATTCCTCAGCCAGCGTTGAAGTCCACAAGTCTTCAAGTCGCCCAGGTTGAGGACCCCTGATTTACAGGTAGTTTTCAAATTACGGCCATTGGCTTAGCCACCCGTGCCAAATTATGACGGGTGCCAGAAAAAAAAAAGATTTACAATACCTCAGGATCCCGTGATCGCCTTTTATGATTTCCCCAGGGGCTTCCCACAAGCAAGTCAATAGGAGAAGCCAGATTTGCTTCATGACTGTGGTGATTGGCTTAAGAACCAAAGCTAAAAGCTCGTAAAATTCAGGCACGACTCACTTAATGACTGCATGGCTTAGGGAGAGACATTCACGTTGTTAAGTCGAGAATGACCTGTCTCCCAACTTCCTTTTAAACTTGGATTCCTCTAACGTGCTTCACTCATTCCCAGTTTAAATCATTTTCCATCTTTCTACAAATAGACCGAGACGTAGAACTTGTTACTATAAGCTATTTCCCCCGCCCATTAAACCAAGGTTTAAACTAACCAGGCTTGACATGATCTGTCAATGCAGTGGTTAAGTCTATCACCGGTTCTGCTTTCTCATTTAAGGCAGAACTTGATCTCGTGAAGGGAAAAGGGACCCTCATTAATCCTTATTCCTGGCAACATTTAGCGGAACGCAATGTTTGATATGCGTTTTATCAAGCTCCATTTAGTGACCATTTAAATGCATGGAGCAAGGGCTGTCCAGTGAGTTTTAAGACACAATACAGAGTTAATATAGGTAGTCCTCAACTTACAACAGTTCATTTAGTGACTGTTCGAAGTTACGGAATCGAAAGAAGTGATTTATGACAGTTTTTCACACTTATGACCATTGCAGCATTCCTGTGGCCACATGATCAAAATTCAGACGCTTGGCAACTGGCATGTAGTTAGGACAGTTGCAGTGTCCCGGGAGGGGGGGGGAGAGATCACGTGATCCCCTTTGGCGACCTTCTCACAAAGTCAATGGGTAAGCCAGTTTCACTTAACAACTGTGTTACTAACTTAACAACTGCAGCGATTCACTTAACAACTGTGGCAAGAAAGGTCGTAAAATGGTGCATTCTATTCTATTCTATTTATTCTATTCTATATTATTTATTCTCTACTCTGTTCTATTCTATTCTATATTCTATTCTATATTATTTATTCCATATTATTTATTCTCTATGTTCTATTCTATATTCTATATTCTATTCTATTCTATTCTATTCCTTCTGAGTTTTCTTTGGTGAGTTTGCCTTAACATAAACCAACCGAATTCAGATCAAATGATAAATTGGCCGGTCCAGGTTCTCTGTGACTCTTTCATTGGAAAATCAAAACACGGCCAGCTCTTATGGAGCAAAAGACCACTCCTCAAAAGGAGATGAAATCTGGACGATCCTAAATTTGATTTACGCTTAGGTTACTACCTGTGGTCAGTCCTGCAGCTCCATTTGAGCATCAGTTTTAGAGGAGAGAAGGGGACAAGGACATGCCAGTCCAAGATCTACAATGACAGGGAGTCCTGGACTTAGGACCGTATAATGGAGCCTGTCCATCACGGCTGTAAGTTGTGATGACTGTAAAACTGATCGTTCACGCAAAGGATCCAGTTGGATGACCTTTTGGGTGGCGGTCATTAAACGAATGCTTGCAGGCGTCAAGTGAACCCATCGTTTGTTGAAACTGGAAGGAAGTATTTGGTTTTCGGCAAAGCTGCCGTAAAACACAGTCACATGACCGTGGGACATGCCAAACAGCCGTAAATGCATAAAAGATTGCCAACCAACTGAAGTTCAGTCACGAGGCCACGTCGGAACGATGAATCCAGGTGGTTAAGTACCCTCAGGTAGCAGCGTTCAAACTTGGAACAGTCAGTAAGAGACCAAGTCGTAAGTCGAGGATTATCTAGAATAGGGGTCCTCAACCTCCGGTCCATGGACCGGTACCAGACCGTGGGCATGCCAGCAACTGGTTCGCACAAATAAGCGAAGCCCCATCTGTAGGATGCAGGCAGCACACAAAACCACGCAACCTCCGGTCCGCGGAAAAACCTCTCTCCACGGAATCGATCCCTGGTACCCAAAAGGTTGGGGAATTCTGATCCAGAAAACACGGATTGCATTAGAGCAGATATTACCAGGAATAAGGAGATGCACACGTCTCTTTTAAAGGAGAATATTGGCAGTTCAGGGTTGACACGAGGGGTCCTAGGTGCTCTCTGAGCGTGGCGGTTTTCTCGCAGACATTTCATGACCCAACTGGGTAACCTCATCAGTGCTAGAAGGGAGTGTGGGGTTTGCTCTCAAACCTTTCTAGCACTGATGAGGTTACCTAGTCAGGTCATGAAAGATCTGCAAGGAAAGAGAGAGGCCCAAGGACCCCACATGTTTCTTGCTAACCTGAAACTACCTCCTTAGGTCCTTTGGTGGATGTGGGGTTCCACCTAGCCCAGGGGTAGGCAACCTTGGCTCTTTTATGACTTGTAGACTTCAACTCCCAGAATTCCTGAGCCAGCCACGCTGAGGGGACAGAGAGTGGTTTCCGAGCTGAGCCATGCTGGAGTTGAAGTCCAGAAGTGTTAACAGAATGACCAAATAGCACAGTTGAAAGGGACCTTGGAGATACCCTACACCAGGGGTAGGCAACCTTGGCTCTTTTATGACTCGTGGACTTCAACTCCCAGAATTCCCCAGTCAGCATGGCTGGCTGAGGAATTCTGGGAGTTGAAGTCCACGAGTCATAAAAGAGCCAAGGTTGCCTACCCCTGACCTAGCCTGTTTCCATCAAGGAGAACCCTTCCTGGCTTAAGATCCTCAAAACGAGGTGTCCTATGTTTGGCAAGACTTCTCCTAGAGGAGCGTTAAAAAGATCAAGCGGTCACAGGAAGCAGGATGGGATGCAAGCTTGCATTCACAAACCTGGTTCTAGAAGAACAGACCATCAGCATCCAGCCGCCTCTTGTCCTTAACACTGGAACCTCAAGATGGATCTGGAAAGCAAATCCTGAGGACCACGATCTTCCACGACCCCCCCTCCCACCAGATACAGGGCGTCCTCGACTTACAACCGTTCGTTTAGCGACCGTTCCAAGTTACAACGGTACTGAACAAAAGGGACTTAGGAGCGTTTTTCACACTGACCATTCTTGCAGCATCCCCCGTGGTGACGTGATCAAAATTGGCTAACTGGCTCATATTTATGATGGTTGCAATTTCCCGTGTGTGTGTGTGTGTGTGTGTGTGTGTGTGAGAGAGAGAGAGAGAGAGAGACGTGATCCAGTTTTGCGACCTTCTCACCCGCAAAGTCAATGGGGAAGCCAGATTCACTACACAACTATGTTACTAACTGAGCGACTGCAGTGCTTGGCTTAATAACCGTGGCAAGAAAGGTCGTAAAATGGGAGCAGAGCCCACTTAAGCAATGCCTCACTTAGAGTTGTGCCTCAGCTGTGGTCGTAAGTCAAGGACTGCCTGTAAATAGAATTTGCAGCTGGTTGGAGAGGGGAGGATAAGATTGCCGGGGGGGGGGGGAGGCAGAGGCAGGAGATCCCACTTAATTAAAACTTTTTGGTCCCTTCAGACCCCGAACCACGTTTCAAAATAAGCCATGGTTAAAAAGCAGGAAGGATGGTGAGGGCAGGCGAGGGAAAAGAGACAGGGTTGTTGGAATGAAGGCAAGAGCAGAAACGTGACGTTAATTTTGCTTAATCCAACAAGCAAAGAGGTTGTCTTTTGTTGGTGTATGTGTTTGTGTGTGTGCTTTTTTAAATAAAAAAAATCAATCAAAATTAAACCATGAATAGGGGGGGGGAGAAAAGGGGGTGATCCGTTGAAAGCATCAAAGGAAACCAAATGGCATTAAAACATTTTTGACACCCAGCAAGCTGCTACTTTGAATGAGGTGAGACGTTTTTCTGGCATTTTGGTGAGAAGACAGGGGGTCTTGTCCCAAAAATGGGGACGGGAAAGGAGAAGGGGGTCCAAAATAAACATACAGCCTCCACATAATTCTGATGGTGGTTAGATTACACCTGTCCTCTTCGTGTTAGGCAGGTTGAGTGCATCATTTTGTGGGTACAATTCAATGGGGGAGGGAGGTTTAAAACTAGTTAGGACCAAATTCCTGGGTGCAGAATTGCTTTTTCCCCCTTAATTCATCCAATGGAACAAAAAAACTCCTTGGTTTATTCTCAGAATCGTTCTTTTCCTTCGTCTAGGACAGGGGTAGGCAAGCTTGGCTCTTTTATGACTCGTGGACTTCAACTCCCAGAATTCTTGAGCCAGCCATGCTGAGGAGAAATGGATTGGTTTCCATGCTGAGCCATGCTGGCTCAGGAATTCTGGGAGTTGAAGTCCACGAGTCATAAAAGAGCCAAGGTGGCCTACCCCTGGTTTAGGATGTATGAATTTGGGGTTGATTTCAACTTTAACCTTCACAGAAATGTGAAGTTTGTGTGTGTGGGTCGGCCTATGCAGGGGGTGGGGGTGGGGGGGTGGTTTCATTTAAAGTCTAAATGTTAAAGGCTGATTTTTGCAAGATGGATGGCAAAAATCCCCACCCAGTTTTATTCGGAGCTGCACCACCAAGGCCAGGATATTAGACACCATTGATGGTGGCAACCTGCTTTGAAAAGAAAGGCGACCAGGTGTAATCTAAAATCTTTCCCCTGACCAAAAATAATAATTAAAAAGAACAAAAACAAAACAAAACACAGAATCAGCGATGCAAAAGAGGCGTTAAGACATAAGCAGGCACAGGTGTTTTTTTTGAAATCACAATAGCACAGTGTTCCTGCAGATTGTCCTTCAGGAATTTGGCGGGAGAATTCCCTAAAAGCTTGGGAGAAATCCTTCTGCAGAAACAGAGTGTTAATTTCACTCGATCCCCTCCCCCCCTTTTTTAAAGTGGAAATTGGACAGCAGAGAATTTATTTAAAACCAATGGAGGGTATATCCCCTTAGCCCAAACTGTTTTTTTCCCCTCCTCTCTTTCTTTCTCTTTTTCGGTGCAAGTGTGTAGAAGTTAGAAAGGAATTAGCAAAGGCTTTCCCTAGATCAGGGGTCTCCAAATTTGGCAACTTTTGTGGACTTCAACTCCCAGAATTCCCCAGTCAGCATGTTTGGCTGGGGAATTCTGGGAGCTGAAGTCCACAAGTGTTAACCGAATGATCAAATAGCAGAGTTGAAAGGGGCCTCGGAGATCTTCTAGTCCAACCCCCTGCTCAGGCAGGAGACTCTACACCAGGGGTAGGCAACCTTGGTTCTTTTATGACTCGTGGACTTCGACTCCCAGAATTCCCCAGTCAGCATGGCTGGCTCAGGAATTCTAAGAGTTGAAGTGCACGAGTTATAAGAGGGCCAAGATTGCCTACCCCTGCCCTCCACCATTTCAGACAAATGGCTGCCCAATCTTTTCTTAAAAACCTCCAGTGTTGGAGCATTCACAACTTCTGCAGGCAAGTTGTTCCACTGATTAATTGTTCTGTCAGGAAATTTCTCCTTAATTCCGAGTTGCTTCTCTCCTTAATTAGTTTCCATCCATTGCTTCTTGTCCTGCCTTTGGGTGCTTTGGAGAACAGGTTGGCAGCTTAAAAAGTTGCCAACATTGGAAACCCTTGCCTAAAATTGTTTTGATTCTGTGCAGCGTACTGAGGGGAATCTGAAAAGAATGGCCTGCCATTATCCCGCCACTTATGAAATTCTAGATACCTCTCTCAGTATCAGGGTTTAGATGAAATAGGGAAGAAAAAAATCCTCAAGGTTTTCTCAGGTTTTGGAAGGGCAAAATGGCCAGTGGATAAATAAGTGGTTTTTTAAAAAATTATTAAAAAAAAATAAAAACTTGATCCAATAAAGAAAACAGAAGGAATACTAGGGTGGAAATGGATTTCATTTAGAGCAGGGTTAATCAAATTTGGCAACTGTAAGATGGGGTTGGCTTAGCTGCTAGACCCAAATGGCCTCATCTATCGCTTATTTGACATTACAATCAAAAGGAGAATCCTTGCTTATTAGGAATCCAGCTGAATAGCATGATTAACTATGATCTGTTCTAAAGAATTCTAGGTTTCTTCAAACCAACGATGGCTTCCTACAAAAATGGGGCTGTTCTCTGCTAAATTAGGACATACAGCAACTCACTTATTCAGCAGAAAATTAAAATAGCCAATTATCCACATGTCTTCTTGCATTGGGAGTGTTCTACTGCCCTAATGTCACCATCTTAATGGGAGTTCCTCTGCTGGTGTCTTAATAATACTTCCTTTATGCCACAATCCCTCAGAAAGAAGACTAGCTTGTATTAAGAATAATTCTTTGCAATGTTTCCTAAAAGGTCTTGAGGTCTAGGATGATGGTCAAGATTTAGAACGGAGGTGTCCAACCTTGGCAACTTTTAAGACTTGTGGGCTTCAATTCCCAGAAGTCCCCAGTCAACATGGCTAGCTGGGGAATTCTGGGAGTTGAAGTCCACTAGTTTTAAAGTTACCAAGGTTGGACAGCCCTGGTTTACAAGCTTTATAATTCTAGGAACCCACTTTGAACTTGGTAAATAAAGGGAAGGTGGGAAAGGATGGTGTGTGTGTGTATTGTTGTTGTGCGTGTGTCTGCATGTGTTTTAATGCCTGCATCCAGGCATCTAAGCATGGAATTCTCTGCATCTTCAGAGAAGGGACAGATGGTCAGAGAAAAGAAGAAAGAGGAAGAAAGAGAGAGGCAAAGAGAAAAAGATAGGGAGAGAAAGAGAGAAAGATAGGGGGGGGGAATTAAAAAAATAGTTGCGCCGGATTTCTCAGACAAATATCAATGACAACAAAAATCACACAGCTTTAACCTCTGCTTTTTCAGAATTTTAGAAAAATTTCATATTGTTCTTTTTTTTGTTTTTGGTACTAAAAGTTAAAGAAATGGGAAGAACAGCTGAGCATAAAATGGGATGTGGCACAATAGGAAAACATAAGGGGTTGGTTTGCCCAGCTCCTTCCTTCCTTCCTTCCTTCCTTCCTTCCTTCCTTCCTTCCTTCCTTCCTTCCTTCCTTCCCTCCCTCCCTCCCTCTTTCTCATCATCTATTGATCTCAGAGGTGTCCAATCTTGGCAACTTTAAGACTCCGCAAGTAACTTAGGATTAAATCCAGGGGTATCCACAGGGCATGGTCAAAAAAGTCAAAATGGCGGTGCTTCAATGGTGCAAACCAGGCTCTGATGATTTCTGGATTGAATCAGAATCATAAAGCTCGTAAGATGAATTACTCTACAAATCTCCACACACGATTTAACTTCACTCAGAAATGGGTCCTTCTGCCTCAGTTGTGAGTGGAAGGAACTACTTACAGTCAAGTGTCCCTCTGTAAGGGAGATGTGTGATTTCTAAGTAGGATATATTCCAAATAAATAAGTAAATATTGACCAAAACTAGATTAGCCAAACCACGGTTTATTAAAAAGCAGTTAACCAAACCATGGGTTTATGTGACGTATATTGCCAGCCTCCAGTGTTTACTTCCAGTTTCCAGCAAAAAATGCTCATTGGGGAAAACTGATTTACTTAAAGACTGCAGTGTTTATTTAAAAAACGCTGAAAAATCAGGTCTGATTGTGCGATGTCTGGACTTACAACCTCAACAACTTACAACTGTAATTCCAGGCTCAATTCCCGTCATAAGTCGAAGAATCCCTATATTTATTACGTTCATTGCAATGACTAGCTCTCCTTCTTCTCCCTAATAGAGTCTCTTAGGTGAGATGGGCCTAAATCAGGGGTCTTCAAACTTGGCCCTTTTATGACTTGTGGACGTGCCTGGCTGAGGAATTCTGGGAGTTGATGTCCACAAGTCATAAAAGGGCCAAGTTTGAAGAACCCTGGCCTAAATAAATAAAATATCCCATGAACCTTTGCAACAAGAGGGTCCTGGCAAGGCTTCATCCCTGGGGCTAGCTCCTTCTCCCATTGGTCAGGGAGGAGGCAGGAAGCTATAGGCGCACAGCCACTCTGGGCCTGAAAATGCTGCCATGCCTTGGCTACCATAGAGCTTTGTTGGAGAGAGAGGCTTGAAGTCCCTGACGTTCTTTGTATTCGGCTCTTTTTCATGGAGGACCAGATAGGCAAAGAGCCCGATAGAATGTATGAACGGGAGTGAACATTGCAATGCAGGGCAGATTCTGTCTGGGATTGAATTTAGACACACACACACACACACACACACACAGGGCATTAATCAGCTGGGCAAATGGCCTCCTTATTTGTGTTCCTAAAACACACATCCCACTCCTTTCACTCAGCTAAGCAAAGGCACATCTCCTATGCGTTGGTTTCAGAAAAACATTCAGAACTGTGTGATGTTTGTTATTTTTGGGTTGCAGGTAATTTCAATTATCAAAAGAAATGGAAAACGGGGTAGAATCGGAGGGGGGGGTACGAGGGAAGCAGGAACACTGGCTGTTTTTTTTTTTTTTGCACAATGCATTTGGAATAAATTGCAGCATAGCCGAACCAACTTAAAAAAAAATAATAATAAATACAACAAAAAACCAACGAATCCAAATAAAGAGAGAGAGAGAGAGAGAGAGAAAGAAAAAAAAACCCCAAAGCAAATCAATCAATAAATAAAAAGAAATCGAGAACCAGGAAGGGATAGCTAGGAGGGAAGGGGGAGGAACTCCACTGAACGAAAAAAAAGAAAAGAAAAAAAAAGGCAAAATATCTTTTTTTTAAAAAAAATAAAAAAATGGATATAGATACAGATCGATATATATATACACGCACACGCGCACACAAATCGTTTGGAAAAAAAACTGAAACCAAATGGACGCTCTCCTCCAAGGAAAATTATTATTTTTAAATAATAATAATAATAAGAATGAAGCCGTAAAATTAAAAAAAAATGTAAAAAAATAAATAAATAAAGGACCGGCATGCAAAGATCATTGTTAACATTCTCCTATAGTCATGCATCAGGCCCAAACGTCCATAAATAGGACAAAAAAGTGCACATACAACGCAGCAACGTTACCAAGGATGCAGGAGAGAGGCCCACAATGCAACTCAGCTCATCTCCAGCGAGACCCAAGAACGAGCGGATCTCGCCCGCCATCGATTATTTATTTATTTTTAATATATATATTTTTAATGACATCGACAAAGAGATTTTTCTTGCTTTCTTTCTCTTTCTCTTTCTCTCTCTTTTCTTAATTTTTTTCCTTATTTTTTTATAATAGACATATTTGCCGTCGACAGAGCTTTTTTTTTTTAAATCATCATCATCATAGCCGTTTTTTTAAAAAAAGGATAGATTATAGATAATAGATAGATATAGATAGAGATATATATATATATATACTTCTCTCTTAAGAAATGTAAAAATGTGGGTAAAGAAAGTAAAAAAAGAAAAAAAACCACACCAACCTTCTCGTAGCTCTGAGGGATGTTAAAGGGGTTTGATGCGGAACACAATGACATGAGAAGAGAGAAAAAATAGGGAACACAGAGAGAGTAAAAAAAGGCCTTTCAAGGCTGGCAACTGCAAATCGATTTTTTTGCTTTTTTGTCTCTTTCTTTCCGTTTTTTAACTTAAAAAAATAACAAAAAAACTTTTTTTTTAAATAAAATAAAAAATCTCCAACATGTCCCTTTTCCTTCCGAACCATCGGGGCCACCACCAAGAAGGCCCTGCAATCGTGAAAGGTCTCTGGGGAGGGGAGCGCCTTATATCAACCAGACGTGCCAGTTTAGAGAAAGCCTCCCCTCTTCCCGAGAATTCAGAAGCCCCTCTGGCACTGCTGGATGGCCCACCCCCTTCTCCCTCACATCGCCTCCCCCTGCAGCTGAAGGAAAGAAAGATGAATGAGGACAGCGTGGCACCCTGGGAGACGGTGTTCCCATCACCACCTCCGTCACCGTGAGGTCCTCATCGTTGGTTAGATCTCTTCTGTGATCCTCCAAAATATTTAAGGCAGGGCCAGTAAAATCCTGAGGGCCGTTCGAAGGCATGTCCTCATGGGCTTGGGATTCGCATCCTAGGAACTCAGGCTGCAATGGACCTGCCCAATTTGGGCCCGAGCTGGCCTAAAAAAATCACAAATGTTGACGGGAATCCTCCAATTTTGAATTTATTTTTATTTTATTTTTTATTTTTGGAGTGAGAGGGAGGGACAAAGCGATTTTCCGTGTCTTCGGATCAAGATCCGATCTTGCTGAATTGAAGGGGAAGACACTTGGTGGGAGCCCAGCATCCATAAGGACATGCTTCGAACAACGTTGAATTGTCTTCCCCGCACACACTTAACAGAAAAAAAGGGAGGGGGAGAAAAAAAAAGCAGGGGGTGGAAAAACCAGACCTCTTTTGGAGAAATAAACCCCAAAGAAAAAGAAAAGGGGTGCTTTTGATTCCCACCACCACCACCCCCCTCCCAGCAAACCCCCAAAGTCATTAGAGAAACAACCGTGTTTTACAGGAAGAAACAGGAAAAAAAGGACGTCAATACTTTTGGAGTGCAGTCACAACAAAGAGGGAAAAACAAGGCAGAGAAGACCTCTCCCACACCCCCCCAAGCCCACCCATCATATCTGCCTCCCCCCACCCCAGAAATAGATCCAACCCCAATCAAACCAGCAAGCTTAATGGAAACCGGTCTCCATTTTAAACGGGGCAATTGTTTCCACGACACCCGGGCCTTTTAGAAAAGGGGTTTAAAATAGAAGTGGCTCTTGTGTAAATTGTCTACCCTTTTCGGCTAATTTTGGGAGCGTCGAGTTTTTCGTTCCCCCCTCATTGTAAGCATTCAAACACAAGTTTGTAATCCTCGTACGCCGCTTCTCACAGTTTCTCCTCACTACAGAATTCAAATTCTGCATGAATCCCGGAATCGGCAGCTCCATTTTAAGGGAGTTGTCGTTTGTCGTTTTTGTCTCCGATGATTTTAAGGTCTTTTTAAAATGTTTGTTATGCTGTAAGCCGCCCAGAGTCATTGAAATGAGACGGGCGGCAAATCAATGTAATAAATAAATAAAAATAAGACGGAGACACTATAACCAGGGGAGAAAAAACTTTCCTGCAGATCTGCCCCAAAAACTATATCTCAGCCTTTATGACAGGGATCTGCAATAGTGACAACTTTATAAGACTTGTGGATTTCAGCTATGCTGCCTGAGGAATTCTGGGAGCTGAAAGAGCTGAAATCCTCAAGTCTTAAAAGTTGTCAAGATTGCAAACGCCTGCTTTACGGCAGGAAGCCGCAGTTCCAAACAGACATAAGTAACAGAAACCATATATACCTCCATATTATCATGACAAACAGTAACAAATCCACGTTTTTAAAAAAAAATTGGCACTGAGGTCAAGGGAAGGGAAGGGGGGGGGGAATCGGGGGGGAAAAAACCCTGACATTTTCTGGAAAAATGTCTGAAGGCAAGTCTCCCGCAACTTCATGATGGCCAGCCACAAAAGAAATTTTTAAAAAAACATTCATGAGCCTATCAAATTGCTAATCTCTCTTTTCATGGGGACAAGTAGGTTTTTTTGTGGGTTTTTTTTTTTTTTGAGGAGAGAGGGCTAAATAGCTATTGAAGCTCCTGAAAACACCACTACTTTAAAAAAAAAAAAAATCAAGGAGAGACATTCAGCCAGATATAAAAAAATAGGTTTGTGCAGGTGGAAAATTCACCGAACCAATTCAGATTGAATGAAAGCTGTCAATTCAAAATGTTGGAAGTTTGTGGTTATATCTCTGGGTAGGCTAGACCAGGGTGCTTTTATGACTCGTGGACTTCAACTCCCAGAATTCCTGAGCCAGCCACGCTGAGGGGAAAGGGAGAGGTTTCCAAGCTGAGCCATGTTGGCTCAGGAATTCTGGGAGTTGAAGTCCACAAGTCATGAGGGGGCCATAACTCCCCCATGCTGGCTCAGGAATTCTGGGAGTTGAAGTCCACGAGTCATAAAAGAGCCAAGGTTGCCTTAGGGTAGGGGTAGGCAACCTCGGCTCTTTTATGACTCATGGACTTCAACTCCCAGAATTCCTGAGCCAGCCATGCTGAGGGGATATTTTTTTCCCTGGGGCTTAACGAGGCACCTTAGAATAGAATAGAGCTGGAAGGGACCATGGAGGTCTTCTAGTCCAGCCCCCTGCTCAAGCAGGAGAACCTATACCATCTCAGACAAGTGATTGTCTAGTCTCTTCTTAAAAATCTCCAAGGGACAGGCGTTTTTGTGCTTGCAATAAATTTCCATCAGAGCTAGCCCCGCATTCTGTTACCAAAATTTCGTGCACAGAAGGTGAACGAACAAACTTGCAACTTATTGGGCCATTGAGATACCGAGTGTCCCCTGTGGAAGAGACGACTAACAGAATAACAGAGCTGGAAGTGGCCTATGAGGTCTTCTAGTCCAGAGCTTTTCAACCATTGGTACGGGTACCACCTATGGTACATTAGCACCTGGCAGGTGGTACGCAAGCATCCTAGAAAAGTGGTAGCGAGGGAGGGGAATGAGCTGAACCAGTGGCAGCACCGCACAAGCCTGAGCGAGAGACGGCTAGAGCTGCAGGGCTGTCAGAACTTAGAAGAAATTTTCTGACAGTGAGAACAATTAACCCAGGGTCTTCAAATGTGGCCCTTTTATGACTTGCAGACTTCAACTCCCAGAATTCCTCAGCCAGCATGGGGGAACTATGGCCTCTTCATGACTTGCGGACTTCAACTCCCAGAATTCCTCAGCCAGCATGGGGGAACTACGGCCCCTTCATGACTTGCGGACTTCAACTCCCAGAATGCCTCAGCCAGCATGAGGGAACTATGGCCCCTTCATGACTTGCGGACTTCAACTCCCAGAATTCCTCAGCCAGCATGGGGGAACTATGGCCCCTTCATGACTTGCGGACTTCAACTCCCAGAATTCCTCAGCCAGCATGTGGGAACTATGGCCCCTTCATGACTTGCGGTCTTCAACTCCCAGAATTCCTCAGCCAGCATGGGGGAACTATGGCCTCTTCATTACTTGTGGTCTTCAACTCCCAGAATTCCTCAGCCAGCATGGGACTAATCTTAAAGACCCCTGAATTTACCAGTGGAACAACCTGCCTCCAGAAGTTGTGGATGCTCTATCACTGGAAGTTTTTTGTCTGAAATGCTATAGGGCAGGGGCCTATGCTGGCCAAGGAATTCTGGGAGCTGAAGTCCACAAATCTTAAAGCTGTCAAGGCTGCAGACCCCTGCTATAAGGTTTCCTGCCTCAGCAAGGGGGCTGGACTAGAAGACCCCCCAAGGTCCCTTCCAACCATGTTATTCTATTAAGCGAGCCGAGAGGGGGTTTATTGGCTGCCTTTGCAATTGCGGAAAGGGGTACGAAGAGGGAGTGAGCCCTGGCTAGATCAAATTCTACAAGAAGGCACAAGGATTCGAATCCGCCTCTCTCCTGCACTGCTTATTTTATATTTTAATTAAGACCCTTGGAAGGATGACATTCATCTTCAAAGGCTCCCCTACACATTTCAATGAGGGACTGAATTCTTCCCATTTACAGGGAATCCTCCATTTACGACTGTTCGTTTAGCGAACGCTCAGAGTTACGACAGTGCTGAAAAAGTTGACTTGCAACTGGTCCTCGTGCTTAAAACTGTCACAGCGTCCCTGGGGAGACCCGGTCAAAATCTGAGCAGTTTGTAACTGGCAAGTATTTATGATTGTTGCAGCATCCTGGCGTCACCTTATCACCAGTTGTGGGGCTTCCGATAAGTGAAGTGAATGGGGGAAGCTGGATTCACTTAACAACCCCAGACTCGATTAACAACGGTAGCAAAAAAAGAGTGTAAATTGCGTCTCTTCAAAAATCTGCTTCTGGGGGTTAGATTCTAGTCCAGGGATAGGCAACCTTGGCTCTTTTATGACTTGTGGACTTCAACTCCCAGAATTCCTGAGCCAGCCATGCTAGGAGAAACAGAGAGGTTTCCATGCTGAGCGATGCTGGCTCAGGAATTCTGGGAGTTGAAGTCCACGAGTCATGAAAGAGCCAAGGTTGCCTACCCCTGGTCTAGTCTACACAGATAGCCTGCGACTTATCTCATAATTAAGCCCCAAATTTCTATCACTAAGCAAGACAGCAATTAAGTGAGCTTTGCCGTATTCTACGACCTTTCTTGACCCCGTTGTTCAGCGAATCACTGCAGTTGTTAAGTGACTAACACAGCTGATACTTGCTTAACCGCCATCTTGTTTAGCAACAGAAATTCTACTGTGGGGTTGTGGCAAAAAGGTCACAAAATTGGGCATGATCACGTGAGGACTTACTTAATGACTGCTCGCTTAGCGACAGACATTCTTTAATAATAATAAAGTTGGAAGGGACCTTGGAGTTCATCTAGTCCAACCCCTTGCTCAGGCAGGAAACCCTATATACCATTTCGGACAAATGGCTGTCCAGTCTCTTCTTAAAAACTTCCAGTGTTGGAGCATTCACCGCTTCTGGAGGCAGGTAGTTCCACTGGTTAATTGTTCTAACGGTCAGGAAGTTTCTCCTTAGTTCTAGTTTCTCTGATTCTAATTATTGTTGTAAGTCAAGGACCTCCTGCACAGTATTCTGCATTCCCCTTGGACCTGGTCTAACCAACGTATCGGACAGTCCACAATTGCTGATTTTAACAAAGTTGTGTTCTCCCTCCGCAAAGGATCTCTGAATCATGAACACAGAATAATAGAGCTGGAAGAGACCTTGGAGGTCTTCTAGTCCAACCCCCTACTTGAGCAGGAGACCCTGCTGTCCAGCCTCTTTCTGAAAGCTATTCTACTGGTTAATTATTCTGTCAGGAAGTTTCTCCTTAGTTCTAGGTTGCTTCTCTCCTTGATGAGCTTCCATCTGTTGCTTCTTCTCCTGCCTTCAGGCGCTTTGGAGAATAGCTTGACTCCCTCTTCTTTGGGGCAGCCCCTGAGATATTGGAACACGGCTATCATGTCATCCCTAGTCCTTCTTTTCTCTAGACTAGCCATACCCAATTCCTGCAGCTGTTCTTCGTACGTTTTAGCCTCCAGCCCCCTGATCATCTTTGTTGCTCTTCTCTGCACTCTTTCCAGAGTATCAACACCTTTTTTTTAATATTGTGGTGACCAGAACTGGATGCAGTACTCCAGGTGCGGCCTTACTAAGGTTTTGTAAAGCGGTTCTTTTTCATGTGATCATGATTCTATCCTTCTGTTAATACAGGCCAGGATTGCATTGGCTTTTTGGGCTGCTATTGCACACGGTTGGCTCATATTTAATAATAATAATAATAAAATTGGAAGGGACCTTGGAGGTCATCTTGTCCAACCCCCTGCTCAGGCAGGGGACCCTATACCATCTCAGACAAATGGCCGTCCAGTCTCTTCTTAAAAACTTCCACTGTTGGAGCATTCACTGCTTCTGGTGGCTGGTTGTTCCACTGGTTAATTGTTCTCACTGTCAGGAAGTTTCTCCTTAGCAAGGGACCCCAATTAATTAAGCTTCCTTCCCTTGGGAGATGCCTTCAACCCTACTTCTTCCATCTCATAAAAAGGCTCCCGAAAGAGGTGGACGTGTCTGCGTGTAGGGGCGTTCACGGAGACCACACTTGCCACTTTTGTGAGTCACGGCGCTCCCTACCTCTCACGTATAGGTTGGCGGGCGAAGAATAGCGCACGCCGGCGCTGTTGCTGGCAACGCACTCATATTTACCCTGGTCCGTCTCCTCGCTGCTCTCGATCTGAAGGCCACCTGGCAGGAAAGAGAATAAGGCGAAAAGGAAAAAGGAGATGCCGAGAAATACGTTAATTAATGACTTAAGGGCAGATTGGGCACAAAAAGGGAGAAATGGATCAAATGTGCCGAACAAACCAATTATCACCGATAGCATATTTGGAGCTGTGGGGTCCTTGGTGCTCTCTGAGCTTGGTTGTTTTCTTGCAGACATCTCACGACCCAACTAGGTAACATCATCAGTGCCAAAAGGGAGTGTGGGGTTGGCTCTCTCTTTATATCCTTGCCCTGTCAGTGTTGGTGGGAGTGTGGTTTTCTCACTGGTAATTTCTTTATATATATAATTTATATATATATAATTAGTTTTTATAAGATAACATTCTTCAGTATTTAGCAAACAGCATGTTGTCTGGATTCACGTGTTTAAAAAACAATCAGTGATAATTAGTTTCTGTATTTTCATAATCAATATGTTAGCTAATAATATATTTCTTAAATCTTCTCTTCACCCGATAGTCTTCTTCCTACTAATACATATTTAATATTACATAGTACATATTACGTTCCTTTCTCTCTGGCTCGTTTTTCTAGCCATTGATAAAAATTGTCCCATGTTCTAAAATATACCGAATCTTCTTTCTCTTTTATCTTCAATGTCAATCTGTCCATTTCTGCACAATCTAAAAATTTTTTAATTAATTCTTCCTCCGTGGGTAGATTTTCATTTTTCCAATATTGAGCAAATACTATTCTTGCTGCAGTTAATACAGGTGAAATTAAGTGTATACATTCTTTCTCATAGTTTCCTACTATTATGCCTAAGAAAAACAATTCTGGCTTAAAGTCTGCATGTTTTTTTAAACATTTTTCTCTAACCGTATGTGTATTTTTGATCAAAATCTTTTAGCTTTAGGGCACGTCCACCAGATATGATAGTAAGTATCTGGTTTTTGTTTACATTTCCAACACTTACTAGACAGTTTGGTAATTTCTTGATTAGGGTATTGTTTCCAGTTGGCTTGTCAGGTGTCAATCCCTGCTTATCCATGTATTGTTTGCTATTGAGAAGGTGTTTCTTGTTTGCTTTTTAGTTTTTGTTTATTGTCCCTTTTGAACGATGTGTAAATAAATATAAACTTGAGAGCAAACCCCACTTTCCTATAGCACTGATGATGTTCCCTAGTTGGGTCATGAAACGTCTGCAAGAGAATAGCCAAGCTTGGAGGGCTTAACCCTTCCCTGCAGTCCAATATACTTTTTTCAACCATTAGGCTGTGCTTCCCTCTTCAGCCTCAAACAGCCACAACTATAACACACCTGACCACACCCCGAAGCAACAACCGCTCCCCTCCCCATGAACCAAACAGTGTTTGGGATGCTATACAGCTTTGGTTAAGAATGCAGCATTTTTCTCGCCGTCAATAAAATCAAAGTTGTGTTTTCAACCTGGGCAATTTTAAGATGGGTGGACTTCAACTCCCAGAATCCCCCAGCCAGCTATGCCGCCTCCCTATCTTCGATGGCCTAGGGAGGGCCTCGTCTGAGTCGTTTGCATATTGACTGGGGTTTCTTTTATCTTCTTTTATCTTTTATCCGGGGGTCTTCAAATTTGGCAACTTTAAGACTTGTGGACTTCAACTCCCAGAATTCCTCAGCCAGCAAAGTTGGGAGTTGAAGTCCACAAGTCTTAAAGTTGCCGAGTTTGAAGACCCCTGCTCCTATTCCTCAAAGCCATTTCACCTGTCCTCTAGAGTTATGGAAAGTCCACCACCATATCACGAAGCCTCCAAAGTTCCTGGTCCTCAAGGTCTCACAACTCAAGGTTGACTGCCTCTATGCATGGAGGTTCAAGGTAGACTGCTCCTATCCATGGAGCAGAGTTACGGAAGCTCCATCACCAAACCGTGAACCCTTCAAAGAGTCTTCATCCTCAGCATCTCACAATCCAAGGTAGACTGCCCCTACGCATGGAGGCTCTTAATAAAACTACCTAGGAACAGCCCCAGTCTTCCAGTCTGGAAAGAAGCCGCAGAAATAACTTCAAGATTTGGTCTTTTGGACCATCCCAATTAAGACAGGGTTAATTTTCTGCTATTTAGCAAGAGAGCTAAATGAATTCTCCGTCTTCAGAAAGGGTCCACGAGAGATTCGTGGGGTATCAGTAAAAATTGGCTTCTGCATTTAAAAAAACAACAAACCCTTGTTTTATTTTGATTTTGTACATCTTTTGTATTTCCTTCTGTTTTTTTTCTTTTTCTTCACACCAGAAAAATACCACTGCGATTTCATTAAAAAAAAAATCCCACTTCTTATGTCCTGCACTTCTGGAGCTGTGTCAAATTAACACTTGTCATCTCGGTGGAAGGTGGAAAAGAGTTATTCTTAGATACACACAATCACATACAAAACCCAGACATGTCTACACCCATCCAAACCTCCGAGAAACCAGCTTTTTAAACCCACAGGACTATATATTGTGTATAAGTCAAGCATTGTATCTCAGTCCATCCATCCAGGAGAAAAGAGAACATACCAAAAGGAACTCTCTCTCTCTCTCTCTCTCTCTCTCTCTCTCTCTCTGTGTGTGTGTGTGTACACAGACATATATGAGATTATATTATACGTGTGCTGGAAAATAAGTCAGAATTCAGAGGGAAGGAGAGGAAAAAAAAGGGACGGAATAGAAAACAGAGGAGATTCACATACGGCAGGAAAAGACATTTTCAGCAGTGACAAGGTAACACAGTTCTGGATTGGGAAAAGAAACCACAACAGGCCACACAACTACATGGAACAATAACCGGTTATAATCAAGAGGAAAAATACAGTGGTTTTTTTGTTTTGTAAAAGAAAGGGGCAATTGTGCTCGCCAGCACAAGCAATCTTACCTCGGATCGGAGTACCTTCTGTAAGAAAAAAAAGGACACAAAACAAAACAAAAAAAGAACAACAAACACAGAAGTGAAAAGCAAGTGGGGGAAAAATGGGATTATTATTATTTTTAATCGTCTTTCAAGACTAGCCAGTGGGAGGAAGGCACCCAGGAGTAAAATGAGTGGGTGGTCAGTTTCTAAGGCTGCTTCTCCGAAGCACGATATGGGGTGGGGGGACACAGAGAGGTAGTCCTCGACTTACAGCCGTTCATTTAGCGACCGTTCAAAGAACAGCACTGAAAAAAAGGCAACTTGCAACCGGTTCTCGCACTTGAGACCGTTGCAGCACCCTCATGGTCACGTGACCCAAATTGGCGACCTTCCTAGTCGACTTCTGACAAGCAAAGTCAATGGGGGGGGGGAGCTGGGTTTGCTTAACGACCGCGTGATTCAGTTCACCTCAGCAGCGATTCACTTAACAACCGTGGCAAAGGTCGTAAAAATCTGATGCTGGTCACTTACAACAACCGCCTTGCTGAACAACGGAAGTTCTGCAGTCGATTGTGGCCGTAAATCGAGGACTATCTGCAGTTTGGTTTGAGACGGGTTGAGGCCTACGTTCCCTTGGGTGAAGGGGGAACGAAGCTGGGTGAGGGGCTGCTTATCCCTTGAGTAAAATCTCCAAAGATTTTTTAATAATAATAATGATAATAATTTTGCCTCTTCCTTGTGTTGTTCTTTAGATGCCTCAGCTTAATAAGAATTTCAGTTAAGATTTAAGATCAAGGCCTGTTTCAACCCAGATCTTTACAGACTCATGAGGACTAGAAACTTAGTGGATCTGCTTTGCCCCCCCCCCCCAAATAGCCTTTGCTTCTGCGAGCGCACAGAGGAAAAAAAAGATTTTTTTTTTTTTTGAGATGTAGGAGGAGAGCGTAATTTCCATCTTATTGTTACCCAGGAAACCTGCAGAGAAAAAAATCTTGTCCATTAGCAGAATCTAGAATATGGGTTGTCCTCGGCGTTACTAAGAGGACCATATGGGAGGGAAAAAAATCTGACTTGGTGGAAAGATCCAGCCTTGCTAACTAGTACTTCCGTTTATTTTGAAAAGCTGGGACTGAGTCGCATGGCCTAGCTCAGGGGTAGGCAACCTTGGCTCTTTTATGACTGGTGGACCTCAAATCCCAGAATTCCTGAGCCAGCCACGCTGAGGGGAAAGGGAGAGGTTCCCAAGCTGAGCCATGCTGGCTCAGGAATTCTGGGAGTTGAAGTCCACGAGTCATGAAGGGGCCATAGTTCCCCCATGCTGTCTCAGGAATTCTGGGAGTTGAAGTCCACGAGTCATGAAGGGGCCATAGTTCCCCCATGCTGGCTGAGGAATTCTGGGAGTTGAAGTCTGCAAGTCATGAAGGGGCCATAGTTCCCCCATGCTAGCTCAGGAATTCTGGGAGTTGTGAAGTCCACGAGTCATAAAGCAGTCTAGGCCTAGCCCAGGGGGTAGGCAACCTTGGCTCTTTTATGACTCGTGGACTTCAACTCCCAGAATTCCTGAGCCAGCCACGCTGAGGAGAAAGGGAGAGGTTTCCAAGCTGAGCCATGCTGGCTCAGGAATTCTGGGAGTTGAATTCCACGAGTCATAAAAGAGCCAAGGTTGCCTACCTCTGGCCTAGCTTGAAAAATACCGTGTTCCTGTACAAAGCCGTTTCTTGGTGAAGGGAGGCCTGCTGCACATGATCAGACGCTCTGAATTATTTTTTCCTAACATGGCCCGGAATGCAATTAAACATGGTTCAGCCTTCTTGTCGGTGGGAAATTAAGTTCCGTAGCTTGGGAAACATCACCCTTGTCCTTTCTCCCACTGGCTTTCTAAGTTTTATCTCTCAGTATATTTGGCAAAGTTCTTGAGGTTTTTTTTTTTTTTTTTACCCCAATCCTGAAAACAAAGCAAAGGATTTCACGGACATTTTTCTGGATCCAGGTTCCCTGGGCATCCCAGAGATTCTCCAATTTTTGACGGCCCATGCAAATATTTTTAAACATCCCCAGTGGTGTGACTTGCTGAAACTTATGAATAATATCTGCAGAAGAAGCAAGGATAATACCAATTTTTCCCCCCTCCAGCCTTTTGTCCTCCAGCTATTCATTTTTGCTTTTTCAATTCCCCCTTCTGTTCCTTTTTCCCCCTCTTTCCATGCTACCCCCAAATGCACCATTTTCAGGATCTGGGATAAAAACGATGTGATTATTGTTTCTGATTAGTGGAGTGGAAAAAGGATTAGGTGGTTAAAGCTGGTTAAGGATCTAGTTAGATTTAGTTGCTAATTAAGGAAAAGGTTAAAAACATTATCTAAAGTTAGAGTTAGCATCTAGTTAAAACTACTGGTTAAGGTTAATCAAAGCAGCACTTGTTAGCTTGTCGGAGGAAGGAGAGTAGGCAAGGAGGAGGGGAAGAGGTAAAGTTAATTTGGATTAGCTACTGTGAAGGAGCAGCTGGGGGGGTTTAAAGAGCAAGGAAACAAGAGAGGAAGAAAGTAGATTTACTTGGGAGAAACAGGATGCCCTCTGAGAGAGAGAGAGAGAGAGAGAGAGAGAGAGAGAAAGAGAGAGAGAGAGAGAGAGAGAGAGAGAGAGAAAGAGGCAGGCAGACAGGCAAAAAGGAAGAGGGAAAGGAAAGAAGCAAGGAAAGAAAGAGAAAGGAAGAAAGGAGGGAGGGAAAGAAGAGGGAGCGCGGGTGGGTGGGAGGAAGCCAGAGAGAAAAGAAAGAAGGAGGAAGGAAGGAAACAGAAGGAAGGAAACAGAAGGAAGGAAAAAGGAGGAAAGGAAGGTAGAAGAAAGGGAAATGAAGGAAGGAAGTGACTGAGGAAGGAAAGAGAGAGAGAGAAAGGAAGGTAGAAGAAAGGGAAATGAAGGAAGGAAGGGAGTGAGGAAGGAAAGAGAGAGAGAGAAAGAAAGAGGGAGGGAGGCAAAAAGGAAGAGCGAAAGGAAGGAAGCAAGGAAAGAAAGAGGAAGGAAGGAGGAAGGGAAAGAAGAAAAGAAAAGAGGGCAGGCGGGAGGAAGTCAGGGAGAAAAGAAAGGAGAAAGGAAGGAAACAGAAGGAGAAAGGAGGAAATGAAGGTAGAAGGAAGGGAAATGAAGGAAGTGAGTGAGTGAGGAAGGAAAGTGAAAGAAAGAAAGAAAGAAAGAAAGAAAGAATTCAGAGTGGAAAAAATATCTGCCATCTGTGACTCAAATCTGGAATGGTTTAGCAAAAATGTAAGAGTTGACCGGAGCAAAGAATGGGATGTCAGCTGTTCCAAGTGAAGCTACCTTTTGCAATTGACCTACGGGGATTTCGTCAATGCCGATGGTGTTCAAGGGGTGCTCCAGATGTTTTTGGGATCGCACCCAAGACACCTGTCACTCTTGGGACTACCTTTGCTTTTTTTAGTCTGATTATTGAGCTACCTTGACGAGGGCAACCTGGAGGGGAGAAAAGGGCACAGATGGCAGATCTTTCCTTTTCCTGTTGGGAATTTCACATCTAAAGAACTCTTTAGAGGTTTGGTTTTTTTTTCCAAAGTGGGGTGAGAAAAAAGCGGGTGATATTTCCTCAAACGTGTCTCTTAAAAGAGATCCGGCCAAAAACGTCCAGCAAGGTCCAATACACCGTTCTGAAGCAAGTGATCAAGGGTAGGGCTGAAACAGACTGGATCTTGGTCCAAATAAAAAATAAAGCGGCTTTTAATTCTCTTTTTCCCTTCGCTGTAGCAAATTTTCACTCCCGAGTAGGCAGCTGCAGGAAGATGGGAACGAGGGGGAAAAAAAAAAAAAAAACATCGGTGAAGCCAATAAAACTGGAATTTCCTACCAAGTGAGGCTGATGTAGGATAGCTTCCTGGGCAAAACCATATTTTCACCAAGTGTTAGGAGGGGAGCGTGTTGCTGTTTTTCCAGGATCTGTACCGCAATGTCCCTGTATAATCAATAGCAGAGACATTACCTGGTGGTCTCCCATCCCGAGACGAGACAGGCCCCTGCTTGCCTCGTCAGTCGTGAGGCAAAGCCCTCAAAAGGGTTCGACAAGAAAGTCTCTTCTCTGAGTCAAACTTGACTCATAATGGCATCCGGGTGGTTTCTATCAGCCCTGCGAGGTAGGACCGGGCAGGAGGCACGGATTGCAAGAATGCTGCTTTGTTAAAGTGGGGGTATGATGGCCGGATCTTAAAAAGCTATCTCAGTTTTCCTCTGTCCTTATACTAAAGTAAATCAAGGCACGGTTATCTTGAGTTTCTTTCTCAGCCTTCCTTCTATCTGGAGATAGTATATCTAGGTCAGGGGTAGGCAACCTTGGCTCTTTTATGACTCGTGGACTTCAACTCCCAGAATTCCTGAGCCAGCCATGCTGAGGAGAAATGGAGAGGTCTCCATGCTGAGCCATGCTGGCTCAGGAATTCTGGGAGTTGAAGTCCACCAGTCATAAAAGAGCCAAGGTTGCCTACTCCTATCCTAGGAAGAAAATTAAAAGCAGGGGTCTTCAAATTTGCCCCTTTTATGACTCCTGGACTTCAACTCCCAGAATTCCTGAGCCAGCCATGCTGAGGGGAAATGGAGAGGTTTCCAAGCTGAGCCATGCTGGCTCAGGAATTCTGGGAGTTGAAGTCCACCAGTCATAAAAGAGCCAAGGTTGCCTACCCCTGCCCTAAGGAAACAAAGTCATAAGATACTTCGCCAGATTGCCAACTTGGAGTTGGCATCGTGAATGTGTTGATTCCAAATTAAATTAAATGGCTAAAAATAGACATGGAAATGAATGCTAAACTTCTGGTGGAAATGGCATTAAATTTATGCTCTCAAGAGGTATCATATGGTTCTTCCTTCGTGCCTGCCTGCTAAAGTGGTAGTAGATGGATCAAAGTCAGGGGCAGGCAACCTTGGCTCTTTTATGACTCGTGGACTTCAACTCCCAGAATTCCTGAGCCAGCATGGCTCAGCTTGGAAACCTCTCCCTTTCCCCTCAGCGTGGCTGGCTCAGGAATTCTGGGAGTTGAAGTCGACGAGTCATAAAAGAGCCAAGGTTGCCTACCCCTGATCTAGTCCTTGACCTACAACCACTTCTTCAAAGTTACAACAGCACAGAAGACAGTGACTTATGACCGGTCCTCGCAACCGTCGCAGCATCCCCACCGTCACGTGATCAAAACCAGGCAGGTGGAAATTGGCATGTATTTATGACGGTTGCAGCGTCCCAGAGTCACGGCAATCCCCATTTGTGTCCTTCCTTTCAACAAGCAAAACCAAGCCGGATTCACTTAACAACCTCATGATTCATTGAACAACCGCAGCGATGTGTTCAACAACCGTGGCCCAAAAAAAAAAAGGTGGCCAAATTGGGCAGAATATTTTTTTTTCAATTTCCTTGTCTTACTGGGCGCCCCTCCAGATAATAACTGAGCCTGACCCTGCTCAGCTTCCAAAACCCAGACAAGATCTTCCAGGTGCTGCCAACCTTCCCATTACTTTGCAATGGGAAATCAGCTGGAAGGTTCCCCCCAATTCCTCTCCTAACTCTAGGCTGTGTTTGCAAGGGATGCTGGGAGTCGAAGCCTATCTACAAAGCCAGCATGGTGTTTTCTAAATCTCCATCACTTCTGGCAAGGATGAGAGGAGGAAGGGGGGGACACGGGTGTCAAGGCCCTCTGCTTATGCTCAGAGACACAATCCTCCCTGCCCGGTCCTCCCAGGGACTAAAGGCCACCCTGAAATTACAGCTGGAGGAGCTGAGCATCTCCCCCCATCCCATGAAGCTCTCGCTGGGGAGGAAAAATGAGGAAGAGATCCTCAAAGTACATTTGTGAGCTGAGCGGAGGCTGCGTCTCCATGGCAACCAAAGGAAGACGGTCCGTAGCATCTGCTGATGGAATTCCCTCCGGGAAACCGGAGTTGGATCGCTTTTCCTGTGGGTCCCTCTCCAAGTCACCTCCCTGGGGTACCTCCTGCAGCAACACTGGCTCCCAAGTAGGGGGTTTGCTCCAAACCACGATGCATTAAAAACATCAGAATATTTCATAAGAGTTTGACTAAAATGCAGCATCCTTGCGCTGAAAGCTTGCCGTGCCCCATTGTCGGGTTACTTCAATAAGTCGCTAGTCCTGACATTAAGAAAATGCTCCAAGGGATTGAAAATCCCCTAAAACAGGAAAAAGAAGGAGGGGGAGGAGGAGAAAAAAATGGAATTTCTCCATGGGAATTTTGCAAAGCCGTTTCTGCTTTTGCTTTGTCTTCTCGCTGCTTGCGAGGGGTTAAGTAGGGGCGAGCAAAATATTACCCGTTTAAAATGTCCCGTTTTGCATTTTTTTTTTTAAAAAAAATAATAATAATCTCCAGCTGCCTCCCAAAAATGAGAAAAGCAGGATAAATATTTTGCAGTACGTTCATGCCTTGGTAAAAATGAAATTTTAAAACATGGGGCTTGATCCTGGAGAGCTCTTTTCACGCCCCTTTCCTGCAAACCAATCCGAATTTTCCAAAAATCCTTGGCGCATTTCTCTTAGATGTGAAACTCCAAAACCTCAACTCCATTTGCAGAGGCAAAAGTAGAAAGAAGAAAGAAAAGAGAGCAATTTTAGGGACCAAGCTGTGAATTATTTGGGGAATTCCAGGTGAAAACTCTGCCTTTTGTTTCTGATTTTTTCCCATCTATCCAAATGTCAGAAAGTTTGTGGAAATGCAGGTAAGAAGTTCCAAGCTTTGGTTTGTGAAAATGGGGATAAAATTCGGGAGACTGATATTTTCGCAGCCTGCAATACCCCATTTCTGAGTTAGTTTCAACCCTACGGAAAGTAAGGCGTTAGTAATGGAGGGACATGCCTTTAAAGGGAAAAAAAAATGCTATTAAGACAGAATTAGTTTAAGAGGTGGGAAGATACAGGACAGGGAAGATCTAGGCAGCAGCCCGTTAAGAGTTGTTAATTTTTACTTCTAAAAGAAGGATCGATCGATTTAAACAGAAACCAAACTTACCAAAAGTATCTGAAGGTAACAAAACGGAAAAGGAAACAGAAAAACAAAATACAAAGGAGACGGTTGTTATAAGCCAGTTACTTGAAAAGGAAAGTAACAACAACAACAACAACAACAACAAAAAAGTACATAAAATACATACCACAGAATATACATAGAAACACAGATTGTATAATAACAGTTGAACTGTGCCCAACTTGGTGAGGGGAGAAGAGTTTCCAAGGCACACTTTATACTTCGGGGAAAAAACATCAGAATTTGAAACCAGACCTTCTTAGGCACACATGGAACAGTTGCTTTGAGTTCGAAACAGGTTGTTCTAACCATTGGGGCTGAATTTGAACTCCCAGCCCTGCCAGCAGGGCTGAAGTGAGCCGTTCGAGGTTTATTTCAAACTCAAAAACTGGTTGGCTTTAAACCAAAAGCGAATTCAAAATGGTTTGACATCCTCTGTTCATTCTGTAGGAAGAGTTTCCCAACCTTGGTGACTTTTAAGATGCTTGGACTTCAACTCCCAGAATTCTCCAGCCAACATGGCTGGCAGGGGGGAATTCTGGGAGTCGAAGTCAGAGTTGACAACATTGGGAAACCATATTGTAGGAGGTAAATCGTAGAGACTAAGTACTCATGGAGACTCACAACATCCTCCAAAAATGAATATTTGGGCCTCATGTGACAATTTTGTTATGGAAATGTACGTTTTTTTTTCCCCACTCCTCCCCTCCATGCTAATGGTTACCCCCGGCACAATTTCCCAAGAGATGAATTGATGAGATGCAAAATATTCTCTAATTAATAGCTTCCTGTCTCTTGTTCTCGTCTTCCTTATGAAGAATAAAATCTTGAAAGCGACCCATCAAAACAGCAGGGAGAAATCACTGCGTTCAGCAACGCAGTCACAGAACCACATTTTTTTAAAGGCAAAAGCTAGGAAAAATGCAGGTAGTCCTCCACTTCCGACTATTCATTTAGGGACAGTTTGAAGTTACAGAGGCATTGAAAAAAGTGACTTACGAAACCCTTGCAACATTCCTACGGCAAAGTGATCCAAATCCAGGCTCCTGGCAACTGGCTCATATTTAATGATGGTCACAGTGTCCCGGGGTCACGTGATCCCCTTTTGCGTCCTTCTTCCAAACAGAGTCAATGGGGGAAGCCAGATTCACTTAACAACCGCGTTACTAACTTAACAACTGCAGTGATCCACTTAAGAACTGCGGCAAGAAATGTCGTAAAATGGGGCAAAACTCACTTAGCAATTGTCTCACTTAGAAACAGAAATGTTGGGCTCAATGGTGGTTGTAAGTTGAGGACTACCTGTTCTTAGTTGTATTATACATACAATATATATATATATTATTTAGAACTATTACAATAGTTCTAAATTTTTTAAAAAAGTAATAATAATAATAATAATAATAATAATAATAATAATAATAATAATAATAATAAAGTTGGAAGGGATCTTAGAGGTTATCTAGTCCAACCCCGTGCTCAGGCAGGAAACCCTACACCATTTCAGACAAATGGCTGTCCAGTCTCTTCTTAAAAACTTCCAGTGTTGGAGCATTCACTGCTTCTGGAGGCAGGTTGTTCCACTGATTAATTGTTCTCACTGTCAGGAAGTTTCTCCTTAGTTCCAGGTTGCTTCTCTCCTTGATGAGTTTCCATCCGTTGCTTCTTGTCCTGCCTTCAGGAGCTTTGGAAAATAGCTTGACTCCCTCTTCTTTGGGGCAGCCCCTGAGATACTGGAACGCTGCTATCATGTCCCCCCTCATCCTTCTCTTCGTTAAACTAGACATACCCAATTCCAGCAATTTCCCAGTGCAAAGTTTGGTCTCTGTCAGCTTATGAAAGACATTAACTCCTGCCATTCACCCTTAGAACATAGAATCATAAGGCTGAGAGGGACCTTGGAGGTCTTCTAGTCCACCTCCTGCTCAAGGCAGGAGACTTTATGCCATCGCAGTCAAATGTTCTTCAGTCTATTCTTGCAAATCTCCAGTGATGGACCACCCACAACTTCTGGAGGCAAGCTGCTCCACTGATTAATTGTTCCCACCTTCAGGAAATTTCTTCTTTTACCTTGCAACTACCTTAAGCAACCATATTTAAACAACATTAGTCTGCTTAAAAGCAAAAGACTTTAAAAATCAAGCTCCTAGTGATTTCATGGGCATTTGAAATTTTGGTCACCACCACATGTAAAAAAGATGTTGAGACTCTAGCAAGAGTTCAGAGAAGAGCAACAAATATGATCAGGGGACTGGAGGCTAAAACGTACAAGGAACGGCTGCTGGAATTGGGTATGTCTAATTTAATAAAGAAAAGGACGTGTCTGTGTGTGTGTGTCTGTGTGTCTGTGTGTCTCTGTGTGTGTGTGTCTGTGTGACATGATAGCAGGGTTCCAATATCTCAGGGGCTGCCCCAAAGAAGAGGGAGTCAAGCTATTTTCCAAAGCATCTAAAGGCAGGAGAAGAAGCCACGGATGGAAACTAATCAAGGAGAGAAGCAACCTGGAACTAAGGAGAAACTTCCTGACAATTAGAACAATTAATCAGTAGAACAACCTGCCTCCAGAAGCTGTGAATGCTCCATCACTGGAAGTTTTTAAGAAGAGACTGGACAGCCATTTGTCTGAAATGGTATAGGTTTTCCTGCCTGAGCAGGGGGTTGGACTCGATGACCTCCAAGGTCCCTTCCAACTCTATTATTATTATTGTTGTTATTGTTATTATTATTACATCATTATATTGTTATTGTTGTTATTACATCCAGGTTGATTCTGTGGCAACAACAGAGGGAGGCTGGCCATGCTGGTGGTCTCTCATCCCAGCACCACCAACCCTGATCTGACTTGGCTTTGAACTGAAGACAATTTTAAGCTGGGGTTTCCCCCTGCTGACCCTTCATGTGTTTATCACCTGTGGTCCTTGGCCTAACTGAGCAACATCTAACACAGGGGTGGGCAACTATGGCCCCTTTAAGACCTGTGGACTTCAACTCCCGGAATTCCTAAGCCAGCTAAGAATTCTGGGAATTGAAGTCCACAGGTTATAAAGGGACATAGTTGCTCATTCCTGGTCTAAACGGTTTACAGCAGACTATATGCATGCCTTCCAAATATACAGGTAGTCCTCAACTTACGACTATTAACAAAACCTGCCCATTACGGGCAGGTCACCCACATGAACGACCCAATGTTATGATCTTTTTTGCTGCGGTCATTAAGTGAACACTGCAGCCATAAAGTGAATGCCATAGTCATAAAGCAAATGTCGCAGTCACAAAGCGAATCCATTGTTCAGTGTGGGGATTGAAGTTTGAAGTCAGCATTCCAGCCACAAACTAAGAGAAATATCCCTTTGCATCTGGAATCTTTTTCCAAGCTAACCATCATTAGGTTAGATAACTAACAATCTGACTTCGTCTCTTCCTACATCATCTTTAGTGAAGTGTGCAAACCAATGTTTACATTTCTTGTGTTGGATGAGGAGAGCACCTCTTTCTCCTGCTGTCCTGGCCACTTTTGACAGATATCACTGTCTGGTTTGGTGGCAGCAGAGCCTCACATAGAAAGTCCACACAGAGAGTGGTGAGGACAGCTGAGTAGATTATAGGAAGCTCGCTTCCCATGATTCAGAATGGAAGGTCCACACAGAGTGGTAAGAACAGCTGAGAAGGTTATAGGAAGCTCGCTTCCCATGATTCAGGATGGAAAGTCCACACAGAGAGTGGTGAGGATGGCTGAGAAGATTATAAGAAGCTCACTTTCCATGATTCAGGATGGAAGGTCCATACAGAGAGTGGTAAGGACAGCTGAGAAGGTAATAGGAAGTTCGCTTCCCGTGATTCAGGATGCTGCTTATAAGCACTTACATGTGCTTAGAGCACATATGTGGGTATATGCATAATGGTATTTATTTTTTGAGAGCTGAATGCACCAACATTTCATTTTAATATACGCTGATTAGTGTATATTTAAGTGACAATAAAGATTCTACTCTATTCTATTCTATTTATTTCTTATTCTATTCTATTCATTTCTTATTCTGTTCTATTCTATTCTATTCATTTCTTATTCTATTCTATTCTATTCATTTCTTATTCTATTCATTTCTTATTCTATTCTATTCTTATACGATATTATTATATAGTATACTATATAATATATACTATATAAAAGTATATATACTATATAAAAATTTTAGATTGTGCAGAAATGGACAGACTGACGCTGAAAACAAAAGAGAAAGACTAGAAGACTTCTATACTATTCTATTCATTTCTTATTCTATTCTATTCGTTTCTTATTCTATTCTATTCTATTCTATTCTATTCTATTCTATTCTATTCTATTCTATTCTATTCTATTCTATTTGATCTACTACTAGTAAGTCTTTCTCTCATGATCAAGTATCATTGCAGCCTGGGCAACGGAGAAATTTAGGCAGAAATGCTGGAAACTGTTATCCATGGTTCAGGATTGCCTGGAATTGAATTTAACATTGGGCAGACAGGGAAAGAATGGATCTGTTTGAAAAGTGGAATGATTTAGTTATATTGTGTTTTCTCAGAGAAGGTGGGAAAAAAACTTTTCGCACCCTTGTTGGACTCCTGGTGCAGAACGGCCGAGTTCAAAATGGCAAAGGTGGAGTTCGCCAACATGGAGAACAGTGTAGGAGACGAGAAATAAACAATTCAGCTCCAGTCACCCTTGAACACAACCCACGGATTTTGTACCAGGCGACAAAGAGAACGCCAATTAGCTTCTCTGACACGTTTCCAGAAACAACAAGAGCCAAACTCTTCGAGGGGGTGGAAGGGATGGTGGGCTGCTACTTTGAAGGAGAGTCAAAATGGCTGCTCCTGAATTAGATTTTATCAACCGTGGCAACTTTAAGACAGATGGATTTCAACTCCCAGAATTCCCCAGCCAGCATTCTAGGGTTGTTATTATGCTGATGCCCTCACACAGTCAGCCCAGTGTTTACATGGATTTGGAATTTTTAGAATAGAATAAAATAGAATAACAGAGTTGGTAGGGACTTTGGAGGTCTTCTAGTCCAACCCCCTGCTCACGCAGGAAATCCTCTACCATTTCAGACAAATGGCTGCCCAGTCTCTTCTTAGAAACTTCCAGTATTGGAGCATTCACCTCCTTATATTCTAGGTTGCTTCTCTCCTTGATGAGTTTCCATCCGTTGCTTCTTGTCCTGCCTTCAAGCACATTGGAGAATAGCTTGACTCCCTCTTCTCTGGGGCAGCCCGAGATACCGGAACATGGCTATCATGTCATCCCTCGTCCTTCTCTTCATTAAACTAGACATACCCAATTCCAGCAACCGTTCTTCGTATGTTTTAGCCTCCAGTCCCGATCCTCTTTGTTGCTCTTCTCTGCCCTCTTTCTAGAGTCTCAATGACTTTTTCACATTGTGGTGACCAAAACTGGATGCCATATTCCATGTGTGGCCTTACCAAGGCCTTGTAAAGTGGTATTAACACTTCATGTGATCTTGATTCTATCCCTCTGTCAATGCAGCCTAGAACCATCCATCAAGTCCTTCCCTTGCAAGGACCTGGGAGATGCAGATATGGATGTTTGGTGGTGTTACAGATATCGTTGCGGGATGTCAGCTGTTTGAAGCAAGCGGCCTTTTGCAATTGACTGATGGGGATTTTTTTTCAATGCCGATGGTGCTCAAGGGGTGTTCCAGATATTTTGAGACAGGACTCGGCGTCTATCACTATTGGGGCTATCTTTTCTCTTATTATTAATATTATTATTGTGATGGTGGTTAGCATTATGACTAATGTACAATTAGATTCACAGTCTAAGACTGGTATGTCCTAAACCAAGGATATGTTAGGAACTGCTGATAGGTGGACCTCGACTTACGACCGTAATGGCATCTAACATTTCTGTTGCTAAGCAAGGCAGTTCTTAAGTGAGTTTCGCCCCAGTTTATGAACTTTCTCGCCATAGCTGTGAAGTGAATCACCGCAGTTGTGAAGTTAGTCACATGGTTAAGTGAATTTGACTCCCCCATTGACTTTGTTAGTCTGAAGGTCGCAAAAGGGGATCCCGTGACCCTGGGACACTGCAACTGTCGTAAATACGAGTCAGTTGCCAAGCATCTGAATTTTGATCACGTGAACCTTGGGGGATGCTGCAAGAGTTGTAAGTGTGAGGAATGGTTTCCCATTTCCAGTGCTGTTGTAACTTCAAACGGTCACTAAATAAACGGTGACAAGTCAAGGACCACCTGTAGTTCATAAAGCTTGTTCTGGAGCTTTTAAAAGACAACCATCAGGTTTTTTTTCCCCCTCTTTAATACGCCTGCTCTTAACCAGCCTCCGTGTGAAGTTTTTGATCTTCTCTTCTATATCCTTCAGCATGGCTGGCTCAGGAATTCTGGGAGTTGAAGTCCACGAGTCATAAAAGAGCCAAGGTTGCCTACCCCTGCCTTATACTGTGTACTAAATATACCTGTAACCTCTTTTGTCTTTATAAATTGTCAGATGGATTTCCTCATTTCATTCCATCCTTCCTTTCCTCCCTCCATTTCTCCTTTCTTCTTCTCTTTCTCCATTTCATTCAATCATTCCTTCTTCTTCCCCTTCTTTCTCCATTTCCTTCTCTCCATTTCTTTTTTTCCTTCCTTCCTTCTTTCCTCCCTCTCCTTCCTTCCTTCCTTCCTTCCCTCCCGTTTAATACTAACAGCTTCCCCTAGAAATAGTTCTCAATTCAGAATTCAAGGAATTTCAAAGATGCCTTGAAAAGATCCTTATCCAGCCTCTGGAGATCATTAGCATCAGATATGACAGCCCAACTCAACATAAATGAAGACAATTTTACCGCCACTTTTCTTTTTTCTTTGCAAGAGGAAAAAAAGAAAAAAGAAACAATAAACACGGCTTTGGAGTGATGCTTCAAAAGATGGTGGCCCTGCCTAGAAGAAAGTTTCAGGAACCAGGAGGGCGTAGAAACAAGGAAATGCAGCACAACTATTTAAATGGAGCCAGGCTTCTTTTTTGACGAGTCAATCCAGATACGTTATCAAGCCAGGAGGATAAACCGCTTTGCGTCCCAATTGCAAAATTCTCTGTTGTTGTTGTTGTTTTTTGAAGGCCATCTTTCCCTGCAGACTTCGCAACACTGCCTCTGCCAAACAGGATTTAATTTACTCAATCTTTGCCTTTGATAGAAGGGAAACGCTTCGCTTGGCATGTGCTTGATCTGCAAACAGGCGAACCCATACCTACAACTCCCGCTGGGGAAACCAATGTTAGACTTATTAATGGCATTAAAAGAAGATCAAGGAATCTTCGGCGTCGTAGAAAAGAGCTATCCGAATGGAAGCCAGCACAGAGGCACCAAACGCCAGCACTTGCAGGCAGAGACACAAAACACACACACACACGGATAAGGGGACGCCAGAGGGAAACGTGACACGTTGCCGAAGAAGGAACGTCAAATGGAAAGCAAAGGTGGAGATCAGCTGCTCGGTTGATGGATGGAGGCAATGTTAAAAACACCCAAAGCCACTGAAGTGAGCCGTGTCTGTGGGGTCCTTGATCCTCTCTGAGCTTGGCTGTTTGCTTGCAGACGTTTCATTACCCCACTAGGGATCATGATCAGTGCGAGGGAGTGTGAGGCTTGCTCCCTGTTTGTATAATGTAGCTTCTCCTGCTAATGTTGGTAGGGGTGTGGTTTTCTCCTTGGTGGTTTCTAAATTACTGTTTGTTTTTGCTGGATTGTTTGTCTGGTGTTAATCCCTGCTTATCTGGGAGGTGAGAACTACCAAGGAGAAGACCATGCCCCCACCAACACTGACAGAGCAAGCCACCAATACAGACAGTCCTCGGCTTACAACACCAAGTTACAACAGCACGGGGAAAAAAGCGACTTAGGGTCCCCCAGGATGCTGCAACATCATAAATATAAGTTGGTTGCCAAGAGCACAAATTTTGATCAAGGGACTGTGAGGATGTTGTGATGGCTGTAAGTGTGAAGCCCTTTTTTCAGTCCTGTTGTGTCTTCAGAAGGTTAGTAAGTAAATGGTAGTAAACCGAGGGCTACTTGTATAGGGAAATGAAGCGGGGGGGGGGGGGTAATTGGAAAAGAAGTTTGGAGTGAATTTCAACTCTGGTTGATCATTCCACAGTCTGGTCTATAGAGTTACTAGGAGTTCTATTTGACTTGTAGAAGTTTTTATGATTTTGAAGATCTATCTATCATCTATTAGTGGTATATAAGTCTGTTATTTCTCTCTCTCTCTCTCTCTCTCTCTCTCTCTCTCTCTCTCTGTTAGCTGTATATAATTCGAAGTGCTGTTTCTCTGTCTATTATCTATCGTTTATCTATGGTGGCGCAGTGGTTAGAATCAATCAATCTATCTATCTATCATCTATTAGCAGTATATAAGTCTGTTATTTCTCTGGATCTATCTATCTATCTATCTATCTATCTATCTATCTATCTATCTATCTATCTATCTATCTATCTATCTATCTATCTATCTATCTATCTTTTACCTATTAGCTGTATATAAATCTAAGTGCTGTTTCTGTCTATCTCGTCTCTATCTCTATCTATCTATCTATCTATCTATCTATCTATCTATCTATCTATCTATCTATCTATCTATCTATCTTTTATCTATGGTGGTGCAGTGGTTAGAATCAATCTATCATCTATCTATCTATCTATCTATCTATCTATCTATCTATCTATCTATCTATCTATCTATCTATCTATCTATCATCTATTAGCTTACTCTGAAAACTGGTCTTAACCAGAATTTACTGATATGATAGCAACTTTAGAGACAACCCCTAGGACAGGGGTAGGCAATCTTGGCTCTTTTATGGCTCGTGGACTTCAACTCCCAGAATTCCTGAGCCAGCCATGCTGAGGGGAAAGGGAGAGGATTCCAAGCTGAGCCATGCTGGCTCAGGAATTCTGGGAGTTGAAGTCCACGAGTCATAAAAGAGCCAAGGTTGCCTACCCTTATCCTAGGACGAAGATTAAGAGCAGGGGTCTTCAAACTTGCCCCTTTTATGACTCGTGGACTTCAACTCCCAGAATTTCTGAGCCAGCCATGCTGAGGGGAAAGGGAGAGGTTTCCAAGCTGAGCCATGCTGGATCAGGAATTCTGGGAGTTGAAGTCCACGAGTCATAAAAGAGCCAAGGTTGCCTACCCCTGCCCTAGGAACTAACAACCATAAAAGGAAATTCGTAAATAAGGGCCGGGGGGGGCGACAGAATTAGGGGAATGGGTGAAGTAATCAGGGGCAGAGATAATGTATTCCCTTTAGGAGCTTTGGATAGGTTGTGACGACATGATTACAGTACGATTACTAAGCCAATGAAGAAGAGGTGTGAGGTAAATTTGTAACGGCAATGGAGAATATAAAGAATGAATATTGAAGATTTAAAGTGTGTCCACTGTGTGCTTGCACTCTCTTTGCAAAAGAATACAAATAAATTACCATGGTTTTCTTTTGGACGTTTTGGCTTGTGATTATTTCAACTAGACAACGAATCCCACATCTGCAAATAAACAACGAAGCTCAGAGAGCACTAAGGACCCCACATTTCAACCCTTCTCTAGAATTGGAGCTGCATTTGTTCACCACAGAGTTCGCTCTGGCTTTCTAAACCAGCTTCAGACCAATAGAAAAATTCAAACTGTGGCTTGTTCTCACAGTCAGTTTTCCCAGCTCTGGAAAGTCCAGGCTGAAACACTGTGTGAAGAGCACAACACCACTAAGGGAAGGCTATGTGGCAACTGTGCTGGTGAAGAGTTGCCTTGTGTTGAGATGGGGGGGGATAACACATTTAATAAACAGCGGTAATAATAAGATCGTTCTGCACTTTTTAAAAAGCACAATGGTGACTCCATCTCTGCCGGGATTCGCTTCTGTTGCACAAGGAGGAGGATATCAGATTTTAGGTGAGAGACTGAGAAATTGTTGCTGTCTCTGCAGAAAACCAGTGTGTGTTTTGTTGATGGCATTCATTGCTGTAAGCGTCACCCTAAGGATCTTGGGAATTATAGTCTGGGAACAGTCAGGCCTGTTATTTCTAACTCTCATGTATTGGGACTGCAGTTCCCACAATGCCTTGTTCTGATGGGATGGCATATCCCACAATCCCCTAGTGCAGGGGTAGGCAACCTTGGCTGTTTTATGACTGGTGGACTTCAACTCCCAGAATTCCTGAGCCAGCATGGGGGAATTATGGCCCCTTCATGACTCGTGGACTTCAACTCCCAGAATTCCTGAGCCAGCATGGAAACCTCTCCCTTTCCCCTCAGCATGGCTGGCTCAGGAATTCTGGGAGCCAAGGTTGCCTACCCCTGCCCTAGCGTGTTGAGACTGAACTCCTACAATTCTGGGAATCATCACCCAACAAACCAGGATAGGGAAGGGTGAACATCACAGCTCCCGCCCTAAAAAATTTGCCCAGAGAGAAAGAAAAATAATGAGTGTTAAAATCATTGATGGTGTACTACAGGTCTACATCTTGAATTTCTTCCGCTCGGTAGCAATACAAGATTCATTGCACACGTTTGTCCGTGCACATTCACACACCTACACCCAGAAAGCTCAACTCATTTGCTTTTCTTTATGCCTCAGGTTTAACGATGGCGGATCTTATAGGGATTAAAGAAAATTAGTCATTTCAACAGCACCTGAAGATCTACAAAGAAGATGGCTATTTAAATCCCTTGGGGGTGCAATTTTTTTATGAGACTTATTCATAAGCTTAGATGTGGGGTGTCAGCCCTTCAAGAAACGATGAAGACAGAGACACACCCATGGATTCTAGGAAAATTATTTTATAGGTAGACCGACAGATTCTTGAAACCTTGTTCAAATTTCTTTTTTGTGCTTTCTTATCCTAAACCAGTATTCCTCAAGCTTGGCTATTTGAAGACATGTGAACTTCGACTCCCAGAATTCCCCAGCCAGCCGTTTTCAAATGGGAAAGCTTGAGAAACACTGCTAAGAAAATCAAGCCAGGATATCTTGAGTTACTTTCTCACCCCTTCCATCTCGCTCTGGACAAAATAACCACAACTCAAAACAGTTATTTCCTCCAAAAGTGAGCCCAGTTCCCAACCCAGGGGAAGGCAACCTTGGCTCTTTTATGACTCATGGACTTCAACTCCCATGGCTCAGGAATTCTGGGAGTTGAAGTCCATGAGTCATAAAAGAGTCAAGGTTGCCTTCCCCTGTCCTAACCGACCCCCTAAGTTTGCAGTTGCCTGACGTTTTTAACTTTGCAAAAACGCTAACCGAGCCCGTATCCATCTCAAAGGCATTTCTAGAGATAAAAATAACATGGCGGGCTGGTGCTTTGCTTCCCAACTTCTCTTTAATTAAAGGGTCTGGTAAAAATAAAATAAAATAAAATTGGGGCAACCTTGCGGGTCGCAAAGGTGAGGCCTGTCCTGGTGAAGGAACACGAGCAGCTTCGTTTATGGAACTCGGTTCACCACGATTGTTTTTCCCCCCTGGATGCTTGAAGTTGATTTGAAATTAATTTGTGTGTTTTTTTTTCTTATAGGAAGTCCAAGTTGATCTCATCGAGAGTAAAAAAAAAACCGAAGAAGGAAAGAAAGAAAAACAAAGGTATTTAAATAGAGAGGACGAGGAAGTGGAGAGGACACTTGAAACGGACAACTGTCATGAACATCAAACATTCAGGGATAATCAGATTGAAATTTTGCCCCCAAATTTTGGCACATTTGCCGCAAACACACTCCCCAAAATGGGTTTTTATCCCTGCAAGAAAAGTAGGCATGCACCAGACAAAGGATGACGCTTCGAGGACTATCAATCTACATCCAGAATAATAAACGCTTGTATAAAAGACCAACACTTGCTAACATCTCGACAAATAACAGCAGACACACTTCTGAGAAAGTCAACCCAAGATGCTTCTGGATTTTGTGCTGTCTGCTCGGAAACCACTTCAGGACTTTGTGCTTGAGGTGGTGGGGGGGAAATGAAACTTTGATTTTGGGTTTTGCTCATTGGATTGGGTTGTTGTTTTTTTTATAGAAATAGCTAGCAGGTCATTATTACGCAGAAGGAAAAAGTGGAGGCTATATGTTATTAACTTATTCAACTGAACTAAAAAAATCGTTGGAAGTCAATGCTTTTCTTTTTCCTTTCCCTTCTACCGGAACATTTTTTCCTCTTCCCTTTTTTCCTTCCCTTACTTTCCCATTATTTTCATGTTGCTTTGTATTTTATATTTTGATAAATTAATAAAAAAAATTGTCCATCTATAAAAGAGAACGTCAACCCAAGACAGAGAAAGAAAGAAAGAAAGAAAGAAAGAGAGAGAGAGAGAGAAAGAAAGAAAGAAAGAGAAAGAAAGAAAGAAGAAAGAAAGTAATAGAGAGAGAGAGAAAGAAAGAAAGAAAGAAAGAAAGAAAGAAAGAAAGAAAGAAAGAAAGAAAGAAAGAAAGAAAGAAATAGGAAAAGTCCCATATACCTTACCGGATCTTAGTTGCTTGATTCGTCCATTGCTAGCACTGGGGTCAACAGGAAGGAAATCCTTAAACCAGGTGATCTCTGGATCTGGATTCCCGCTGGCGGCGCAGAGCATCGTAGCTGTCCGTGTACGTTCAACCACTTTCAGCTGAGGGCCCATGTCAATGACCGGGAATCCAGGAGGCAGCTGGTCCTCTGTTAAAAGCCAAACAAGAAGAGAAGGGTTAGAATCTGTGGACCTATCAAAACAGAGAGTATTGTTTGTCTCGGGCCAATCCTTGCTTATCTGAGTGGAGAGATAAACTACAGGTAGTCCTCGACTTATAATCACGATTGAATCCAAAATTTCTATTGCTAAGCGAGAAATCTGTCAAGTGATAGATAGATAGATAGATAGATAGATATAGATGATAGATGGATAGATAGATTGATTCTAACCACTGTGCCACTATAGATAAATGATACAAAGATAGATAGATAGATAGATAGATAGATAGATAGATAGATAGATAGATGGATGGATAGATAGATATAGATAGATGATACATGGATAAATAGATTGATTCTAACCACTGTGCCACTATAGATAAATGATACAAAGATAGATAGATAGATAGATAGATAGATAGATAAACAGCAGTTATACACAGCTAATAGATAGTTAGATAGATATAGATAGATGACAGATGGATAGATTGATTCTAAACACTGTGCCACTATAGATAAATGATACAAAGATAGATAGATAGATAGATAGATAGATAGATGATAGATGGATAAATAGATTGAGTCTAACCACTGTGCCACTATAGATAAATGATACAAAGATAGATAGATAGATAGATAAACAGCAGTTATACACAGCTAATAGAGAGTTAGATAGATATAGATAGATGACAGATGGATAGATTGATTCTAAACACTGTGCCACTATAGATAAATGATACAAAGATAGATAGATAGATAGATAGATAGATAGATGATAGATGGATAAATAGATTGAGTCTAACCACTGTGCCACTATAGATAAATGATACAAAGATAGATAGATAGATAGATAGATAGATAGATAGATAGATAAACAGCAGTTATATACAGCTAATAGATAGATAGACAGACAGACAGACAGACAGTTGTAAGTCAAGGGGCTCCCTGCATTTATACGCCCAGTGCACGTATTTAGATAAGATAACCTTTATTGTCATTTTTTTTTATTGTGGGCATGATACACATCAAAAATGAAATTTAGTTGCCCACTCTCAAAGTGAAACACATACATGACACACACTAAACATACTATATATAACATATGTATAGACTCACATATGAGTCTATCTTGACTATCTTGAATATATAACAGAAGGAGGAGGCTTGAGAGTTCGCAAGGTTAATGCTATATGGAATGAAACTCTGGCTGAATCTGGATGTTCTGCTTCGGATACCACGGAGCCCCTCCTCCCAGAAGGTAGCAAGGAAAACAGGGCGTGAAGAGGAGGTGTAGCGTCCCAGATAATCTTGCAGACTTTGCTCAAGCATCGCTTCTGTGCCATGTCCTGGACGGAAGGGAGGGAACTGCCAATCATCTTTTCTGCCGTCCTCACCACTCTCTGCATCGCCTTCCTATCTAAAGCAGTTTACACGTTCCAGACTTGAACAGGGTAACCAAGATGGATAAAAGGCAACGATTCACTCACTCTCTGCCCTTCACAACTTGCTAAGCATCTCTTGGATGGGTGCCCCCCCCCCCAATACAAGAGCAGCTCAAACCATCACAAAGCCGGGCCTCCCATTTGGCTGGCGGTGATGTCGTGCCCCAAAGCTTCGTTCCCACCAAAGCCACCTCTTCCACTTGGCCAGAGTCCACCTTGCTTAATTTCACCAACTAATTAGCCTAGCAAGGAAGAGGACGGGGGTGACTCTCAACAGGCAGGGTGTCCGTTGTGAGTGTGGGCAGTGTTCGAGAAGGCTTACAAGCACCGTTTGTGACCTGAGTCTTTCTCATTAAGCAAAAATGTTAATCTGGTCCCACGTTGTGCAAAAACTCCTCTGGGTTTAATGAACACCAGACCCAGAGTGGTTGGGGGCAGGATCGGATTCGAGACACGATCGGGGGGGGGGAAATAGGCTTCCCCGAGGGGGGTGGGGGAACACGGTCCAATTAATTCAAGTGGCCCAGGAGAAGGGCGCTCAGTTGCCTCCGCTGTGGACAACCACATTAACAAAAAAAAAAAAGTGGGCCAAGCTGCTTCCTTGGAAGCAATCGGTGGAGTTCTCTGCCAGGAGCATCGGTCAACCAACAAAGCCCATCAATCAAGCCTGATGGGAAATGGAATGGAATTCAGGAATGCATACAGAAGAGAACTTGAATTGAGCTTGGTGGCTTTCTTGTAGATGTCTCATGACCTTACTAGGTAACATCATCAATGCCAGAAGGGAATAGGGTTTATGGGAGGAGGAGGAGGAGGAGGAGGAAGAGGAGGAGGAGAATGACTGGGGTCCTTTGTGGTCTCTGAGCTTGATTGTTTTCTTGCAGATGTTTCATGACCCAAACTAGGTAACATAATCAGTGCTAGAAGAGAGTGGGGGTTTTGGAGAGGAGGAGGAGGAGGAGGAAGAGGAGAACGATGACGACTGTGGGGTTCTTGGTGCTCTCTGAGCTTGGTTGTTTTCTTGCAGACATCTCATGATCCAACTAGGTAACGCCATCAGTGTTAAAAGGAAGTGGGATTTGCTCTCTCTTTATAGACAGTAGCTTGCCCTGCCAGTGTTCGTGGGAATGTTTTTCACAATCCAGAAACAACCAACTCAAACAAACAAACAAACAAACAAGCAGTAAACCTCAGTCTAATCAAGGGACTACCAAGGACACTCCCATAGAGAGCAAAACCTACCCCCTTCAGGCACTGATGATGTTAACCTAGTTGGGTAATGAAATATTTGCAAGCAAACAACCAAGTTCGGACAGCACCAGAGATCCCAGAATACAATTTATTCCTGTGCTTAAAAATTAACACTAAGATTAACACTAGACCAGGGGTAGGCAACCCAAAACACTCAAAGAGCCACTTGGACCCGTTTCCCACCGAAAACAAAACACCGGGAGCCGCAAAACCCTTTTGATATCTAAAATGAAGATAACACTGCATATATCCTTTTTTACCTTTATTATAGGTGTGTGTGTGTTTGTGTGTGTGTGTGTATGTGTGTGTGTGTGTATATATATGTGTGTGTGTGTATACACATACACACACACACACACACACACACACAGGTAAAAAAAGGATATATGCAGTGTTATCTTCATTTTAGATGTCAAAAGGGTCTCTCTCTGTCTCTCTCTCTCCCTCCCTCTCTGTCTGCCCTTGGTCTCCCACTCCTCTTCCCCCACTCTCTCTCTTTCTCTCTCTTTCCTCTCTCTCTCTCTCTCCCTCCCTCTCTCTCTCTCTCTTTCTCCCCCCCCCTCCTATCTGCTGCTCATCTGGCAAGCTTCAAGCTGTTGTCCACAAGCTCAGGGGTAGGCAACCTCGTCTCTTTTATGGCTCATGGACTTCAACTCCCAGAATTCCTGAGTCAGCCTAGCTGGGCTAGCTAGCTCTCTCCTGCCTTTCCTGCTTCCTGCAGAGACGCAACAAAGGGAGGAGCTCCGCCCAGTAAGCTTTTCAGCTGCTCAGAGAACTTCTTCTTCTTCTTCTTCTTCTTCTTCTTCTTCTTCTTCTTCTTCTTCTTCTTCTTCTTCTTCTTCTTCTTCTTCTTCTTCTTCTTCTTCTTCTTCTTCTTCTTCTTCTTCTTCTTCTTCTTCTCCTTCTTCTCCTTCTTCTTCCTCCTCCTCCTCCTCCTCCTCCTTCTTCTTCTTCCTCCTCCTATCTATCTATGTGCAAACCCCATATTCCTTTCTAGCCCTGATGATGTTACCTAGTTGGGTCATGAAACTTCTGCAAGAAAACAACCAAGCACCAGATAGCACCAAGGTCTCCTAAACTCTTTCATTCTATGAATGTCAAAACCATCAAGGGGTTCTCCACCCTTGTGCTTATCTAGCCATTATGCAAGCGACTCGATTTTATGACACTTTTTACGACTGTCGTTAAGTCTGGAATTGTGGTCGTTGAGTCATGGCAGTCAATTAAGTGGGTCCCTGGGCAACCCAATTTTGTGACTTTTTTTGAGTGAATTTTGAGTGAATTTTTAAGTGAATCCCCAGGGTCGTTAAGCGAATCTGAAGCTGTTAAGTGAACCCATTATCCTCAATGGACAGGTTTTGCTGTCCTTAAGGTTGGGTCTACATCCATTCCCACTGATTTGAGTTATCCCTCATTCGTGACCCTCTGACCTTGGTTAGAAGCAGTCTATCTGGGGACACAGAAAGAGTTCCTGGACCCACTTCACATTCAGTGCAGAAGCAATTGATAAGTCATTGCAGTAAGAGAATGATTGGCTAGATCAGGGGTCCCCAATCCCCGGTCCGTGGACCAGTACCGGGCTGCGGCACGCCAGCAACCGGTCCGCACAAACAAGCAAAGCCCCGTTCTGCGAGATGCAGACAGCACACAAAACTACGCACCCTCCAGTCTGGCATGACTTAACAACCGTAATTCCAGCCTCAACAACATACATGTCATAACAGCCCTGGTGACGCAGTGGTTAGAATGCAGTAGTACAGGGCTACTTCTGCCGACTGCTGGCTGCCAGGGTTTGGCAGTTTGATCCTGACCGGTTCAAGGTTGACTCAACCTTCCGTCCTTCTGAGGTCGGTAAAAGAAAGACCCAGATTGTTGGGGGGGGAGCAAGAGGCTGACTGTGTAAACCACTTAGAGAGGGCTGTAAAGCATGGTGAAGCGGTATATAAGTCTAAGGGCTATTGCTATAACTAGAAGTCAGTGGTGGCGAACTTATAGCAACGCGTGCCAGAGGCGGCACTCAGAGCCGTCTCCGTTGGCACGCGTGCCACCGCCGCCAGCAGCAGATCCATCAGATCGCCACCAGAGCAGGAGCCCCACCCAGCACAAAGGAGGCGAAGCAGCCGACTAGCAAGCTAGAGTAGAGGTGGTAGAGCAGAGGTCACCAACCATTGTCGATTGGTGGACTGGAAGAAAAGGGAGAGGGAAGCATTTTACATGCGCGCATGCGTGCACGGGGCCGCGAGCACGCACGCACTGCAAATGGGGCGGGGCTAGTGCCTGCGTGATACTCACTAGCCGTGCCCCGTTCTTGCATGATGCAGCGCCTTGTATCTGTACCCCGCGGCCGTTTTTGCGCCTTGCAGCACAGTGACCCATTTTTGTGCCCCTGGTTTTTGCGTGCCAGAGGCGGCACTCAGAGGCACCTCCCTGCTCCCCCCTGGGGGTGCCACAATGCTGATGTGGCCCTGGCACTTTGCGATAAATAAGTAGGTTTGGGGTTGCGGTTTGGGCACTCAGTCTCTAAAACAATGATGGCGAACCTTTTAGAGACCGAGTGCCCAAACTGCAACCCAAAACCTACTTATGCATCGTTGGGTGCCACGTGGGTGTGGCCCATTGGGTGGGTGTGGCTACGGTGGTAACAGCAGTCTGGGTGGGACTAAAAACTTCAATCAATCAATTCCAACTTTGCAAGATCTTTTTTTTCCCACGAGAACTTGAAATTGACTGATTGATTGAACCTTTTTTTTTTGTACACGGTGGCAGAGGCCTAAAGCGAAAAGGTTTCATAAAACCCAGCTGAAGGCCTAGGACTGGGGCAACGGCGCGCGTGCCCACAGAGAGGGCTCTGAGTGCCGCCTCTGACACCCGTGCCATAGGTTCGCCACCACTGCTCTAAAAGGTTCCCCATCACTGCTATAAGTCAAGGACTATCAGTAAGCAAGACAGAGAGAGACTAACGTTCTCCACCCTTTCTAATACAGTCTTGGGCTTTGGAATAAATGAACGTTTTGCTTAAGAATTGGTGTCTTGTGTCACATCACAAACAAGTCCTTCGGTCTCCTTTGGCGCATGGAAAAAAAAACAAAACAAAAAACAAAAAAACAAACGGGGAGAGCAGATTTCGGCCAAAGCAAACAGTGGCGGTTTTGCAAATGCCCCTATATTAAATTCCAGATCCTGCGGGCTCAAATGCGTGCATTTTGCTTAGGATTTATTGCCTCTGCAAAACAGGGCTGCAGCCCAAGACGCGTTTAGGAAAGCAAAGCAGCTGGTTGTAAAATTGGACCCCGTCCTTCCCCAACCACAGGATGGGATGTACGCAGTGATGTTGTGGTGGTGATTTTTCCACGAGGCGGCTGATTAAAATTGTATAGTTTTTATCAGCTGGGGAGATGCAGGCTGTGAATTAATGTGTGAAGGCAGGAAAAAGCTTGGTAGCCAAACGGGGTTCCTCTCCTGATGCGACTCTGAGACCTTTTAAGTCCTCGACTTTACGGCCACAACCGAGCCCCACATGTCTAGAGTTTAAGGGAGACATTTGTGAAGTCAACTTTGCCCCGTTTGACGACCTTTCCTGCTGCAGCTGTTAAGTGAATCGCTACAGGTGTTAAGCTAGTAACCTGGTTGTTAAGTGAATCTGGCTTTGCTTGTCAGACGGTCGCAAAAGGGGATTGTGTGACCTTGGGGGACACGGCAACGGTCGTAAATATGAATTGGTTGCGAAGCCTCTGGATTTCGATCACATGGCTGTGGGGACGCTGCAACGGTCATAACTGTGAAAAACGGCCATAAGTTGCTGTTTTGGCGCTGTTGTACCTTTGAATGGTCGCTAAATGAACTGTTGGAAGTCAAGGACCACCTGTATTTTTTTTATTTATTGAGTGGAAGAACTATTCCTTCCTTCGTTACCTTAATTCTGCCTCCTCCTGTTTTCCTTCCTTCCTTCCTTTCCTTCCTTCCTTTGTTAACTTAATTCCGCCTCCTCCTGTCTTCCTTCCTTCCTTCCTTCCTGAACTTAATTCTTCCCCCTCCTGTTTTCCTTCCTTCCCTCCTTCCTTCCTCTCTTCCTCCCTTACTTACTTACCTTAATTCCTCCTTCCCTCCTGTTTTTCCTTCCTTCCTTCCATCTTTTCTTTCCTTTTTTCTTTTGCCCTTTCCTTTTTTCTCTTTTTCCACATTTTCCTTTCCTTTCTTTTCTTCTTTTTCTATTCTTTCTTTACTTGGCATTTCTACCCTTTCCTTTTTACCTTTCTTCCTTCTTTCCTTTCTTTTTTTCTTTCTTTTCTTCTCTTGTCCCCCTCTTTCTTTTCCTTTCTGCTTTTCTCCTTTCCTTTTTTCTTTTCATCTTTCTCTTTTTCTCTTCTTTCCTTTCCCTTTCGCCTTTCTCCATGTAACCTTGTTTCTTTCTTTTCTTCTGAATTTCCTTCTTTCCTTTCCTTGTTTCTCCTTTCCCCTTCTTTTCCCCTCTTTCTTGTCTGCTTTCCCCTTCTTTCCACCTACGTTCCTCTTTTTCTTCCTTTCTTTTCCTTTTTTCCTCCCCCCTTTCTTTTTTCTTTTCCTTCTGTTTTACTTTTCCCCTTGTTTTTTTCTTAAAAACCACTCTGAAATTACTGAAACAATGAACATGCAGATACTGTACTAGAAACAGGATGAGGATGTGGGTGCACAGAAGCTGTTTATATTCCCCTTTTCTCTGACTAAAAAAGCAGAGGTGTGTGTGTGTGTGTGTGTGTGTGTGTGTGTATGTGTGTAAGAGAGCTGGTCTGGAAAGAGCAACGATCAGGTAACCTTTTCTGAAGCCCCACTAAATCAGCCGGAAGGAGCGTCCTGATGGGCTCGTTCCATCAAGAGACACCTGCTTTATTTTTCAACAGATTTTTTTTTTTGTGAGTGATAGTTGGCGCTCTGGGTGTTTGGCAGACGTTTCATGACCCAACTGGGTAACATCATCAGTGCTAGGAGGGAGTGTGAGGAGGAGGAGGAGGAGGACTGTGGGGTCCTTGGTGCTCTCTGAGCTTGATTGCTTCCTTGTAGACATTTCATTACCCAACTAGGCAACATCATCAGTGCTAGAAGAGAGTGGGATTTGTGGAGAGGAGGAGGAGGAGGGGGAGGAGGAGGAGGAAGAGGAGGATTGTCGGGTCCTTGGTGTTCTCTAAGCTTGGTAGTTTTCTTGTAGACATTTCATTACCCAACTAGGCAACATCATCAGTGCTAGACAGGAGTTCGGTTCACTCTCTGTTTATATTCAAGTGGCTTGAATATTAGTGCGACAACTCTTCACAATACTCCAAGCAAGAAATGACCAACTCACACCAACAATCAAACAGTAAACAGCAGCCTAATCAAGGAACTACCAAGAAAAACAACAACATTCCCATCAACGCTGACAAGGCAAGTCACTGGTATATAGACAGAGAGGGAACCCCAGACTCCCTTCCAAAACTGAAGATGTTACTTCGTTGGGTAATGAAAGAAACCAAGAAAACTCAGGGAGCAACAAGGACTCCACAGCCACCATCCTCTTCCTCCTCCTCCTCTTCACAAACCCCACATTCCCTTCTAGCATTGAAGATGTTATTGCTAAGTAGAAATTTCCTGACAGTGAGAGTGGAACCACCTGCCTCCAGAAGCGGTGAATGCTCCAACACTGGAAGTCTATAAGAAGAGACTGGACAGCCATTTGTCTGAAATGGTGTAGGATTTCCTCCCTGAGCAGGGGGTTGGACTAGATGACCTCCAAGGTCCCTTCCAACCTTTTATTATTATTATTATTATTATTATTATTATTATTATTATTATTATTATTATTATTATGGATCATCGCACAGTCAGCCAGATGTTCAGACTGGATTTGGCATTTTGTCTACCTATCGAGTCCTTACCCAGGACCTGGGATAGGCAGATGTGGATGTTTGATGGTATTAAGATATCGTCGCAGGATGGAAGCAGTTCCTAGTAAGGCCGCCTTTTGCAATTGACTAATAGCGAATTTGTCAATGCCGATGATGGTGTTCAAGTGGTGCTCCAGTTGTTTTGGGATTGCACCCAAGGCGCCTATGACTATTGGTACTACCCTTGCTTGCTTTAGCCACAGTCTTTCTATTTCTATTTGTAGGTCTTTGTATTTTGTGATCTTCTCCAGTTCTTTCTCTTCTATTCTGCTATCTCCAGGCACTGCCACGTCCACTATCCAGACTTTTTTGTCTTTCTTATCGACAATTGTTAAGTCTGGGGTGTTATGTTGCAGGTGCTTGTCTGTTTGAATTCTGAAGTCCCAGAGCAGTTGTTGTTATTATCTTTTGGTTTTCTGCAAAACTGGCCCAGAAACTACGGCATTAATGACTTAATGACCATGACTTTTGTTTACAGGTTGTGGCGTTCATTAACGACCCTGGCATTTGCCGGAACGACTGCAGCATTTGCTTAATGACCGCCACATTCATTTAACAATCATGGCGCTCGCTGAACCACTACAGCAGTCGCTTAATGCCCGTGGCGTTCGCTTAATGACCACGGCGTTAATTTAGCGATCATGACGTTCACTCAACAACTGCGGCATTCACTTAACAGCTACAGCCTTCGTTTCACGACCACCGCAAAAAAGGGTCTTCAAGTCAGTCAATGTGGATGACCCATTTTACAAACGTGATGGGCAGGCTCCGTTATAAGGTTATAAATTGAGGATTACCTAACAGCACTAAAGAGGCAACGTCACCGTTTTCCTGGCTTTGACGACTTCCAGAACTGTGTCGGAAGCTCTAGAGTTCTGGAAATTCAAATGCCGAGGCACAGAGAGGATACCAGGGCTGGGACTGGCTGCCATATACACTCTGTTGCCTTCTCTGTGGCAATTCCTGTTGCCGTCCCCCCCTTCCTCCATGTCACGCTGTTTGTTCCAAGCTCTGCTAATGCCAACTGTCGCTGTGGGTGAAGATTTGAATGCCACCTCCTGTCGCGAATTTTTCAGTCTTGGCAATGGGCCAGCGGAATCCGACTCCTGCTCGGTCTCGCCGCGCCCCGGGTGAGCGGCAACCTCATTTGCTAACCAGAAAGCCCCAGCAATTAACATGCCGCTTAATGAGGCCTTCCGAGCGCAGCGTGGGTGTCGGGGAGAAACTGCGCACGACAGCGCAACACCGCATAATAAGTGTGCAGCAGCTGGTTGGGGCAAGTGTCCTCTTGTCAAGCGTCCCTGCTTGGCTGACACTCGCCTGTTTGCCAACACCAACGGAGCGGCAACAAGCCAGCCCTGCACGCTCGCCGGGATCCCTCGGTGGATAAAACTAGGCGCGCCATCTGGCTTGCGTGCCGATCCTGGGCTTGTCAAAGTGTGGTTATCGTGGGACTCCCCTCCTCTCTTTTCATCTCTGTCTCTCCTTCTGCATCAACACCTATCTGCTTAGGAAACACCTGCTTCCCTTGCGCCTCTGGGTACATCCACAGCACACCTGCCGGGTTCGACAAGGCTGCGATTGCTTTTCTGACGGCACTAGTACGAGTGCTGAGACTTATAGACCGCTTCATGGTGCTTCACAGCCCTCTCTAAGCGGTTTACAGAGTCAGCCTCTTGCCCCCCCCCCAACAATCTGGGTCGTCATTTTACCGGCCTCGGAAGGATAGAAGGCTGAGTCAATTTTGAGCCAGTCAAGATCGAACTCCTGACAGTCGGAGGAATTAACCTGCAATACTGCATTGTAACCACTGTGCAGAGAAAGAGAAAGAGAGAAAGAGGGAGGGGGAATGTAGACAGATAGACAGATATTGTAGGGGAGAGAGAGAGAGAGAGAGAGAGAGAGATGATAGATTTACATAGATAGCTAGACAGACAGACAGATACATACAGATAGATAGATAGATAGATAGATAGATAGATAGATAGATAGATAGATAGATAGATAGATAGATAACTGTAGGGATGGATGGATGATATATACTGTTGAGATAGGTAGGTAGGTAGGTAGGTAGGTAGGTAGATAACTGCAGGGATGGATGGATGATATACACTGTTGAGATAGGTAGGTAGGTAGGTAGGTAGGTAGGTAAATAGATAGATAGATAGATAGATAGATAGATAGATAGATAGATAGATAGATAGATAGATAGATATAAACAGACAGACAGATGGATGGAGGGGGAGAGAGATAACTAGTGATAGATGGATGGATAGATGGATGGTTGGATGATAGATACGGTAGAGATAGATTGTGAGACAGATAGACAGACAGATAGATCAGTGGTTCTCAATCTTTTTATACCGGCGACCCCAGTCATAAGCACGCGCCGCACCTGCGCGGTGCCGCCCCCTGTGCCGGCTGAGGCATAGCCGGCAAGGGGCGGCGGCAGGCAGGCCCGGATGCTCCTGGGCGGCCGCGGCGGCGCAGGGTGACCACCGGCTGGGCCACCAGCTGGCCCAGCCCAAGGCAGGTAAGGCACCTGCCGGGCCCCACGCGCGCCAGCAACCCTCCCTGCGCCCGCCGGCCTCCCACCCCCCAGCCCTGGCCCTCTTTTACTTACTTTTTAGTTGCTCGACAGGGAGGGAAGCTCTGCAGACTTTTCCCCTTGCAGCACCGTTTGCAGACTGGGGCTTTTGGCGGGCTCAGCAGGGCAGAGACAGCCCTGGACAATTCCTATTGGCTTTTGAAAGCCAATAGAATTAGACTCTGTTCAAGAGAGTCTATTCTATTGGCTTTCGAAAGCCAATAGAATAAGAGGGAGTAGCACAGCTAAGGAAAAGGGGGGAAAAATGGCGGATCGCGTTGTTTGGCGACCCCCATGAAATGGTCGTTCGACCCCAAATGGGGTTGCGACCCACAGGTTGAGAACCGCTGAGATAGATGATAATTAGCAATAGACTTATATACTGCTTCACAGTGCTTTACAGCCCTCTCTAAGCAGTTTACAGAGTCAGCCTGTTGCCCCCCCCCCCAACAATCTGGGTCCTCAGTTTACCGACCTCAGAAGGATGGTGTCTGGCATTCGGCTACTTCTTCATTTTTCATGATTGTTAAATTTATGTACTGTTCGGGTAACTGTGGGGCTATTTCTTGATGGAAGGGGGCAGAGGGAAGTTTCTTGAGCAACAGGATGAAGAACTGCCACTGAAAGGTCAGATAAAAGAAACCTGAGTCTAGGACGGCGCTGTAATGTGAGAAAACGACTCAGAGGTTCTCATAAGGAGAAAGAAGGTGACCTGCATTCGAACTTGCCAAATTCTGTTACGGGTAGTCCTCGACTTATAACCTTTGGTTTAGTGGCCAGCACTGAAAAAAGAAACTTATGACCATTTTTCACACTTATGACCGTTGCAGCACCCCCATGGTTGCGTGATCAAAATTCAGACGCTGGGCCACTGGCTCTATTTATGACAATTGCAGTCTCCTGGGATCCACATAAAAGCAACTGAGTGACTTTGGGCCGATCACCAAAGAGGGTGAGTTCAAGAATCAAGATCACGCGAAGTGTTAATACCACTTTACAATGACTTGGAATACTGCATCCAGTTTTGGTCACCCCGATGTAAAAAAGATGTTGAGACTCTAGAAAGAGTACAGAGAAGAGCAACAAAGATGATCAGGGGACTGGAGGCTAAAACTTACAAGGAACGGTTGCTGGAATTGGGGATGTCTTGCTTAACAAAGAGAAGGACGAGGGGGGGACATGATAGCCATGTTCCAGTATCTCAGGGGCTGCCCCAAAGAAGAGAGAGTCAAGCTATTTTCCAAAGTGCCTGAACGCAGGACAAGAAGCAATGGATGGAAACTAATCAAGGAGAGAAGCAACCTAGAACTAAGGAGAAACTTCCTGACAGTTAGAACAATTAACCAGTGGAACTACCTGCCTCCAGAAGCTGTGAATGCTCCAACATTGGAAGTTTTAAAGAAGAGACTGGATAGCCATTTGTCCGAAATGTTATAGGGTTTCCTGCCTGAGCAAGGGGTTGGACTAGATGACTTCCAAGGTCCCTTCCAACTACTACTACTACTACTACTTCTTCTTCTTCTTCTTCTTCTTCTTCTTCTTCTTCTTCTTCTTCTTCTTCTTCTTCTTCTTCTTCTTATTATTATTATTATTATTATTATTATTATTATTATTATTATTATTGATCATCGCACAGTCAGCCAGATGTTCAGACTGGATTTGGCATTTTTGTCTACCTATCAAGTCCTTCCCAAGGACATGGGATAGGCAGATGTGGATGTTTGATGGTATTACAGATATCGTCGCAGGATGGAAGCAGTTCCTAGTAAGGCCGCCTTTTGCAATTGACTAATGGAGAATTTGTCAATGCCAATGGTGTTCAAGTGGTGCTCCAGTTGTTTTGGGATTGCACCCAAGGCACCTATTACTATTGGTACTACCCTTGCTTGCTTTTGCCACAGTCTTTCTATTTCTATTTGTAGGTCTTTGTATTTTGTTATCTTCTCCAGTTCCTTCTCGTCTATTCTGCTATCTCTAGGCACTGCCACGTCCACTATCCAGACTTTTTTTCTCTTTCTTATCGACAATTGTTAAGTCTGGGGTGTTATGTTGCAGGTGCTTGTCTGTTTGAATTCTGAAGTCCCAGAGCAGTTTAACTTTAGCATTTTCTATGCCTTTCTCTATTTTATGATCCCACTAGTTCTTGCTTACAGGCAAATGATATTTCTTGCAGATCTTCCAATGCACCATTGTTGCTACTTTGTCATGCCGCTGCTTGTAGTCAGTCTGTGCAATCTTCTTGCAACAGCTTACCAAGTGGTCCACTGTTTCTTCAGCTTCTTTGCATAGGCGGCACTTACTGTCTGTTGCTGTCTTCTCAGTTGTGACTTTATATGCATTTGTCCTTAAAGCTTGGTCTTGTGCAGCCAAAATTAGTCCCTCAGTCTCTTTCTTCAATTTTCCTGCTCTTAGTCATTGCCAGGCCTTTTTTTTATCTGCTTTCCCAGCTGTTTTTTTAATGTACTGGCCATGTAGTGCTCTGTCTTCCCATGCCTCTATTCTATGATGATGATGATGATGTCCCATTTTAGGCACTGGGTGACTTTGGGCCAATCACCAGGAGATGTGAAGTTCTAGTCCTGCCTAAGGCCTCAAAAAACAGTTGATGACTTTGGGCCAATGACCAGGAGATGGCGAATTCTAGCTCTGCCTTATCAAAGTCCCTCTCTCTCAGCCCAGCCCACCTCACAGGCCTGTTGTTGTGCAGAAAACTGGAAGAGGAAAGAGTATTAGATATATTCGCCCCTTTGAATTATTTATAAAATAAGAATGGCGAAGTATGGGCAAAGAAACCAGGGATCTCAAAACAAATATATGAGGTTTTATCCCCACTGTTTATGCAGTGTTTCTCCTCCTTCTGCCATCTGAAATGATTAGTGAACGCGGGGAACCGGGAAGCCCCCGTGTGCTGGAACGTCAGGTGTAGGAGGTGGCTGGAGAGGCAGGCGGCGTGTGAGAGCGATGACGCTTCGAATCCCAGATTGCAACCCTTCCACAGATATACAGATCTTTACGTAGCCTCATTGCACCTTCTGGGCAAAATAGTGGGAAGTATCGACACGCACACTCGTTTTTTGCATAAAGCAGGGGGGCGTCCGTGGAAAAAGACTCAAAAACGGCACGATCACTGTGGGATCAGGCAATCCAAACCTATCCTGACTTCACACGCGCTGGTACAAGGAGCGCCAAAAATCGTGGGGGCAGAGGAGAAGGAGAGAACCTAGTAGTCTATGATTTTATGATTTTCAAAGTCCCTTCCAACTTTGGGATATCTTAAAGCGGCCCAGCTGGAGAAACACGGCAATAAATGCAGACAGCCCTTGTTATATCTTGGTGAGTATCTGATGGCAGCAATTCGGTATAAAATTCATCTGCGCAAATTTACTATTCTACCTTTCCCCTGGATCAGAAAAGGGGAGGAGCGGATCATAATGGCAAATTACAACTTTTAAAGCGGATTCCAACCCCAGACCAACCGACATCGAAATACAAGCCTACCATACCCCATTCTGAGCTGCAATCACGGAAATATTTACTCTGATGTATACCACAGCTAAAAACCTCTTCGCCCCAGTCCTGATTAGGTTGGCTTTCAACATCAGCAGCTCCCCTGAGTCTGATAATTTGAATTTTGAAATAATTTCAGATTCGGATGCAAAGTTTTCAACCTCCGAAGGACAACCGCCAAAAACATTCTTATCATTTAACGTTTTTTGTTTTTGTTTTTTGTTTTACCTCTGAGAACAGTCAGTTTGGCGTTGACCGTGATCTCCGCCACAGAGTTCTGGGCAACGCATTCGTAAATGTTTTCATCTCGAGGTGTCCGAAGTGGCTGTATCCTCAAGACTGCTCCAGCACCTTCATCAAATTCGATGGTCTGGATCGGAGAGAGAAGAAGGAATTAATTAATGGAATTAATTCCATTCAATTAAAGAGGAGATTCATCCATTGTCCTGGGTCTCTCTCTCCCTCTCCCCCCCCTCTCTCCCTCCCTCTTTCTCTCCCTCTCTCCCTACCTCTCCCCCCTCTCCCTCTCTGTATCTTTGCAACAATCTTTGCAAAGGTGTGTTTGTGCGTCTATTTATCCATCCCTCCTTGCAAGAAGCTAATTTCCCAGATATGTGTCTGTGCGTCTGCATAAAAAAAAAAACCCACAATCTTTGCAATGGATCAGCTTCCCAGGAATGTTTGTATGTGTGTCTATTTATCCATCCCTCCTTGCATGCAGCTAGTTTCCCAGATGTGGGACTGTGCGTCGGCATAAACAAACCCACAATCTTTGCAACAGGCCAACTTCCCAGGGACGTGTGTGTTTGTGTGTCTATTTACCCATCCCTCCTTGCATGCAGCTAGTTTCCCAGATATGTGTCTGTGCGTCTGCATAAAAAACCCCACAATCTTTGCAACAGATCAGCTTCCCAAGAACATATGTTTGTGTATGTGTGTATAAAAACCACCTCAATCTCTGCAACAGGCCAATTTCCCAGGGATGTCTGTTTGTGTGTCTATTTACCCATTCCTCCTTGCATGCAGCTAGTTTCCCAGATGGGGATCTGTGCGTCTGCATAAAAACCCCCACAATCTTTGCAACAGACTAGCTTCCCAATAACGTTTGTGACCCCTGAATTAGAAAGGGCTGACTCATGCATGAGGCAATCTACACTCTGATTGGTTGTTGTGGGTATGAAGGGGGCGTTTCCCTTTTTCCCTGCCTTTTATCCTCTGTGTGTTCTGTACACTGTTTGATTTACCTCAGGATATTCCTATGTGCCTGACTATCTTGTGTTTTTCCTTTCTGGATGATGATAAAAATGTAAACTTAAATGTGCCTGGCTGAGGAATTCTGGGAGTTGAAGTCCACAAGTCCTAAAAGGGCCATGGTTGAAGACCCCTGCTTATTGACTTCCACTCCCAGAATTCCTCAGCCAGGCACATTTAAGTTTACATTTTTATGTATTTTTATTTATTATTAGTTCCCTGTCCTGAGGGATGAGGTTAGGACAGGGGTAGGCAACCTTGGCTCTTTTATGACTCGTGGACTTCAACTCCCAGAATTCCTGAGCCAGCCACGCTGAGGGGAAAGGGAGAGTTTCTAAGCTGAGCCATGCTGGCTCAGAAATTCTGGGAGTTGAAGTCCACAAGTCATAAAAGAGCCAAGGTCACCTACCCCTAGTATAGGATCTCCTGTTTCAGCAAGGGGGTTGGACTAGAAGACCTCCAAGGTCCCTTCCAGCTCAGTTATTCTGTTATTTGTCTGGAATGGTATAGGGCGGTCTCCTGCTTCAACAAGGGGGTTGGACTAGAAGACCTCTTAAGAACCCTTCCAAGCCTATTATTCTACGATTCTGTTACCTTACCTCAAACCTCTGCGAGTTCACTTTCTTTCCCTTCTTGTTCCAGGTGACCCGGGGCTTGGGGTCTCCCGTCGCTTGGCACACGAAGGACGCTACGCCTCCCGACACCCCGATCTGGTCCACGGGGTGCTTGACGAACTGTGGGGGACCTGTGGCCATGGGGGAGGGGAGAGGAGAAAGAGGAACAAAAACAGCAGAGATATTAGATAAGTTGAGGGGCTGGCTTCGCAGACTCCCACCTCCTCCTTATTTATTTATTTATTATCGATTTATTAGGATTATTAGAGTTGTATAGTAGTCCTTTCAGCAGTTCCACACCCATTTGCACCATTCAGGGGACCCTGAGGGCGCAGATAAACACCTCCCAGTGGCCTCAACGACCCTAACGACCAGATGATTGCAAGGGATATAGGTCCTTCCATCCTCCACCATTCAGTCAGAACTGAAGAAAGCTTCTTGGATCAGAAGCGAAACCTCTTCAAGGGAAAACCTGCCTCCAGAAGCGGTGAAGGCTCCAACACTGGAAGTTTTTAAGAAGAGACTGGACAGCCATTTGACTGGAATGGTATAGGGCAGGGGTAGGCAACCTTGGCTCGTTTATGACTGGTGGACTTCAATTCCCAGAATTCCTGAGCCAGCCACACTGAGGGGACAGGGAGAGGTTTCCAAGCTGAGCCATGCTGGCTCAGGAATTCTGGGAGTTGAAGTCCACCAGTCATAAAAGAGCCAAGGTTTCCTACCCCTATCCTAGGATGAAGATTAAGAGCAGGGGTCTTCAAACTTGCCTTTTATAACTTGTGGACTTCAACTCCCAGAATTCCTGAGCCAGCCATGCTGAAGGGAAAGGGAAAGGTTTCCAAGCTAAGCCATGCTGGCTCAGGAATTCTGGGAGTTGAAGTCCACCAGTCATAAAAGAGCCAAGGTTGCCTACCCCTGACCTAGATGAGATAGACAGACAGACAGACAGATAAATAGATCAAGGGTAGGCAATCTGGGCTTTTTTATGATTCGTGGACTTCAACTCCCAGAATTCCTGAGCCAGCCATGCTGAGGGAAAAGGGAGAGTTTTCCAAGCTGAGCCATGCTGGCTCAGGAATTCTGGGAGTTGAAGTCCACCAGTCATAAAAGAGCCAAGGTTGCCTACCCCTGGTATAGGGCTTCCTGCCTGAGCAGGGGGTTGGACTCGATGACCTCCAAGGTCCCTTCCAACTTTTATTATTATTATTATTATTATTATTATTATTATTATTATTATTATTATTACCTGCATGATTGAGAATCCTCTTACGACCAAAATTGAGCCCAACATTTCCCTAGCTAAGCAAGATGGTGGCTAAATGAGTTTTGCCCCATTTTGTTTTGTTTTTACCTTTCTCGCCCCGGCTGTTAAAATGAATCACTGCAGTTCTTCAGCGAGTAACAGAATTGTTAAGTGACTCTGGCTTCCCCCGTTGACTTTCCTTGTCAGAAGGTCGCCAAAGAGGATCACAGGACCCCCAGGGACACTGCGACCGTCATAAATATGAGCCAGCTGCAAGTGTGTGACTTTTGATCATGTGACCATGGGGAGGCTGCAACGGCCATTAAGTGTGAAAAACGGTTGTAGGTCCATTTTCTCAGTGGCGTAGCAACTTCAAATTATCACTAAATAAAGGATGGTAAGTTGAGGGCTACTTTACCTTACATTCTAACTTTTAGTGTCTGATCTCAACTACTCCGGCCGCATTTTCTTCAAAATCTTAAAAAATTCCTACAAGTCAAATAGAACTTCTAATCTAGTATCTGTGGCATGATCAACCCTAGCTGAAATTCACTCCAAATTCACTTCTTTTGCAATTTTTTTTCCTGATTTCCCTACGCAAGTAGCCCTACTATTTACTTACTAACCTTCTGAAGATACAACAGGCCTGAAAAAAAAGGGCTCCACACTTACAGCCATCACAGCATCCTCGTAGTCCAAATTTGTGCTCTTGGCAACCAACATGTATTTATGATGTTGCAGTGTCCTGGCGGATCGCACGATCACCATTTGAGACAAGCCAGTTTGTAACAAGCAAAGTCGGGGGGGGGGGGACTAGATTCATTTAACAACCATGTGATTCATTTAACAGCTGCAGAGATACGCTTAACAACTGTGGCACAAAAAAGGTGGTCGTATCGGGGTCACTTAATAACTGCCTTGGTTCGCAAAGGAAATTCTGTTCCTGATTTGTGATGGTAAGCAAATCAGCCCTAACTGCTTATCACCTGGTGGTCTCCTTTCCAAGGATGCATGGAGTCTGAACTTGCTTAGGCTTCTCAAGGAAAACAGCCAAGGTCTTATGGCTGCTGCCAGGTGCCTCAGCTGACCTCTCCCCCGATTTGTGATGGTAACCAAATCAAGGAGTACCTATGCCCTAACTGCTTATCACCTGGTGGTCTCCCTTCCAAGGATGCATGGAGTCTGATCTTACTTAGGCTTCTCAAGGAAAACAGCCAAGGTCTTGTGGCTGCTGCCAGGTGCCTCAGTTGACCTCTCCCCTCCTGCTTTCTGAAGCAAAACTCGCTTCAACTGAAGGCTTATTAAATCTTCTAAAAATAAATGCGACTGTTAGATTAGAAACCGCCACCTGTAATAACAGCCAGCGCGCCTTAAGTCACACCTCCCCCACATCGTGGCTTGCGAGAATAAAATCATTGCACGCTTAAGAGCGTCCATCACGATACACCGAGCCACAGATGGTCTGAATATTGCTCCAGAATGGAGGCAATTTTATGAGCCAGCAGTGTGCTACAGCTGCCAAAAAGGCCAACACAGTGCTAGGCTGCATTAACAGAGGGATAGAATCAAGATCACGTGAAGTATTAATACCACTCTTCAATGCCTTGGTAAGGCCACACTTGGAATACTGCATCCAGTTTTGGTCACCACGATGCAAAAAAGATGTTGAGACTCTAGAAAGAGTACAGAGAAGAGCAACAAAGATGATTAGGGGACTGGAGGCTAAAACATATAAGGAACGGTTGCTAGAATTGGGTATGTCTAGTTTAACGAAGAGAAGGACAAGGGGGGACATGATAGCAGTATTCCAATATCTCAGGGGCTGCCATAAAGAAGAGGGAATTAAGCTATTTTCCAAAGCACCTGAAGGCAGGACAAGAAGCAACGGGTGGAAACTAATCAAGGAGAGAAGCAACCTAGAACTAAGGAGAAACTTCCTGACAGTGAGAACAATTAATCAGTGGAACAGCTTGCCTCCAGAAGCAGTAAATGCTCCAACACTGGAAGTTTTTAAGAAGAGACTGGACAGCCACTTGTCCGAAATGGTGTAGGATTTCCTGCCCGAGCAGGGGGTTGGACTAGATGACCTCCAAGGTCCCTTCCAACTTTACTAATATGAATATGAATATGAACCATCAACCAGCCCTTGACAAAGGTTTTGAAAGTACGTTTCCCCCCTCACGTAGATGTTAAGCCAGAATTATTTTTGTTAGGTAGAACTGTAGGCAATTAGGAGAAGAAATGTGTGTATTTAATGTTACGTGTGTTCACTGCAGCGAGAATTGTATTTGCTCAACATTGGAAAGATGAAGAAATACCAGGAAGAGATAATTAAGAAAATTTTAAACTGTGCAGAAATGGACAGACTGACACTGAAAACGAAAGAGAAAGACTAAAAGACCTCTATTCTATTCTATTCTATTCTATTCTATTCTATTCTATTCTATTCTACTCTATTCTATTCTCCAAAGCACCTGAAGGCAGGACAAGAAGCAACGGATGTAAACTAACCAAGGAGAGAAGCAACCTAGAACTAAGGAGAAATTTCCTGACAGTTAGAACAATTAACCAGTGGAACAACCTGCCTCCAGAAGCGGTGAATGCGCCAACACTGGAAGCTTTTAAGAAGAAACCGGATAGTCATTTGTCTGAAATGTTACAGGGTTTCCTGCCTGAGCAGGGGGTTGGACTAGATGGCCTCCAAGGTCCCTTCCAACTTTATTATTATTATTATATTATGGATCATCGCACAGTCAGCCAGATGTTCAGACTGGATTTGGCATTTTGTCTACCTATTGAGTCCTTACCCAGGACCTGGGATAGGCAGATGTGGATGTTTGATGGTATTACAGGTATCGTCACAGGATGGAAGCAGTTCCTAGTAAGGCCGCCTTTTGCAATTGACTAATAGCGAATTTGTCAATGCCAGTGGTGTTCAAGTGGTGCTCCATTGTTTTGGGATTGCACCCAAGGTAGTACTATTGGTACTACCCTTGCTTGCTTTTGTCACAGTCTTTCTATTTCTATTTGTAGGTCTTTGTATTTTGTTATCTTCTCCAGTTCTTTCTCTTCTATTCTGCTATCTCCAGGCACTGCCACGTCCACTATCCAGACTTTTTTGTCTTTCTTATCGACAATTGTTAAGTCTGGGGTGTTATGTTGCAGGTGCTTGTCTGTTTGAATTCTGAAGTCCCAGAGCAGTTTAATTTTATCATTTTCTATGACTTTCTCTATTTTATGATCCCACCAGTTTTTGATGATGATGATGATGATGATGATGATGATGATTACACGTTCTTGGTGCCCTCTGAATTTGATTGTTTTGTTGCAGATGTTTCATGGCCCAACTTGGTAACATCATCAAGGCCAGGAGGGAGTCTGGGGTTTGCTCTCTGTTTATATTTACATGCCATTCATTTATACACCATTCAAAACAGACCGTTAAAAAGCTACACGGGAAACAAAAACACCTTCTTGTCACCAACCAACACCCCGGTAAGCAGAGTTTAACACCTAGATTAACACTTAGACCAACAATCAAACAGTAAACAACACCCCAATCAAGGAACTACCGATTCAGATAAACAATCAGACACTAAGCAACAGCCTAATCAAGAAAGCACTAAGAACATTCCCACCAACACTGCAAGAACAAGCTAGTATATATAAACAGAGAACAAACCCCACTCTCTTCCGTCACTGATGATGTTACCTAGCTGGGCCGTGAAACGTCTGCAAGGAAACAAGGAAATTCAGACAAAGCACCAAGGACCCCTCAAACATGGCAAAGATTGCATTCATGACCATCCCTTGATTTTTTTGTCCCCCCCTTCCCAGCTGACAAGCTGATGTGGGGGTGTCAAAAACCAACCTAGCCCTCTCACATCAGAATGAGCAATGAATCGTGCCAGCATTTAAGCTGGAAGCACATATTTTTCCCTTTCTTTCTACTTAAAACGCTGTACCAAATAAATCAGAATATTTTTTCCCCCTTCACCTGCATCCATCAAGCACCTTTGCTGGTTTCCACTTCTTTCAATGTACTGATTCATAAGGCCGCTTTTTGCCTCAGAGTTTCTTTCTCCCTCTCCACCCAGCCACTCCCCCCATCCATAATATTTTAGCTTTACAAAAAAAACCAGAGATGTAACACACACACACACACACACACACACCCCCGCTGCAAGATCAGCAGAGAGCCATTTATAATTTCCCTTCTGGATATTATTTAAAGGAGTCAAACGGCCTCTTGTTTCTTTTTATATGATTTGCGGACAGGGAAGGACCGGAAGGGCATGTAGAAACCTGGACTGACAGGTCCCCCCCCCCATTATGACCCCTTCTGGCACCCCCAAGCATGTTCTGGCCCTCCCCCCCCCATTTTTTTTTAACATTGCTGCCACATGAAACAGAATGCAAAGATTTGACATGTCCCAAAGGTGCGTTCCCGAAAGGCAACTGGACTTTCTTGATTGGTTATTTTTTTCCCCCTCAAAAAGCTTCTTCAGTTCTGATGTTTTGAAATGTTTTCAAGGAACGACCCCCCCCCCTAAAAAAAAAGTCTAGCTATCTTTTGGAAAAGCACCTTTGGGATAAGCGCGACTTGGATGACTGAGAATCTCCATTGACAGGAGATGGGGGCAACGGTCGTCTTCAGCCACCTGGGATCTGGGGCAGGTTCACGACGGTTCTTGGTTTCCTTCAGGCAAGACATGGCTGGGCTGACTTGGAAGAGCTGCCTTCTCCAACCAGGAGCCCCCTGAATAGGCTGGGAGAGCAGCCCTCAGGGTGGCGAGATACAGCTCTAGGATCTGGGTGGGTTTGAGGGCAGGGGTCTTCCAACGTGGCCCTTTTATGACTCGTGGACTTCAACTCCCAGAATTCTTCAGCCAGCGTGCCTGGCTGAGGAATTCTGGGAGTTGAAGTCCACAAGTGTTAAAGCAGGGGTCTTCAGAATTGGCCTTTTTATGACTCGTGGACTTAAAGTGGCCAAGTTTGAAGACCCCTACTCCATTCTATTCCTTATATTTGGGAACTGCTAAGACTGGAGAATTGTTAAGATTAGAGTAAGCCACCAGGTGGCAGCACTGAATGACACCTAGCTGGGGCTTGTAAAGCTAAGCAGGACTAACTCTGGTTGCTGGGTGGATGGGAGACACCACTACAAATAGCCTTTGACTTATAGCAGTTTGTTTAGTTGAACTGTTCAAAGTAATATAATAGACACTGAAAAAAGTAACTTATGACCATTTTTCACACTTACGACCGTCGCAGCATCCCCCATGGTCATGTGATCAAAATTCAGACTGTTGGCAACTGACTCCTATTTATGACGGTTGTGGTGTCCCCTGGGTCACGTGATCCCCTTTTGCGACTTTCCGACAAGCCAATGGGGAAGCCAGATTCACTTAACAACCGTGTTCCTAACCTAACGGCAGTGATTCAGTTAACAATGGTAGCAACAAAGGTCATAAAATGGGGCGGAACTCACTTCACAGACATCTCACTTGCCAAGAGAAAGGTTGGAGTCAATTTTGGTCGTAAGTCAAGGACTAGCTGTACAGCGCAGTAGGATTAGCTGGGAAGCTGAAAGGGCATCCGTGAAGGAGGGGGGTTGGACTAGAACAGGGGTAGGCAACCTTGGCTCTTTTATGACTCGTGGACTTCAACTCCCAGAATTCCTGAGCCAGCATGGCTCAGCTTGGAAACCTCTCTCTTTCCCCTCAGCATGGCTGGTTCAGGAATTCTGGGAGTTGAAATCCACGAGTCACAAAAGGGCCAAGGTTGCCTATCCCTGGACTAAAGACCTCCAAAGTCCCTCCCAGCTCTATGATTCTGCCGCATCTTTATGGTAACTGAGGGAACTCTATGGCCGAGGCACCATTAATTGAGTTTGCCTCAAGGGAAATATTGTATTCTGAGGTCAGAGTGAGAATATGCTATTACTGGAAGTTTGTAATTAAATCATCAGCGCTCCTGACCAAGGGAAATGAGATCCAGGGGACACATTTCAGGAGACAAAAGGGCAGAGATTCCCTCCATGCAGTCCTGGAAGAAATCTAATTGCCCCCCAAAAACACACACACAAACACACAGCTGGCACCAGCTCAACCCCAATGAGTTCCAGAGGCTACTCCAGAGGTCTTCAAACTTGGCCCTTTTATGACTTGTGGACTTCATCTCCCAGAATTCCTCAGCCAGCGAGCCTGGCTGAGGAATTCTGGGAGTTAAAGTCCACAAGCAGGGGTCTTCAAACTTGGCCCTTTTGTGACTTGTGGACTTCATCTTCCAGAATTCCTCAGTCAGTGTACCTGGCTGAGGAATTCTGGGAGTTGAAGTCCACAAACAGGGGTCTTCAAACTTGGCCCTTTTGTGACTTGTGGACTTCATCTCCCAGAATTCTTCAGTCAGTGTGCCTGGCTGAGGAATTCTGGGAGTTGAAGTCCACAAGTCATAAAAGGGCCAAGTTTAAAGACCCCCGGGCTACTCGTCCTCAAGGCAAAGGTGAGTCCAGTCCACTAAGCAAAAGCAAGTTCCCAAGGCAAAGGCAAGTCCACAGACAAAGCAAAGGCAACAGCTGAAGAGACACAACCCGAAGTTCAAGGTAGGAACACACAACAAGAAAACAAATCCACTCCTAGAATCACCTCCGCCCGTTTGCTCGGCTAAATAGCCAACTTCTGGTACAGCCCTTCAAGAGAGGCGAGGCTGCCTCCTCACGAGTAATCTGGCTGACCTTCTCTGCTCCTGCCTTTTCTCTGCCCTAGGTATTCTTGGATCAGGTGGAGAAGGCAGTTCCTTTTCCTGGTCACTGACCTATGCTTTCCCCACCTGAAGCCTCGGGGCTGTCCTGCCACAGTCATGTTTGAACTAACTTCCTCTCCAACTCCCTCTCTTCCTCCCTCCCTTCCTGATACGCCCGGAATTAGTTCATCCTCCTCCGAGCTGACATCTGGAGAGGTATCTGGGGAAGCGTCCAGGGGAGTCATCAAACTAAGTATGCAGTCATGAAGTAAAGCACACACAGCCGTTAAGCCAGTCCAGCTTCCCCCACTGATTTTACTTGTCAGTAGCCGGCTGGTAGCTGATCACCTGACCTGGGGATGGTGCAACCGTCATTAATATATGCTGGTTGCCAAATGCCCGAATTCTGATCATATGGCCGTAGGGACATGGTGAGGTTTGTGAATGCAAGGATTGGTTGTAAGGCACTTTTTTCAGGACCGTTATAACTTTGAATGGTTGTTAAACAAATGGTTGTAAGCCGAGGACTATCTGTAATTGGAAGAACAGCTTTGATGCGTTGCCAAAATCAGTGTTTCTTAACCTCAACAATTTAAAGAGGAGAGGAGGGGAAAGGGAAGGAAGGGAGGAAGGAAAGAAAAAGTGGGAGAAGGGAGGGAGGGATGGGGAGGGAAGGAAAAAGTGGGAGAAGGGAGGGAGAGATGGGGAGGGAGGGAAGAAGAGAGGGAGGGAAGAAAAGAAAAAGTGGGAGAAGGGAGGGTTGGGGAGGGAGGGAGGAAGAGAGGGAGGGAAGTAAGGAAGGAAGGAAAAGTGGAAGGAGGGAGGGATGGGGAGGGAGGAAGAGAAGGAGGGAAGGAAGGAAGAAGTGAGAGAAGGGAGGGATGGGGAGGGAGGGAGGGAAGGAAGAAGTGAGAGAAGAAAGGGAGCGATGGGGAGGGAGGGAAGGAAGAAGTGAGAGAAGGAAGGGAAGGATGGGGAGGGAGGGAGGAAGAGAAGATGGAAAATGTGGGAGAAGGGGGATGGGAAGGGAGGAAAAGAGGGAGGGAAGGAGGGAGGAAGGGAGGGAGGGAAGAAGGAAGGAAGGAAGGAAGGAAGGAAGGAAGGAAGGAAGGAAGGAAGGAAGGAAGGAAGGAAGGAAGGAAGGAAGGAAGGAAGGAAGGAAGGAAGGAAGGGCAAATGGAGAAGGGAAAAAGCACCCAAATTGCTGGGGCTAAGCAAAGTGGTTGTCGGCAATGTCACTAGACTGGGTTCAGCTTGAAGAACAAAGTTTCTAGTCTTCCTTGTGTGTTCTGAGGCAAAAAAATCCAGGTTTCTGCAGCAATCAATGAGACAGAATCGGATTCCTCCTCTCTCTGCAGGCCACCAAACTTTTCTTCGTCGTTTTTTCCTGGAACTGGCAAGCCTCTTTCCTCCCTCCCTCCCAGCCTGCCTTAACCCAGGCCAAAAAGTGCAGGATTCCAAGCCTTTGGCTTGCAAGGGGGAGCTTTCCTGCAGCCAGGCTGTTTTTCGAGAGGCCGAGGGACGGTGCGGGTGGGAAGAATAGGCCGATTTATTTTGCCCTCCCTTTGAAAAACGGCTACAAGCATTTGTGCTATTCAGAGCCCCTCGGAACAGACATTTCATTGTCCGTGGGATTTTTCATTTGCTTTTAGCTCCTGGAGGACACAGAGAGGCACCCAGCTGCCTGGGCCCCGCTTGAAAGAATAAATTGTTTGCCGTGCCCGCCAGCGCTTTTCTGCAGGCGGGAGAGGCGGCTTCAGCGCATAAAGGCATCGTCGCGCATTGTCCAGCTACGATTTGGAGGGAAGAGACAGCAAGCGCTACGGTGTGCTAGCGAAGCAGCCCGAGTTGCGCCTGCGGTTTTCTCCTCGGGCTGGTGATGTCCTCGCTGGCCAAATAGAAGCTGCATTTATTTTATTTTATTTTATTTTATTTTTATTTTTCGTTTCCCAATGGCCCTCTCCATCGTTAGTCTCACTTGGTCTTCTTTTTTTTTTCCCCCCAGAAAACAGCATTTTGCTTTTTTTTCTGACGGAAGCTTGGGAGGGATTTGTTCTATTCTTTCCTCTCCCCTCTGCTCTCTCCTTCTTTCTCTCCCTCACCCTCCATCATTAATAATAATGATAAAGTTGGAAGGGACCCTGGAGGTCATCTAGTCCAACCCCCTGCTCAGGCAGAAGACCCTATACCATTTTGGACAAATGGCTGTCCAGTCTCTTAAAAACTTCCAGTGTTGGAGCATTCACGGCTTCTGGAGGCAGGTTGTTAATAATAATAGTAAATTTGGAAGGGACCTTGGAGGTCATCTAGTCCAACCCCCTGCTCAGGCAGGAGACCCTATACCATTCCAGACAAATGGCTGTCCAGTCTCTTCTTAAAAACTTCCAGTGTTGGAGCATTCACCGCTTCTGGAGGCGGGTTGTTCCACTGGTTAATTGTTCTCACTGTCAGGAAGTTTGCTCCTCTCCTTGATTAGTTTCCATCCGTTGCTTCTTGTCCTGCCTTCAGGCGCTTTGGAGAATGACTTGACTCCCACTTCTTTGGGGCAGCCCCTGAGATACTGGAAGACTGCTTTCATGTCCCCCCTCATCCTTCTTTTCATTAAACTGGACATACCCAACTGCAGCAACCGTTCCTTGCATGTTTTAGCCTCCAGACCCCTGATGATCTTTGTTGCTCTTCTCTGCACTCTTTGTAGAGTTTCAACATCTTTTTTACATCGTGGTGATCAAAACTGGATGCAGGATTCCAAGTGTGGCCTTACCAAGGCATTAAAGAGTGGTATTAATACTTCACGTGATCTTGATTCTATCCTTCTGTTAATCAGCCCAGCACTGTGTTAGCTTTTTCCCTTCCACCTCTCCTCAACGAGATGAAAGCAACCAAGAGGGATCCTCTTCCCATCTTCTCCTCTTATCCCGGCCACCATCTGAGTGACCGATTCAATTAAAAGCCAGCCATGATTTCTAGGCCTTTCCTAGCCAACCCCGCCCACCCAATCCAGGCTGTGCTGTCCCTGACAGCTGGTTTGCAGACCTGAAAATCTCACTTTCTATAGTTCCCCCCCCCCTTTCATCCTCTGTGTTCTCACATGCATTTAGATTCCCACACAGTCTCCCCTGGTCTCTTTGTCTCCTCGTAGGAGGAGAGTCGTGTCAAATTTGGGTCGGCCCCAAAACGCGGAGGAGGCTGTTAGCATCTTTTCCCAACTGACAAGTTTGTCGAAAAAGCAGATTTTTTTTTTCTTTCTCTAGTTATTTCACGAAACCAACTGTCGCCCCAAATCTGCTTTCTTTGCCCTCTGCGTGCAAAGTGTCCTCAACTTACAAACTTTCGATCAGTATTTGTTCAAAATTACAATGGCATACACAAAAAAAGTGACTTATACAGATTGGGCCAGACCTGGCTTAAAAACAGCAACTGTGAGAGGGACGTTGGAGTCCTAGTGGACGATCACTTAAACATGAGCCAGAAATGTGCAGCCGCCACCAAAAAAGCTAATACAATCCTGGGTTGAATAAATGGAGGCATAGAATCAAGATCACGCGGAGTATTAGTACTGCTTTATAAAACCCTAGTAAGACCACACCTGGAATACTGCAGCCAATTTTGGTCAGCATATCACAAAAAAGATGTTGAGAGTTTGGAAAAAGTTCAGAGAAGAGCAACTAAGATGATCCAAGGCCTGGAGGCTAAAAATACGAAGAACGGCTGCAGGACTTGGGTTTGGCCAGTCTAAAGAAAAGAAGAAATAGGGGTGACATGATAGCAGTCTTCCAGTATCTGGGGGGCTGTCACAAAGAAGAAAGGGTCATGTTATTCTCCAAAGAACCAGAGGGAAGGACAAGAAACAACGGTTGGAAACTGATCAAAGAGAGAAACAACCTGGAATCAAGGAGAAACCTCCTAACAGTGAGGACAATTAACCAGTGGAACTGCTTGCCTCCAGAAATCGTGGGCGCTCCATCACTGGAGGTTTTTAAGAAGAGGCTAGACAGTCACTTGTCTGAGATGGTATGTTCTCCTGCTTAAGTGGGGGGCTGGACTAGAAGACCTCCAAGGTCCCTTCCAGCTCTATTCTGTTCTATTCTATTCTATCCCATAATTCTATTCCATTCCATTCCATTCCATTCCATTCTATATTCTATTCTATTCTATTCTATTCTATTCTATTCTATTCTATTCTACTCTACTCCTGTTCTGTTGTTCTGTTCTGTTCTATTCTATTCTATTTTATTCTAATCCTGTAATTCTATTCTATTCTATTCTATTCTATTCTAGTCTAGTCTAGTCTAGTCTAGTCTATTGAACTTATTTTCTATTCTATTCTATTCTATTCTATTCTATTCTATTCTATTCTATTCTATTCTATTCTATTCTCTATCCCCAGATATAATGAAAATTATGCGGCTTGGCAACGGGCGATGTATGGCTGAGCCTTGATTTTTAGCCGTTCACTTAGTGTCCGTTCAAAGTTACAACGACACTGAAAGTAAGCGACTTATGACCATTTTCCACACTTACAACCGTTGCAGAATCTCCACGTTCATCTAATCAGAATTCAGACGCTTGGCAACTGACTTCCATTTATGACGGTCGCAGTGTCCTGGAGGTCATGTGATCCCCTTTGGCAACATTCTGACAAGCGAAGTCCTTGGGGAAGGTAGTTTCACTTAACAACCGGGTCACTTAATGACTGCAGTGATTCCCTTAGCAACTGTGGCAAGAAAGGTCGTAAAATGGGGCAAAACGCGCTTAACAAATGTCTCGCTTAGCAACAGAAATGTTGGACTCAATTGTGGTCGTAAGTCGAGGACTGCCTGTATTTATGACGAATGTAGCATCCTGGGGTCACATGTTCACCCTCTGCAACCTTCCCAGTTGGCTTCTGACAAACAAGATTAATGGGGGAACCCTGATTTGTTTAAGTGACCACTGCAGTGATTCGCTTAATAAAGATGGCAAAAAGGTGTGTAACGGGGCAGGACTCAGATAACAACCCCCTTGCGTAGGAATGGAAAATCTTTAATAATAATAATATTAATAATAATAATAATAATAATAATAATAATAATAATAATAATAATAATAATAATAAAGTTGGAAGGGACCTTGGAGGTCATCTAGTCCAACCCCCTGCTCAGGCAGGAAGCCCTCTACCATTTCAGGCAAATGGCTGTCCAGTCTCTTCTTAAAAACTTCCAGTGTTGGAGCATTCACCGCTTCTGGAGGCAGGTAGTTCCACTGGTTAATTGTCCTCAATATCAGAAAATTTCTCCTTAGTTCCAGGTTGCTTCTCTCCTTGATGAGTTTCCACCCGTTGCTTCTTGTCCTGCCTTCAGGCGCTTTGGAGAATAGCTTGACTCCCTCTTCTTTTCCCAATTGTAGTCCTTATTCCAATTTCAGTCCTGTTCTCTGGAGTCAGAGAGAACCAATCATCCTTTAATTTTGCATACTTGGGGGAAAAAAATCACTCTTTTTCTTCTCATCATCTTTTCAGGAGTAACACACACACAGAGATAGAGAGAGTGCAGAGTGCAAAGATGATTAGGGGACTGGAGGCTAAAGCATAGAAGGAACGGTTGCTGCAGTTGGGTATGTCTAGTTTAATGAAGGGAAGGACGAGGGGGGACAGGATAGCAGTCTTCCAGTATCTCAGGGGCTGCCCCAAAGAAGAGGGAGTCAAGCTATTCTCCAAGGCGCCTGAAGGCAGGACAAGAGGCAACGGATGGAAACTAACCAAAGAGAGAAGCAACCTGGAACTAAGGAGAAATTTTCTGATATTGAGGACAATTAACCAGTGGAACTACCTGCCTCCAGAAGCGGTGAATGCTCCAACACTGGAAGTTTTTAAGAAGAGACTGGACAGCCATTTGCCTGAAATGGTAGAGGGTTTCCTGCCTGAGCAGGGCAGGAAATGCAATAATATCAATCCTAACAGCAACCACCATCCTTGGCTAACCTGTTTCCAAACTGACAGAGAGAAAGCATGCCCTCCAGCCAAGGAGATTTCCTTTACAACTTCAAAGGATAATAAGTTATTCCAAGGGCAGGTCACACATCTCTTTCCCTCCCTCTCCTTCCCTTGCTCCGTCCCCAATCCCTGCAGTTTTTCCTTCTGAGTCTATTGGGGAGACGGTTTGAGGATTGGCTCCGAACTGTATATTCGTATTTTATGTGCATAGATATATATATATATATTTGGAAATAAATGCTTCCCCCCTCCCCTCTTTCTTATCAAATATCTTCTCTTCCTTCCCATCACCTATCTTCCTTCCTTCTTCTCCTTCCTCCCTTCTTCCCACTCTCCTCCCTCCCTCCCTCCCTTTCTTCCTTCCCTCCATCCATAATCCATCCTCCTCTCCTTTCCTTCCTCCCTCCCTTCCATTCACCCTCCCTCCTTCTCTCCCTCCTCTTATCCTCTATTTCTTCCTTCCTCCCTTCTCTCCTCCTCTTCCTTCCCTCTCCTCCCTCCCTCCCTTTCTTCCTTCCCTCCATCCATAATGCATCCTCCTCTCCATCCTCTTCTCCTCTCCTTCTTCCTTCCTCCCTTCTCTCTTCTCTCCTTCTTCCCTTCTTCCCCCACTCCTCCCTCCCTCTTTCTTCCTTCCCTCCATCCACAATCCATCCTCCTCTCCTTTCCTTCCTCCCTCCCTTCCATCCTCCCTCCTTCTCTCCCTCTTCTCCTCTACTTCTCCCTTCTTGCCTTCCTCCCTCCTTCCCTCCATCCTCCTCTCTTCTCTCCTTCCTCCCTCCCTCCTCCCTCTCTCTGTCCCTCCCTTCCAGAACAATTAACCAGTGGAACTGCTTGCCTCCAGAGGTTGTGGGTGCTCCATCACTGGAGGTTTTGAAGAAGAGAGTGGACAGATATTTGTCTGAAACGGGATAGGGTTTTCTGCTTCATCGAGGGGGTTGGACTAGAAGACCTCCAAGGTCCCTTCCAAGTCTTGTTATTCTGTTATTTTGGAGACTTTGGCCAAGAAAACGGGGTTGAGAAGGGAGTGAATGGTTCATACCGAAATGAAGGTTGGACTTCTGCTGTTTATTTTTCTTCAGACTCTTTTAACCCAATTGCAGTCTAATGGCTGCAGAACTTTCTTTAGTAAATTGGTGGCTGGGGAATTCTGGGACACGTCTTTAACGTTGCCCACCTTGAGAAACCCTGTCACCGGGGAAAATCTACCTGCTGTATGTGGTTGCCAAGAAACACGACCAACTTGTTAGAAGATAATAATCCCATTTTGTCCGAAATGGTATAGGTCTTCTGCTTGACCAGGGGGGTGGACTAGAAGATCACCAAGGTCCCTTCAACGGTGAAAAAAGGAAGGTTTTTCAATGCAAGAAAAACCAAATGCACAGGTATCGTATAGGGGGTACCTTGCTCAATAGTAGTAACTGTGAGAGGGACCTCGGAGTCCTAGTGGACAATCACCTAAATAGGAGCCAGCCGTGTGCTGCAGCTGCCAAAAAGGCCAACACAGTGCTGGGCTGCATTAACAGAGGGAGAGAAACAAGATCACGTGAAGTATTAATACCACTTTACAAGGCCTTGGTAAGGCCACACTTGGAATACTGCATCCAGTTTTGGTCACCACGATGTAAAAAAGATGCTGAGACTCTAGAAACAGTGCAGAGAAGAGCAACAAAGATGATTAGGGGACTGGAGGCTAAAACATATAAGGAAAGGTTGATGGAATTGGGAATGTCTAGTTTAATGAAGAGAAGGACGAAGGGGGACACGATAGCAGTCTTCCAACATCTCAGGGGCTGCCCCAAAGAAGAGGGAGTCAAGCTATTCTCCAAAGTGCCTGAAGGCAGGACAAGAAGCAACGGATGGAAACTGATCAAGGAGAGAAGCAACCTAGAACTAAGGAGAAGCTTCCTGACAGTGAGAACAATTAACCAGTGGAACTACCTGCCTCCAGAAGCGGTGAATGCTCCATTACTGGAAGTTTTTAAGAAGAGACTGGACAGCCATTTGTCTGAAATGGTATAGGGCAGTGATGGCGAACCTTTTAGAGACCGAGTGCCCAAAAACCGGCTCTGCCTGCCCCTGCTCCACTCCTGCTCCCCCCCGCCCACCCCCAGGGCCACCCACTGCCTCCAACAGCCTGCCGCAGATTGCCCAGGTGGCCCAGCAGTGCAATGGCGGCCATGCCTTTTGCCCACGCCCTGCAGCATCATCTGCGTGCAACAGGGCACAAGAGTGGAGCCTTATTTCTGCCATGTTCTTGGCTGCGCTGTTCCACGCCGCTGTGCTCGAGGCCGACACTCCTCCGAGGGGGCTGCTGGTGAGGAGGGGGCCACGGGCGAGGAGGGTCTGGGGCAACGGCGTGAGCGCCCACAGAGAGGGCTCTGAGTGCCGCCTCTGGCACGCGTGCCATAGGTTCGCCACTACTGGTATAGGGTTTCCTGCCTGAGCAGGGGGTTGGACTAGAAGACCTTCAAGGTCCCTCCCCACTCTGTTATTCTGTTTAATACTAACAAAACATTAACTCAAAACAGGGTGGCAATTACTTGACCATGGCTGATCTCAGGAAAGGCTAGGCAGGGTTAGATCCGGTTGGATCCAACTAGGATGGGAGACCACCCAGAGACTGTTCATTTGTTTATCCAATTTATATGGCTGCCCATCTCGCAAAAAGTGAGCCTGGGCAGCGCACAATAGTGAAAAAAGTTCCTCAAGGAATCTCCTAAGAAAGGGAAAACCAAAAAATTCTCAGAAAAAGCTTTTACTGTAAAAGCTTCATGGATAATTTGGGGTAGCCATTAGGAGCTGAGGGAGTCTTTAAATTTAATAAAAAACCTACTTTTAGTAAGCACAGAATTTCTGGCACAATCTCACACTTTGAGCTGCCAGCAGGAGAAAAAAAAAATCCATTTTAAGCCTTTGCCACCTAATATTTTGAGACATCAATGCAGTAAGCAACCTCAGTAAACTCCTTGCTCAGGATTGAGGGTGCAAAATGGAAGGCCTTAAGGGATAAAACTCCACTTTAAACCGAAACCAACAAAATTTCAAGGCATTAATCTTTAAATACTTTTATGATTTATGATTTAAGAGCCTGGGAAAAAAATATTGTTTGTTGATTCTAGTGAAGTACAGCCCTGTACACAGAAACTCTTTGTCTCACAGCAAGCTGACAGGCCGAACAATGAAATAGGGACCTGTAATCCAATAAACCAAATGTTTATATTTACTGACTGTATAGCAGTCCTCGACTTACGACCACAACTGAACCCAAAATTTCTGCCGCTAAGCAAGACAGCGGTTAAGTGAATTTTGCCCATTTTACAACTTTTCTTGCCACATTTGTTAAGTGAATCCTTTGGTTGTTAAATGAGGAACACGGTTGTTAAGTGAATCTGGATTCCCCCACTGACTTGGCTCGTCGCGAAAGGGGGATCACATGACCCCGGGACACTGTAACCGTCATAAATACGAGTCAGTTGCCAAGCGTCTGACCAAGGGGATGCTACAACGGTTATAAGGCTGAGTCACTTTTTTCAGTGCTGTTGTAACTTTGAAGGGTCACTAAATGAACTGTCCTAAGTGGAGGACCAACTGTATATATATATATATATTGTGTCCTTGAAAGCAAAAGAAAAGAAAAGAAAAGAAATGGAGAAGCAGGAGGAATTCAAATTGGTGTCTCTCAACCTTTTCCATTTTCAGATGTGTCGACTTCCAACTCCCAGAATTCCCCAGCCAGCAAGATTTCCCAGCTGGTTGGCTGGGGAATTCTGGGATTTGAAGTCCCCACGCTTGGAAACTGTTACGGATGGGGAAACTCTGTTTTAACCAGCTATCGCCAGTTTTGCAAATGAACTGCCTAGGTTTGTCTATAATCAAAAGGAACCGACTTACTTTCGGTGGCGCAGCCGGTCATCAGCCAGGAGAGGAGGCTGGCAACGGGGATGACCAGGAACACCGGTGAACTGGGATTCATGCTGAGGGCCGGACAGGGGACTCCGGCCTCGGCTGGGCCGCCCGCCCACCTCACCGGGGCTCACAGGTCCTCTGGAACCGGGTCAGAACCTGCAGCAGAGAGAAAGGAGACGGTTTGTGAGTCGGAGGGCCTTGTCAAAGGAGCACAAGGGAGGGGAAGGTGTGTGAGAAACCCACAAAGTCAGCCGGCCAGCACTTCCTGGCATCTTCCCTAACCAGATCCCGCCAGGATCCTCCCCCTCCTTCCTTCTTCCTCTTTCCCTCTTTCCCTCTGTCTCTCTTTCCTTTTTATTTTTATTTTCTCTTCCTTCCTCTTTTGCCTGCTCCCTCCCTCGCTCCCTCTCTCCTTCCTCTTTCCATCCTTCCTTTCTTTTTTGTTTTTCTTTTGTTTCCTCTTCCTTTCTTTTCTTCCTTGCTTTCTCTCCTTCTCCTCCATCCCTCCTTCCTTCTCTTCTTCCTTTCTTCCTCCTTCCTCTCCTTTCTTTACTTCCCTCTCCTTTCCTCCTTTCCTCTTTATCTCTTCCTCATCCCTTCTTTCTAGATCCTTGCCTCCTCTCCTCCCTCCCTCTTCTTTCCTTCCTTTCTTCCTGCTTCCTCTCCTTTCTTTACTTCCCTCTCCTTTCCTCCCTTCCTCTTTATCTCTTCCTCATCCCTTCTTTCTAGATCCTTGCCTCCTCTTCTCCCTCCTCCTCTCCTTCCTTTCTTCCTCCTTCCTCTCCTTTTTTAAACTTCCCTCTCCTTTCCTCCCTTCCTCTTTATCTCTTCCTTATCCCTTCTTTCTAGATCCTTGTCTCATCCCCTCTTTTCCTTCTTTCTCTCCTTTCCTTCTTTCCTCTTTATCTCTTCCTTGCTAGCTCCTTGCCTCCTCCTCTCCTCCCTCCTTCTTCCTTCCTTCTCTCCTTCCTTCCTCCCTCTCTTTCCTTTTATCTTTCTTTACCTTTCTTTCTCTCCTTCTTCCCTCCCTTCCCTCCATCTCACAATGTCTCGGGACAGCATTAACAGATCCACACCGTCACAGATAAGGGAGATCAAAACTGCCAAAAGTCCTACCCCATATTCAACCACATATCCTACTAGCAATCTGCTCACCCCACACTCCGCCCCACTGCTCAGGTTCTCCACTTCCCATTACCCTCCAACCCTTAATCCAATCTGGGCTGTTAAATAAAAAAAAACAAAACCAGTCAAGACATGCTCAGAGACAGCCTGGTCGATATTTCTACACACATGCTCCCTGTTAACCATTGACGCTGTCTTTTTGATCCCCTCTTGAGTTTGGGGGTCAGGCTGGTGCCGAGAAGCCAAAAGAGGACAGCCAAGAGGGCCAGGCTCTGGGGCACGGTCCCCACCTCCCATCGTTCCCATCCCCCAAATCCCCTCTTCAGTCTATGCCTTCAGCTGAAATTATTCCTTACTTTTTTCCACCCGGAGAAAACATCCCAAAGTGCGTGCTGTCCCAGGTCCAAAATTTCTATTTCTTTCTTTCTGACCTCAGCAAACCGCCCTCCCTTTTCAACACCACACTACACCACACCAATCCACTTCTTTGTTGAATGTCTCCATTGATGCGCAGCCCGATTTCACGACTCCACCCGGCTAACAATCATGAAAACCCAGCACAAAAACAAGAGATGCGAAAACATACAATCCGCAGCCTGAGATGAAAAAGCAGCTCAGCAAGAAGAAACCAGAACAATTTGTAAAAAAATCTTCACCTTCTCTGACTCTAATTCTCATATATATATATATATATATATATCCCGCGTAAAATTGGAAGTGTCTTGGCGACGTTTCGACGAAGTCCCGTTCGTCATCTTCAGGCTGGTGTTTTCAGCTTCGTGCTTCGAGCAGCAATATATATATATATATATATGTATATGTATGTATATGTATGTATATATATTCACATTTTTGCACACGGGAGTCAGTTTCCTCCAACAGCACAGCTGGCTCCAAGTGTCTTGCCTCATTTTTCCAAATATAAACCAAACCTCCCACATCTGTAGCGCTTTCTCCGAACCAGCATCGGCTGCTCGGCCTTCTTCCTGGCGCCCAAAGTCCACCAGCAAAAAATTGGCATTAAAAAAGAGGCTTTTAATCCGGCTATAATGAAACATGGGATGATTTTATAAAAAACGGTTTTGGTGGAAGGTAAAGGGAATAAATCTGCTCAAGAAGATATGCTGTTTTGGAGGAGGATAAGGGCACAATTGAAATATATTGTGTGTTGCTAGTTGTTATAGGAGAAGACGTATAGGTAATAAAAATGGTCTCCAGGGGCGTGGGTACAGTGTAGTACTTGTATTCCTTTATATTGTTTTTTATTTAGATCTATGTCAGTGGTTCTCAACCTATGGGTCGTGACCCCATTTGGGATCGATCGACCATTTCATGGGGGTCGCCAAGCAAGGCTGTCCGCCATTTTTTTCCCCTTTTCCGGCAGGTGCCTTAGCTCCCTTGGGCTGGGCCAGCTGGTGGCCCAGCCGGTGGTTGGCCTGCTCCGTCTCTGCCGCTTGCCAGCTACGCCTCGGCCAGCGCAGGGGGCGGCACCACGCATGCGCAGCGCTCCCGGGTAGGGAAAGTCCTCGACTTACAACTGGTTGGGTAGTCCTCGACTTACGACCGGTTTAGTCCTCGACTTACAACTGGTTGGGGGTCGTGGCATTAAAAAGGTTGAGAACCATTGATCTATGTGTTATGTTTGTATTATTTGTATTTGAATAAAATAAAAATAAATAAAAAATAATAATTATCCAGCTGCGTCTGCTTTTAAAAAGATTTTTCTGAGCCTTAGATTCTTAATAGTTTTTTTTTAAAAAAAATACAGATAGTTTTACAACCGTTCCTTGGGTGACCGTTCCAAGTTTGCCTCATTTTGCGTTCTTCCTCGCCACAGTTGTTAAGTGAATCACTGCAGGAACACGGTTGTTAAGTGACTCTGGCTCCCCCCCTCCGTTGACTTTGCTTGTCAGGTCACAAAAAGGGGATCCCACGACCCCCGGGGACGCTACGACCATCATAAATACGAGTTAATTGCCAAGCGACCACATTTTTATTACGCGACCCTTGGGGATGCCGCAACAGTCGTAAAAAAATGTGAAAAATGGTCAAAAGTAGCTTTTTTTCAACGCCCTTGTAACTTCGAACGGTCACTAAATGAACCATTGTAAGTTGAGGACTGCCTGTAAAATAATAAAATAATAGAATGGAATGAAATGAAATGAAATCATGAAATGAAATAATAAAACAAAATAATGAAACACAATGACATAATAATAATAAAATAAAATAAAGCAACAAATAAATAAAATAATAAAATAAAATAAATAATAAAATAAAACAAATAATAAAATAAAATAAATAATAAAATAAATAATAAAATAAAATAATGAAACACAATAACATAAAAATAATAAAATAAAATGTGAAAAATGGTCAAAAGTGGCTTTTTTTTCAACCCCTTGTAACTTCGAACGGCCACTAAATGAACTGTTGTAAATCGAGGACTGTCTGTAAAATAATAAAATAATAGAATGGAATAAAATAAAATGAAATAAAACAATGAAATGAAATAATAAAATAATGAAACACAGTAACATAAAAATAGTAATAAAATAAAAAAACAAAACAAAATAAAATAAATAAAAAACAAAACAAATAAAATAAAATAAATAAAATAAAATAAAATAATGAAACACAATAACATAAAAATAATAAAATGAATAAAATGAAATGAATAAAATAAAATAAAATAAAGGATAGAATGCAGCTCGGCCACAGGATGAGACTGGAAGTCCTTCTCTCAGCCTCAGTTTTTCCATCGTCTTCCCTTACTTAGCAGGTCCTGCCATAACCACCCCAACTGGCCATCCTTGCTCCATCCAATTTACTCCACCATGTAGCACCTATTTATCATCCAAAGTTTTGCTCACGATACCGCTGCTGGGATCGTCACTCCCACAATTGGTCTCCGGAGATGTGAAAAACTGACAACTCCATCACAGCTCAAAGGCTCCAGAGAGAGAGAGAGAGAGAGAGAGGGAGAAAATCTCACTTAGCAGAATAAAATCAGCTGAAAAATAAGTGTTCTTTCATAAAACGTCACTGACCAGCAGCCTGGCCAAAAATTGTCACGAACTGAGCCACCGAAACGATTCCTTGCCAGTCTGCGTAAAAAAGAATGCACAATCACCAAACATTCAACAACGCGTGGGTCCACTTATTATACAGGCAGTCCTCAATTTATGACAATTGACTGCTGCTAAGCGAAACACTTGTTAAGTGAGTTTTTGCCCCATTTTACAACCTTTCTTGCCACAGTTGTTAAGTGAATCACTGCAGTTGTTAGGTTGTTAAATGAATCTGGCTTCCCCTGTTGACTTTGCTTGTCAGACGGTCGCAAGAGGGGATCATGTGGTCCCCGGACCCTGCCACCGTCATAAATATGAATCAGTTGCCAAGCCTCCAAATTTTGATCACGTGACCACAGGGATGCTGCCTCAGTGGCAAGTTTGAAAAGTGGTCCTAAGTCACTTTTTCCCATGTCGTTGTAACTTTGAACAGTCACTAAATGAAAATTTGTAAGTCAAAGACTATCTGTATTAAACAGGATTACTTTAAATATGTTTACTATATCAATTGCAAGTCAATTCCATACCAACCGTTTCCCAACACAGGCCAGAGTGTTGGGAAAAAACAGCCAAATCAACACTTGGAGCACTGAAATAATGAAGTCGGAGGAACCTAAGAGATCATCTAGTCAAACCCTCCAGATTCTGGCCACTATGGTTTTGGTTTTTTCCCCCAACCTCGATGGAGCTCCAGGGGAATTTGGCCAATTTTCAAGCCCTACAACTTTGCTTCTTTCACTGGGATCTCCAGGAATATATATATATATATTTTACCTAGTGGGTTCTTGAAGCGTAGAAAAGTTTGAACCCCACAAACACACCCACTAAAATGATTCAACATGCAGGTCATATTTGAAAGAGGCGTCAAAGGAGGCAAGAACAGAATGGATAACGGTATGATATGCCCGTTTCTCGACAACTCAGGTATAAGATAAAAAAAAAAGTGTCTGCTTTTAGAAAGGAGCATCTGTGGGCAAGCAATTCTGAGTCTCTCTTTGTTCAATTTTGATCAGAACAGGCGATGTGCCAAGACTGTAGACAGACAGCATCAAACCTAAGCAAAATCTCTCTCTCTCTTCCTCCCTCCCTCCCTCTCTTGACAAGTAATATTTCCATTTTAAAATCCTCAAAAACAATGAGCCTTTGTCCATCTCCACCTTTCTTTTCTTACTTTGGGGAAGCTGAGACAGATAGGACAAAACAGATTTAAAAAAAACAAAACACGCAGATTAACTCCTTACAGGTGGTCCTCCATTTACGACCATTTGTTTAGTGATTTCGCAGTTACAGCAGCATTGGGAAAAGTGACATGACCAGTTTTCACACTTACAACCGTGGCAGCATCCCCAGAGTCACATGATCAAAATTCAAGCGCTTTGCAACTGGCGTGTCCCGGGGTTCTGTTTTCCTTTTCTTTAATCTTCAGAGTTAAGTCTATCTGTTTCTGCACAGTCCAGTATTTTCTTGATTATCTCTTCATTTTTTTCAGTGCTGAGCAACGGTGCTGTTGTAATTTTGAGTGGTCACTAAATGAATGGTTGTAAGTCAAGGACTACTTGCACCCATGTGAAAGAAGGATTGTGTCTAGTAGTCTATGTATCCAAGGAGCCTGGATATATTTAGGTTTACTTTTATGATATTTTTAACTTTTTACAAGCAGTCCTCAACTTACGAATAGAATAGAATAGAATAGAATAGAATAGAATAGAATAGAATAGAATAGAATAGAATAGAATGAAGAGAGATGGAATGGAATGGAATAGGATAGGATAGGAGATGGAAGGGACCTTGGAGGTCTTCTAGTCCAGCCTCCTGCTCGAGCAGGAGAACTTATACCATTTCAGACAAGTGTCTATCTGGTCCAGTGGTTCTCAACCTGTGGGTCGGGACCCCATTTGGGGTCAAACGACCATTTCACGGGGGTCGCCAAACAACGCAGTCTGCCATTCCCCCCCCCCTTTCCTTAGCTGTGCTACTCCCTTTTATTCTATTGGCTTTTGAAAGCCAATAGAATAGACTCTCTTGAATAGAGTGTAATTCTATTGGCTTTCAAAAGCCAATAGGAATTGTCCAGGCTGTCTTTGCCCTGCTGAGCCCGCCAAAAATCCCATTCTGCAAACGGTGCTGCACCAGTTGAGTAGTCCTCGACTTACAACCGATTGAGTAGTCCTCGACTTACGACCGGTTGGGGGGGGGTCGCGGCATTAAAAAGGTTGAGAACCACTGATCTAGTCTCTTCTTAAAAACCTTCTGATGGAGCACCCATAATTTCTGGTGGCAAGCCTTTCCGCTGGTTAATTGTCCTCACTGTTAGGAAGCTCCTCAATTCCAGGTTGCTTCTCTCTTTGGTCAGTTTCCAACCATTGTTTCTCATCCTGCCTTCTGGTGCTTTGGAGAATAATGTGACCCCCTCTTCTTTGTGGCAGCCCCTCAAATACTGGAAGACTGCTATCATGTCTCCCCTATTTCTTCTTTTCTTTAGACTAGCCAAACCCAAGTCCTGCAGCCGTTCTTCATATGTTTTAGTCTCCAGGCCTTGGATCATCTACGTTGCTCTTTTCTGAATTTTTTCCAACGTCTCAACATCTTTTTTGTAGCATGGTGACCAAAATTGGTTACAACTGGGATTATCTTAAGTCACTGCTGTCGTAAGTTGAGTTGGAACTGATTTCAGGGGACCAGTTGCCTGATGCAATGTTATCCTAAAGCTGCCTAAATCTGAAAACAGCCCGAAAAGAAATCAACTTACTTCCAGGAAATGCTCAACCATTCATTTAGCGACCGTTTGAAGTTAGGCAGCCCTGAAAAAAGTGACTTACGATTGCAGCCTCCTGGGGACACATCCTCATTATTTTTGACCTTCCCAAAGCAAAGTCAATGGGGGGACGCCGGAGAGGGATTCACTTAACAACACCACGACTCACTTAACGACTGAAGCAACTTTACAGTTTCACAAAATAAAGTTTGTGAAACCGTAAGTCGAGGACCACCTGTTTAAGCAAGCTAACAGGAGAGAATTCTCTTCAGCGTGGTCCAGTGCAATTGTGATCAATCAGGCTGTTCGCCAGCTGTCAATTTACAGGCAGCTACCTGATTCTTTCTCTGAAGGGTCATTTTGATGTATCAGAATGAAAGATCCAACGGAATGAACGCTTGGCGATGCGTGTCCAGCCATCCTTCACACACAATTCCTTTATTTGACACCAGCCTTTATGGTTTCATTAAAGAGCACAGCCAGCCTGGTGGGAAAAGGCTGGACAGTAGAAATATGAGTCAATGGGGAAGGCCAGCTTCACATAATGACTGCATGGTTCACTTAACGACGGCAGTGATTCTTTTAGCAAGGGTGGCAAACAAGTGGCAAAATGGGGCCAGGCTTACTTAACAACCGCCTTACTTAGCAACGGAAATTTGGGGCTTAACTGTGGTCCTAAGTCAGGCACTACCTGTATATATCAGAATTTCTCAACTTTAAGCTGCGTGGACTTCAACTCCCAGAATTCCCCAGCCAGTAAGGCTGGTTAGGGAATTCTGGGGGTTGAAGTCCAAATCCTGATCTGCCCCATAACTAGAAATGGCAAACAGTAAAATAAAGTTGGCTTGAGAGAACTTTCCATTCTGTATTCACAGCCAAACTGAAACGACATTAAGATGTTGCTTTGATTTCTTATTCCACTTTCTAGCCGGGCAGGATGATTGACAAATATCCCCAGAGCATAAGAGAAGAGGGAATCGGTGGTTAATGCAAACCGTAATGCAGGAAAAGCTATTTGCAGGAAACTGAAAATGCAAAGAAAATGCACGCCACAAGTACGAGGGAGGGAAAAAAAAAAGCAATACCATATTAGTTTTTTTACCGGAACAGATCTTTCAACATTTTCTTCGGAAGAGTGGCTCTGTAGGAGTATATGCTTCATTGCCCAGAATAATGTTGTATTTTAAAAACAAATCTGTTGTAGAATTTAAATTTAATTGGAAATCCTTCTTGGATCGTAACTCCATATTCAAATTTGTGCTAAAATGTGGGTTCTTTTGTGCACAGGGTTATCTTCTAAGTTGGCTTACAATTTGAGTATTGCTTATGGTGGGTAGTTTTGATGTCCGGTGTTAACTGAGGAGGTTTGACTTAAAGTTTCCTAGGAACATTTGGGTTTCGTTTAGGTAAAGGGGCCAATGTTTTCTGCAGTGCATATTGGAACCTAACAAATTTTATATGTGGTTTATCTATCCATATTTACTCTCTGCCACTGGTCTACCTTCCTATATGTTTTTTCTTATAACTTTCTTACTTTCAATCTTTCAAAAATATCCAAGTAAATAATGTATGTTCCAGAGAGAGACAGAAAAGAAGGAAGAAAAAGAAAAAGTTTTTAAGAAGAGACTGGACAACCATTTGTCTGAAATGGTATAGGGCCGTGGTGGCGAACCTATGGCATGGGTGCCAGAGGCGGCACTCAGAGCCCTCTCTGTGGGTACGCGCACCGTCGCCCCAGTCCTAGACCTTCAGCTGGGTTTTATGAAACCTTTAGGCCTCCACCGATGTGTGGAAAAAAAAAAAAAGGTTCAATCAATCAGTCAATTTCAACTTCTCCGGGGAAAAAAAAGATCTTGCAAAGTTGGAATTGATTGATTGAACTTTTTAGTCCCACCCAATCTGCCGTTACCACCGCAGGCACGCCCACCCAATGAGCCACACCCCTCCAATTGGCCACACCCACCCAATGGGCACTGATGATGCATAAGTGGGTTTTGGTTTGCAGTTTGGGCACTTGGTCTCTAAAAGGTTCCCATCACTGGTATAGGGTTTCCTCCCTGAGTGGGGGGTTGGATTAGAAGACCTCTAAGGTCCCTTCCAGCTCTATTATTATTATTATTATTATTATTATTATTATTATTATTATTATTATTATTATTATTATTATAAAAGAAAGATCAAAGAAAGAGATGGAAAGAACAAGAGAAAGAAAGAAGAGACAAAATGAAAAAATAAAGAAAAAGAAATAGATAAAGGAAAGAAAGAGAGAAAGGAAGAAAAAGAGAGACAAGAAAGAAAAAGAAAGGAGAGAAAAAGACACAAAGAAAGGAACGAAAGAAAGAAATAAAGGAATAGAGGAAGGAGGGAAGGAAGGAAGAGGAGAAAGAAAAAGAAAGGAAGGAAGGAAGAAAAAGAAAGAAAGGAATAGAGGAAGGAAGGAAGGAGGGAAGGAGGGGAAGGGGAGAAAGAAAAAGAAAGGAAGGAAGAGAAAGAAAGAAAGAAAGAAAGAAAGAAAGAAAGAAAGAAAGAAAGAAAGAAAGAAAGAAAGAAAGAAAGAAAGAAAGGGCTATGCTGTCCTCAAGCTGGCACAGAGCCCACGGAGAGAAAGCAGAAGCTGGACTGGGGGAGGAACAATTGGCAATGAGGCTGTTTTTTCCTGTGATCTGGGTGCCTCCCGGCTGCATTTCTCTTTCTTGATCAGAAAAAGAGGAATTGAGGAATTTCTTCTTTGAATTAAAGGCTTTTTAAAAAAGAGCCAGATGCAGCACCAGTTTATCTGGGAAACTCTGACCATGAACATTTTTAGCTTTTGAAACCACAACTGGAAAACTCATCACACTGAACTGGGAGGGACCAGTAAAGAAGAGGCCTGCTTTCCATATTCCTAGGTCTGCTATTCTTTTGCTTAGAAACCAAGAGGACTAGAATCTTAGGTTACCTTTTAGGAAAAGGGCCACCACCAAAGAGACATCTGCAATGCGCACAAGAATTAACTTTATAAGGGTAAACATTAACTTGTTCTAAATTCTGCTTAAAGCTGTGTTTTTATTCATGCTGATATCGTTTCATTCTGATGCTTGTATCATTACGCTGTTGTAAATTACCCAAAGTTACCCGGTGAGACGGGAGATATAGAAATGTAATCAATAAATCAATTCTGAAGGTGGTCACTGGATTAAATAGAAGATCCCACTTTTGCCCCTTTGTATACACCTCCTGCATCTCAGCTATTTCTCTGTAAACTTTAATGTCATATTTATTGTTTTACATTTTAATCATTTTGTAATGTAAGCTGTCCAGAGCCATGTGGTGGTGACATGGAAAGAAAGAAGGAAGGAAGGAAAGAAAGAAAGAAAGAAAGAAAGAAAGAAAGAAAGAAAGAAAGAAAGAAAGAAAGAAAGAAAGAAAGAAAGAAAACAGAAACGAAAGGGAGGGAGGGAGGGAGGGAGGGAGGGAAGGAAGGAAGGAAGGAAGGAAGGAAGGAAGGAAGGAAGGAAGGAAGGAAGGAAGGAAGGAAGGAAGGAAGGAAGGAAGGAAGGAAATTATTGTGGTTAATCTCTCTACTTTGCCACTGTTTCCAAATAACAACAATTCTCCTTATTGTGTTGCTGTTTTCCTTCTGTGGGTCATTGAATGAACTGCGATGGGGGCATTCACACCGTTTGGGAGCCTTACATGTTTCATCAAGATATTAATCATATCCTGGTTTTATTGGCTAGTTCAGGGGGGGAAAGTTTGAATTTTGCCTATTCCAGGTATTCCTTGACTTACAACCATTCTTTTAGCGGCCGTTCAAAGTTACGACGACACTGAACAAAGTGACTTACAACCGTCCCCACGATCACATGATCACAATTCAGGCACCTGACAACTGGTTTGCATTTATGACGGTTGCTGCATCCCGGGGTCATGTGATTGCCATTTGCAACCTTTCCCAGCTTCTGACAAGCAAAGTCAATGGAGGAAGTCAGATTCGGCAAATGACCTCATGATTCACTTAACAACTGCAGTGCTTCACTTAACAACTGGGGCAAAAAAAGACATAAAATTGGTTGTGACTCATGTAACAAGGAAAATTTGGGTCTTCATTGTGATCATAAATTGAGGCTACCTACAACAGGGGTCTTCAAACTTGGCCCTTTTATGATTTGTGGACTTCAACTCCCAGAATTCCTCAGCCAGGCACGCTGAATTAGAGAGTGATGACTCATGCATGAGGCAATCGACACTCTGATTGGTTGCTGTGGGTATGAAGGGGGTGTTTCCCCCTTTTCCCGCCTTTTTCCCTCTGTGTGTTCTGTATACTGTTTGATTTACCTCAGGATATTCCTATTCCTATGTCACTATCTTGTGTTTTTCCTTTCTGGATGATGATAAAAATGTAAATTTAATGTGCCTGGCTGAGGAATTCTGGGAGTTGGAAGTCCACAAGTGATAAAAGGGCCACGTTTGAAGACCCCTGATCTACAAACAGCTCTTGAGGCCTCCTTCCCACAAACCCCAGCCATTCCCCCCCCCCTCAAAAAAATGGTTTTGCAAAGCAGAAAAATAACAACCAGAAAGCAAAATAAAAGTTCTCTCTTTTACTTGACTTTTTTCGGAGTGAGTTGGACAGATTTCTCTGCCAAACACCTGCTAACCCCATCCCGTTGATTTTCAAAATCTACATTCTGCGTGAGCTCTCCGAGCATTCTTAGAAATCACATTTTATGCTTTGAGGTTGGATGCTTTACATTCCAGCATGTCGGTTTAATTAGAAGGATCCTGGGCCCGCCCCCGAGAGACATACCTATAGGTGCCACAGCCGGAATTGCGTGTGGGCAGGAAAGTATGGATTTATCTAGCACATGGATACGCCAACGATTTTAAGGCAGTTAAGGAGCCGCCCACAAATTAAATGGAGAAATCAACAGCAATAATCGCTCCCTCAAGCCAAACCCAAAACAAACCATCTTGTACAGAGTACAGAGAAGAGCAACAAAGATGATCAGGGGATTGGAGGCTAAAAGATATAAGGAACGGTTGCTGGAATTGGGGATGTCTAGTCTAATGAAGAGAAGGACGAGGGGGGACAGGATAGCAGTGTTCCAGTATCTCAGGGGCTGCCCCAAAGAAGAAGGAGTCAAGCTATTCTCCAAAGCTCCTAAGGGCACGACAAGAAGCAGGGATGGAAATTAATCGAGAGAAGCAACCTGGAATTAAGGAGAAATTTCCTGACTGGTTAATTGTTCTAATTAACCAGTGGAACAACCTGCCTCCAGAAGCGGTGAATGCTCCAACATTGGAAGTTTTTAAGAAGAGACTGGACAGCCATTTGTTCGAAATGGTATAAGGTTTCCTGCCTGAGCAGGGGGTTGGACTAGATGATCTACAAAGTCCCTTCCAACTTTATTATTATTATTATAAATAAAGCAGGAAGTTCTAAATATGACAGTTCTAAATTGGACTTAAGAATGTGTTGGCCTCAATTTGAACTGGAGGATATTTCATAGCTTAGGATCCAGCCCAGGGTGGGTTGACTTTCTGCATTTTCTCTAAATTAATTTGAGGAATTCAATGTAGTCCCGTCATAACCCGATTAATGCCAGCCTACCTGTGTTCGACAATAATGTAAGATGCATTCGACAATAATGCGAGAGGCGGTTATTTGCCATAAAACTTTTAATAATGGGATTTATCAAGTGAGCAAAGATATTTTGCTGGAGAGAAATTCTCTCCAGAGTTCAACCAGGTTGGATGCTCGTTTCAGAGAGGCTGCAAGTTTTGATTCCTGTCGCTTTGTCTGCTTCAAAATCACCGTACAGGTGGTCCTAGACTTACGACCACAATTGAGCCCAATATTTCCGTTGCTAAGCATGACGATTGTTCGCTGAGTATTGCTCCATTTTACAACCTTTCTCGCTGCAATTGTTCAGCGTAAGTCAATTTTTCAACGCTGCTGTAACTTTGAACGGTCATAAACAAATGGTTGTAAGTCAAGGACTATTTGCCATATATAGGAAGATGCTGGAAGGAGACAACCACTTTAGTGACAATAGCACAAATCATCAATTCATACAGCACTTGTAAACGATTACCTATACTACAAAATTGGTGCTCTTGTATGGACACAGAGATGCACAAACACACACACACACACACAGAGGTTGTTCACTTTCGAACAAAGAGTAAAATTCTCAGCGTTGGGCATGGGAAAGGCAGAAAGAGTGACGATCAAAATGTGGTGCTTTATATGGGTACACCGCTAGTTATGACTGCTCATTTAGTGACGGTTCAAAGTTATAGCAGAACTGAAAAAAGGGACTTACGACCATTTTTCACACTTACAACCATTGCAGCATTCCTATAGTCCTGTGATCAAAATTCTAATGCTTGGCAACTGACTCACATTTGTAACGGTTGCAATATGCCGGGTGTCATGCCATCCTCTTTTGTGACCTTCTAACAAGCAAACTCAATGGAGAAGCCAAATTCACTTAACAACCGTTTTACTAACTGAACAACTGCGGTGATTCCCTTAATAACTGCGGCAAGAAGGATTGTAAAATAGTGCAAAACTCACTTAACAAATGTCTCACTTATCAAACCAGCCAGCTGGGAACATGATCAGACCTAGAAACAAACCAACTTCCAGACTTTGGAGCAGCTATCTAAAATCCAACATGATTCTTTTCCGGAGTCACGATTCTTCCAGAGTCTTCTTTAGCAAGATTTATTGAGCCGCAAGGAATACACTTACGAGAACTGCAGCAACTGAACTCATTTCCACTTAAAACCAATATATCCTCATGTGCATTAGATCCCAGACTTCCTGATCTTCTTTTTAACAGTCTTCTGGGATGTTGGTCTGTTTGCTGATCGCAGGAAAGCTTGCAAGTGGCTGTTTCCAGACTCTCCACCGCTCTGGGAACCAATCCTTACAGGCAACCTCGTTTAAAGTGGGCCACAGCCATTTAAGTGAGAGACAAGGAAGAAATGAGTCACCACTTTAAGAGGTCCCACATCCCAGAAGATCCCGTTATATGGCAAGATTCAGACACAATCACACCATCCTTCCCCTAAGTAAAATCATCGCTTTGGTGCAGCTAAGGACAACTTCAAGGTGTCTCACTGGGGGTGAGATGGAGGCAGCAAACAGGAAAACAGTAAAAAAAAAAAAAAAAAAGTTTCCAGGAAACAAGTGTGTCATGGTTAGAGGGACATCAACTCCAGATCTAATCAGGGTGACCAGCACATAATTTATCATCCAAACTGGGTGTAGAGCAGTGTTTCTCAACCTTGGCAATTTGAAGACGGGTGGACTTCAACTCCCAGAATTCCTCAGTCAGCTTGTGGAATTCTGGGAGTTGAAGTTAGAATTGAGGCTAAAACATACGAAGAATGGTTATGGGAATTGCGAATGTCTACTCTAACGAAAAGAAGGACGAGGGGAGACAACGATAGCAATGTTCCAACATTTGGGGAGCTCCTACAAAGATGAGGGAGTCAAACTATTTTCCAAAGCATCAAAAGGGAAGTCAAGAAACAACGGATGGAAACTAATCAAGGAGAGAAGCAACCTGGAACTAAGGAGTAATTTCCTAACAGCGAGAACAATCAACCCATGGAATGGTTTGATTGCAGTAATTGTGGCTGTTGCATCACTGGAGGCTTTTACAAAGAGACTGGACAACCATTTATCTGATATGATATAGGGTCTCCTGCTCAAGCAGGGGGTTGGTCCCTTCCAATTCCATTATTCTTTGTTCTATGTTCATCTTCAAATTGCCAAGGTTGAAAAAAAACCCACAATTCTCATGTCTATATAGCATTGTTGAAGAATTATTCTTAATTGTGCCTAAGAGCGGTTGGATGACTCTAGATTAGTGGTCTCCAGTCCTAAGTGCATGCAGAGAGCATGCAGGTTGATTAATTGACTGCAGGAAGCAAGGTTTAGAATGTCTATTTGCATTTATTTTTATCTACATAGATTGATCCGTATCAATTTGTTTTAAAAATGGACATGCTTGGCCATCTCTGCTGAAAATATAGTTCCTCTTCCAGATGTGCTGCATTTGAGAACAGCCATCTCTGACCAACATCTGAAGCAGTGTTTCTCAATCCCGCTAGCCGCAAGATGCGAGGATTTCAACTCCCAGAATTTCCCAGCTAGCATTTAAAGACTAAGATCAGAATTCCCCAGCCAACATTTGTGGATTTCAAGATCCAGAATTCATCAGCTTCCAGGCATGGACTTCAACTCTTAGAACAGGGGTCTTGAAACTTGGCCCTTTTATGATATGTGGACTTCAACTCCCAGAATTCCTCAGCCAGCCTTGTCTGGCTGAGGAATTCTGGGAGTTGAAGTCCACAAGTCTTAAAGTTGCCACATTTGAAGACCCCTGCCTTAGAATTTCTAGCCTGAATGTGTGGACTTCAAGTCCCAGAATTCCCCAGCCAGGATATTTATTTATTTATTTTTGAGACTTATATACCGCTTTAAGTGCAAGCACTCTCTAAGCGGTCTACACCAGTAAGCAATGTATATATATATATATTTACATTGCCCCCAACAATCTGGGTCCTCATTTTTACCTACCCCGGAAGGATGGAAGGCTGAGTCAACCTTGAGCCGGTGAGATTTGAACCGCTGACCTGCTGAACACAGTCAGCTAAAGTAGCCTGCAGTACTGCACTCTAACTGCTGCGCCACCTCGGCTCTTGTGGACTTCAACTCCCAAAATTCCCTAACCAGCATTTGTGGACTTCAAAACCCAAAATTCCCCAGCCAGCATGCAAGGACTTCAACTCCCAGCGTTCCTCTGAAGTCCATAAATCATAATGATGCTGAGACTGATAAAGACTATTTAGGATGGCAAACTCCCCCCCCCAAAGGTGACCAATTTTATTCAATGCAAAAGTTTCCATCAGCTTCGGCAGACACGCTCCTTCTATAATTGCTCAGAAAAATCGCTGGCTGGCCCCCACTCCTCCAAACGAAAAGCAATCAAAACGCTTCCCCATTTCAGCCTCACTGTTTTGTGCAGTAGCTTTCCACCGGTCGTTCAGCTTGTCCGTCTCCGTTCCTGTTTCGAATGTACAACCAACCTCAACAACTCCCCAGGACTTTGAACTAATCAAGGAAGTCAGCGCCATCAGTGCTAATGGTCACTCAAGAGACAGATTGACATTTAAATTAACGACAGCGAGTTTGATGGCTTTGCACTTTTAGTTTTAAATGTTGTGGTCTCTCCGGTGGCCAGATTGGGACGGCTTAGAAATCTAATCAAGAAATGAAACAAATGCACAACACCACCATCACAGCACAGCAGAATGAAATGAAATGCACAGGTTCAACTGCACAAAAACGCTCCAAGGAAGCCCCGACAGAATTGTGGCTGCACCGTGAACCCACAACAGCAGCAATACATGCAGTCCTTGACTTAACAACCATTTGTTTAGTTGAACGTTCAAACTTATAAAGGCATTGAAAAAAGTGACGGAGCACTGCTTCTCACACTTACGTCTGGTTGCAGCAAACCCCTTCGGGTCACCTGATCAAAATTCAGATGCTCGGCAACCGATTCATATTTATGACGGTTGCAGTGTCCTGGGGTCACGTGATCCCCTTTTGCAACCTTTTCATAACCCAACTAGGTAATATGATCAGCGCTAGAAGGGAGCAGGGTTGGTTCTCCGATTACGGGTAGCCCTCGACATACAACCACAATTAAGGCCCAAATTTCCATGCCAGGGGTTAAGTGAGTTTTGCCCCTTTTTATGACCTTTCTCGCCATGGTTGTTAAGTGAATCACTGCAGCTGTCAAATTGGTAAGACAGTTGTTAAGTGAATCTGGCTTCCCGGTTTGACTTTGCTCGTCGGAAGGTCGAAAATGGGGATTGCATAATCCCGGCCACCCTGCAACTGTCATAAATAGGAGCCAGTTGCCAAATGGCTAAATTTTGATCACGTGACCAGGAGAATGCTGCAAGGGTCGTACGTATGAAAAACGACCGTAAGTTACTTTTTTAAAATGCCGTTATAACTTCAAACGGCTATTAAATGAACTGTTATAAGTCGAAGACTACCTGCATTGAGTTTTGTGGGTGATTCAGGTAGGGCAATGGAGAGAGGGGGAGGTCTTGGGGATCTTCAAAGAAAAAAATATTTTTCTTTGGAAGCAAAGTATGCCTTTGCAAGTATTATTTTGTTTTAAATAAAAAAAAAGAGTTTCTTTTGTTTGATTTTCTTCCAGCATCAGACCAGTCCTCATTGGCAGTCAAAAATAGGTCTGATCCTAATATTTCAGCTGGATTCTCTCTATTCTTTGAAATTCTGTCTGCTCCTCATGAATACAGCTAGTCTTAGTATAACAGAGTTGGAAGGGACCTTGTAGGTCATCTAGCCCATCCTCCTGCTCAAGCAGGAGACCCTAAGTAAGTCCTTGACTTACGACCGCAACTGGGGCCAGAATTTCTGTTGTGAATCAAGATGCTTTATTCAGTGAGTTTGGCCTAATTTTACAAACTTTTTTGCCAGTGTGTAAGAAAATCAATGCAGTCGTTGCATGAACCAGGTGGTCATTAAGCGAATCTGGCTTCACCCACTGACTTGGCTCGTCGCCAAGGTTGTAAATGGTGATCACGTGACCCTGAGAAGCTGCAATCGTCATAAATACATGTCGGTTGCAAGCGCCCAAATTTTGATCATTCTAACAGTGAGGCTACTCTGACGGTTGTAAGTACGAGGACTGGAGGTAAGTCTCCTTTTCTGTGCTGTTGTAACTTGGAACAGTCACTAAATGAATGGTTGTAAATTGAGGACTCCCTGCCTTATTTTTTTTCAAGAAATGACTCGGTAGTTAGCCTCTGACTCAAGCCTCTCCTTATTTGAACGCAAAGTTACATACTTTTTAATCTTTCCTACCCAGCGGTGTGGCAAAAACGAAGTTTCTGCTCGTTTCTGTGTTTTATTTTTTCCTTCAATTAAACAAACCTTGAAGTTTTCAAGTTTTGGTGATAACAAGGTGGAATAAGAGACAGCGACAAGGCTGGATCTGGATCTGGTTTACAGAGAAAAATGCCTGGCTCTGTTCTAGAAAAGAAACTGGGTTTAAAAGTTGCAGATGGGGGGGGTAGGGGTGGGGGGGCAGGATTAGATAGGGCAGTGGTTCCCAACCTATGAGTCGGGACCCCATTTGGGGCCGAACGACCATTTCACGGGGGTCGCCAAACAACGCAGTCCGCCATTTTTTCTCCCCTTTTTCCTTAGCTGTGCTACTCCCTTTTATTCTATTGCAGTGGTTCTCAACCTTTCTAATGCCGCGACCCCATAATACAGTTCCCCATGTTGTGGTGACCCCCAACCACTTATACATCACCAGGTGCCACGGGCATGGCCAAAGAAAAGGGGGAAAAAATGGCGGACAGCCTTGTTTGGCGACCCCTATGAAATGGTCCTTCGACCCCAAATGGGGTCCCGACCCACAGGTTGAGAACCACTGTTCTATTGGCTTTTGAAAGCCAATAGAATAAACTCTCTTGAATAGAGTCTAATTCTATTGGCTTTCAAAAGCCAATAGGAATTGTCCAGGCTATCTCTGCCCTGCTGAGCCCGCCAAAAGTCCCATTCTGCAAACGGTGCTGCACCGGTTGAGTAGTCCTCGACTTATGACCAGTTGAGTAGTCCTCGACTTACAACCGGTTGGGGGGGGGGGTCGCGGCATTAAAAAGGTTGAGAACCACTGAGATAGGGCAAGCTGTCCATACATCAATCAAGAGGTAACCCACGTCTGGGTCAAATGGGAGGGTTGGAGAACTCCAGATTGTCCCCATTGTTTCCAAGTACAGGTAGTCCTCGACTTATGACCGCAATGGAGCCCAAAAATTTCCATTGCTAAGCAAAGCAAACCTCAAGTGAGTTTTGCCCCATTTTACGACGTTTTCTTGCCGTTGTTAAGCGAACCACTGCAGTGGTTAAGATAGTAACACGGTTGTTAAATGAATCTGACTCTCCCACCCCGGTTTCGCTTGTCGGAAGGTTGCAAAAAGGGAATCACACGACCCCGGGGAACTGCAATCGTCATAAATGCGAGTCAATTGTCAAGCCCCTGAATTCTGGTCACGTGATCATGGGGATGCTGCAACGGTCGTAAGTGTGGAAGCCGGGCCTAAGTCACCTTTTCCAGTGTCATTGCAATTTCGAACAGTCCAAGATTGCTGTAAGTCGAGGACTACCTGTAGCTTTGATCATTCTCCTCCCTATATTGGGGGCAGGCAAGAGGCATCTCTGGGGGGGGGGGGGGGAACTGGTATTGTGGCACCCACCCTCATTCTCCCTACAGCCCAGAAAGTTCCTCTATGTCCTGCTCTTGCCCATTCCAAATTCCTGCCCCCCCCCAAACTGCAGAGAAGGGGCTTCGTGGGGGCACCCTGCTTTTTCCCCACCCCAGAATCCCTGCCAGGCAATGGGTGAAGACCAAGCATCTGCCAGCAACTTCAAGATGGTGCCAAGTGCATCTATCTCAGTGGGGGCGAACCTATGGCACGGGTGCCAGAGGCGGCACTCAGAGCCCTCTCTGTGGGCACGCGCGCCATCGCCCCAGTCCTAGACCTTCAGATGGGTTTTATAAAACCTTTTCGCTTTAGTCCTTCGCCGCCATGTACAAAAAAAAAAAAAAGTTTAATCCAGTGGTTCTCAACCTTTTTAATGCCGCGACCCCCAACCGGTTGTAAGTCGAGGACTACTCAACTGGTGCAGCACCGTTTGCAGAATGGGACTTTTGGCGGGCTCAGCAGGGCAGAGACAACCTGGACAATTCCTATTGGCTTTTGAAAGCCAATAGAATTAGACTCTATTCAAGAGAGTCTATTTTATTGGCTTTCAAAAGCCAATAGAATAAAAGGGAGTAGCATAGTTAAGGAAAAGGGGAAAAAAATGGCGGACTGTGTTGTTTGGCGACCCCCGTGAAATGGTCGTTCGACCCCAAATGGGGTCCCAACCCACAGGTTGAGAACCACTGGTTTAATCAATCAGTCAATTTCAACTTCTCATGGGAAAAAAAAAGATCTTGCAAAGTTGGAATGGATTGATTGAACTTTTTAGTCCCAGCCAGTCTGCCGTTACCACTGCAGCCACGCCCACCTAATGGGCCACACCCACCCAATGGGCCACTCCCAATGGGCCACACCTACCCAGCACCCGACGATGCATAAGGGGTTTTGGGTTGCAGTTTGGGCACTCGGTCTCTAAAAGGTTCGCCATCACTGATCTATCTGCTTGATCAGCTTCGGTGCTGGCAGTTCTCCATGGACAGGGGGCGGGTAGCAGGGAAAGGCCGCTGCCCAACAGGTTTAGCTTCGCGACGGACGAGGAGGAGAGAAGGAAGTCCCAAGTTCCCAAATAGTACTGCCTTTTTTTGCCTCCTGCAAACTTCCAGGTTTGCAAGGGAGCTTTGCAGCCGGACTGCCTCCCTCCTGCTCGATTACCAGATAATCTACACCCTGAGACACAATTATCTTCCCATCAGATCCCTCTTTACACTCCAGAAACCACCTAATTTTCCTAGCCAGAAACAGAATTAAAAAGAGAACCTCTCGGCTGCCTGGAAGCGAGATTTTCTTATCTCCTTTTTTCAGATTCACCCCTTCCTCCGTCTCCTGCCCAGCCCTGCCATGGCCCTCTTCACCAGGGCTAAAAATATACAGGTTGTTCTCAACTTAAGACCAAAACGGAACCCAACATTTCTGTTGCTAAATAAGACAGTTGTTCACTGAGTTTTGCCTGGTTGAAACAACCTTTCTGGACATAGTACGGCAGTTAGGGGAATCACTGCTGTTGTTAAGTAACCCGGTTGTTAAGTGAATCTGGCATTCCTCACTGATTTTGCTTGTCAGAAGGTCACAAAAGGGGATCACGCAATCCCCCAGGCCACTGCAACCATCATAAATGTGAGCCACTTGCCAAGCATCTGAATTTTTATGACTGTGAGGACACTACAATGGGCATAAGTATAAAAAAAGCAGTCAGAACTCCTTTTTAATGCTATTGTAAGTTCAAATAGTCACTAAATGAATGGTTATAAGTCGAGGACAACTGTAGTGGTCAAGACATCAAGCTAGAAACTGGGAGATGGTGAGTTCTAGTCCCGCCTTAGGCATGAAAGCCAGCTGGGTGACTTTGGACCAATCACCAGGAGATGGTGAGTTCCAGTCCCACCTTAAGCATGAAAGCCAATTGGGTGACTTTGGGCCAATCACCAGGAGACGGTGAGTTCTAGTCCCACCTTAAGCATGAAAACCAGTTGGGTGACTTTGGGCCAATCATCAGGAGACGGTGCGTTCTAGTCCCACCTTAAGCATGAAAGCCAATTGGGTGACTTTGGGCCAATCACCAGGAGTCGGTGAGTTCTAGTCCCACCTTAAGCATGAAAGCCAACTGGGCGACTTTAGACTTTAGACCAATCACCCAGTTCTACTCCTGTCTTGGGCACAAAGCTGGCCCAGCAACCTTGGGCAAGTCACTCTCTCTCTCTCCGCCCTTCGAAGCAGGCAATGGCAAATGAAATGGTATAGGGTTTCCTGCCTGAGCAGGGGGTTGGACTAGATGACCTCCAAGATCCCTTCCAACTTTATTATTATTATTATTTAACCTTTTCTGAAAAGCCTTGCAAAGAAACCGGCAGGGACTTATCCAGCTAGTCTCCCAAGAATCAGACAATCAGACTGAACGTCAGAAAAAAAAACATAAAGATCCACACGGAGGAGGAACGTCTTTAACAGACCCCCAGCAAGGCCCATCTTCCTTGTTTGGTCCTGGCGACTGTGGCAAGAGACAAAACACGAAAGCCAACCTCCAGGGCCCGCCTGAACTTGCCAGCGCTCCAGCTGGCCCCTTTCCGAAGGTCTGCGTGGGGGGAAGATTCTTGCAGCATTTTTTGAGACGCGACTCGGGAGAGGCGTGCCTGCGCAGGCGTGCGGGGGAGACGGGAGAGAAAAACCTAGCCTGGAGGATTAAAAAAAAAAAAAAACACACAACTTCAGCGTCAAGGAACAAGTGACAGCTAGCCAGGCACGTTTTCCCTCAGGAAGCAGAAAGTGTACAAATCAGAGCAGTTGAGGGATGTGGATCCTCCTTTCCCCTAAAAAGGGGCACAAGATGGCAGAGACATCCTTTATTTGCTCCTGGACTCAAGCAGGTAGTCCTCAACATACAACAGTTCGTTCACTAAGTGAAATTACAACGGCACCGGAAAAAGTGACTTAAGGACCGTTTTTCACACTTACGACCGTTGCAGCATCCCCCACGGACACACCATCAAAACTTGGGCGCTTGGCAACTGACAGGTATTAACCACCCTTGCAATGTCTGGGGGGTGTGTGTCAAGGAACCCCCTTTGCCGACCTTCTGACAAGCAAAGTCAATGGGGAAGCCAGATTCGCTTAACAATCTGTTTCTAACTGAACAACTGCTGCGATTCCCTTAATAGCTGCGGCCACAAAGGTCGCAAAATGGGGCAAAACTCATTTGACAACTGCAGCGGTTGTGTGTCTCGCTTAGCAACAGAAAGTGTGGTCGTTGAGTTGTAATTAACAAAGGTACACTGCAAGGATCACTGGAGGTTCTAGTGGCTATTGAGAAGCCTTCCTTCATGGAAGCGCCCGATGTCTATTTAAATTTATTATTTTCCACACCTTCAAAAACCTGGTGCATTCATTAAGCCAGGGCTTTTCAGCCAGTGGTACGGGTACCACCTGTGGTACATTGGCACCTGGCAGGTGGTACGCGACCATCCTAGAAAAGTGGTAGCGGGGGAGGCGAATGAGCTGAACCACACAAGCCTGAGCGAGAGATAGCTGGAGCTGCAGGGCTCAGTGGAAGCGCCAGGATCAGTGCCGCTTTCCAGCTGATCAGCACTTCTTCGGGAGTGTGAGGGCTCAGTGGAAGCGCCAGGATCAGCGCCAGGATCCAGCTGGAGCTCGGCGCTGATCCTGGTGCTTCTGCTGAGCCCTGAAGAAGCACCGATCAGCTGGAATGTTGCAGCCTCTCCAGGGTCTTGTCATTTACATTCAGATGCTTGGCAACTGATTCATATTTATGATGGTCACAGTGTCCCAGGGTCTTGTGAAGTGACCAAAACCTGCTGCAACCACCCACCAGACGGGGGGAATAAAAACCAAAGACCCCCACCCCACCCCTGCTGCCAATCCTCAACAGAAATGCTCACAACAATGAAAACCTCGGACAGGAGGAAGAGCGCCAGTGGGCAGGCAGGCTGGTGTCTTGCTCGGCTGTGACTTGGGGGGCACTTTTTTCAGTGCCATTGTAACTTCAAACAGTCACTAAGCAAACTGTTGTAAGTCGAGGACTACCTGTACTTCATCACTTTATTCCTTTTTGGGGAGGGGGTCATCAAGTTTTTGACACCTTGCTGGGTGACTGGTGGTACCTGGATATTGCCATATCCTAAAAGTGGTACAATGGGTGAAAAGGTTGAAAAACCCTGCATTAAGCAACAACTTTAAAGAAAGTACACTCAGTTTGCTATAGTCGAGGTCGTCCTCGACTTACAACCGTTCCTTTAGCGACTGTATGAAATTACAACGGTGCTGAAAAAAGTGACTTATGATTTTTCCTCATGCTTACAGCCACCACCGCAACTCCCATAGTCACACGGTAAAAAAAATTCAGGTGCTTGGCAACTGGTGTTACAGCAACAATGGAGCCCAAAATTTCTGTCCTGAGACACAGTTAAGTGAGTTTTTCCTCATTTTACGCCCTGTCTTGCCACAGTTGTTAAGGGAGTCATGCAGTTGTGAAGTTAGTAACACGGTTGTTCAGTGAATCTGGCTTCCCCATTGACTTTGCTTGTCAGAAGGTGCACAACAGGATCACGTGACCCTGGGGCACTGTGACCGTCATAAATAGGAGTCTGTTGCCAAGCGTCTGAATTTTGATCGTAATAAGTGGGTGACTACCTGTATTTACAATGGTTGCAATGTCCTGGGGTCATGTGATTGCTAATTGTGACTTTCCCAGCAGGCAAACACTCCCGGCCAGCTTCCCATAAAGTCAATGGGGAAGCCGGCAGGAAGTCAATGATCCAACGGCTGTCTAGTTTCAGATATTCTTTAAGACCTGCCATCTGCTTAAGCCTTGACTTTCCAAGCCATATATTCCTTCTTTTTTTTCCTCAATTAATTTAGCTCCTGCCTTTTTGCACGCTAGCTCACAATTTGCACCTTGCCAGCTTACTGTTCGCACAAAGAGACTGTTTTGCAACGCAGCCCATGGAGTTCTGCTTTGTTCTTCTGGTTTTTTTTTCCCTTTGATTGCCTCAACCCCAAAAAGCGATGAAGTCAAAATATATCCAACTCCAAACAACAGGCCTATTTTAAAAAAAGAAATAACTCAGCAAGTAGTCTAAGAACCCCACTCAGAACGGATCAGAGCCTTCAGCCTCACACGCAGCATCTATAAAGCCTATTTATCTTCAAAATGGCTTTCAGCCCTGCATAGATGCGAGATCTGGCTGAACACAGAAATTTTTACGACTAGAAAAGCGCTTTTTAAGGTGTGTTTCCTCTCCTTTTTAATTCCTCTTTTCTCTTATCAACAAGCACGACTGGCGTTTCAGAATAAAACCTCGACGCATATGTACATTAGCAAAAACACGCACACACGCTGAGGGGAACAGAAGCAGCTCTTTGGTTGTTGGGAAAAAAAAACACCACAATTACACGCTTTGCTTACAATGGATGGGACTTGAGAAAGTTTCAAAGCATGAAAAGCACCACCAGTTATTTATTTATTTTGTTTTTTTCCCCCCTCTCTCTTCCCCTGTCATTTTTCAGAAGAGACAAGTAACGGATGTGCATCCAACGCGATGAAGCTTTACAGAGCAGAAAACAAGGACGTTTGATGTGGTCCTCTCTGAACCCACACGCCAAGGAGCTAAGTCTGGCTTCCCTTCAGACAATCTCTCCGCTATGACCCTGGAAATACGTAATGTCTGCTTGGACTTCCAACCTGCATTGTCGATTCAGGTCATAAATGCAACTTAGCTAGCTTGATCCATCCTGGAGATCACACAACCGACACGTTGCAAAGCCAGCACAACTTTTTTTTTTCCCAATGCCAATGCATGTTGCCTGGTCTCTTGCAAAATGTTTTACAACATTACAACAGCTTTTAGGGATCCTCACTGGCTACCATTTTAAAGATCCAACCATTAATCAGACTTTCTTTGCCCGAAAAGCTTTTCAGAAGTGTGGACTTCAACTCCCAGAATTCTAAGCAATGGCCAGGAAGCTAGAGGAAGTCTGAGAACTGAAGACTGGGTGCTTTGAGACCCTCCTTCAGCTCCCAGAATTCTCAGCAAAGGCCAGCTAGGCTGGGGAATTCTGGGAGTTGAAGTCCATTTTGAGAGCCTCCCAAGCGCATCGATTTCAGTTCCCAGAATTCTTGGAGAGCTGAAGGCCCCAACTTTAAGGCAGCCTGGAGAATTCTGTGAACTGAAATCCACACAGTTTGAGAACCTCCTTCAACTTCCAGAATTCTCAGGAGCAGCCAGACAGGTTGGGGAATTCTGGGAGTTGAAGTCCACACACTTTGAGAACCTCCTTCAGCTCCCAGACTTCTCAGCAACAACCGGACAGCCTGGGGAATTCTGTTAGTTAAAGTCACCATGTCTTCAAGTTGCCAAGGTTGAGAAACACTGATTAAAAAGTCCATTTTTTATCAGTTGTTAGAAAGCTCCTTAAAAGTGGTTCATGTAAAAAAAGGAAAATACCAAAGAAAAAACACTTTTATCCAATTTGGGGTGATTTACCCAGGTTTGGAAAGCATTTCTCTAAGCACCAAGCCTCCCCAAATACAGAAATCCTTTAAAATTAATCTGCCACATCATACACAGGTAGTAGTGCTTAACTTACGACCACAATGGAACCCCACATTTCTGTTGCTAAGCAAGGTAGCTGTTAAGTGAATAATGCCCCATTTTATGATAATTTTGTCACAGTTGTTAAGCAAATCACCATAATTGTTAAGTGAAACATGCAGTCATTACATGAATCTGGCTTCCCCGTTGATTTTGCTTGTCAAATGGTCGCAAAAGGTAATCACATGACTCCGGAACACTGCAACCATCTTAATATGAACCAGTTGCTAAGCTGCCAAATTTGGATCAGGTGACCATGGGGACGTTGCAACCGTGTGAGAAAACAGATTAGAAGTCCCTTTTGTCAGTGCCGTTGTAACTTGGAACAGTCACCAAATGATGGCCGTAAGTCGAGGACCACCCATACAATCCAGTGCAACCCCATTCACACACCCCAACTCTACAGTTGATTTGTTCCTTTAAACTTGGTTGGCTCGTCACCTCCCTGCTGCCAGAACAATTTTTTTTTCCTCCAAAAATCAGGGAGTAAAGCTTGCCAAGATTTAGCTCAACTCGATTAAAATAGCAATTTTAGCCTCTGAGTTTTGCTTTGTGTCACGGAAGGGCTAAGGAGGAGCTAAATTATAGTTTACCAGGCAAAGTCAGGAAAGAGGCTGATCTAATAAATTGCTGGGGGTTGTTTAGGAATCATTGTGGCTCCTTCTGTGCCTGGCTTCCTTTTTGCTCCAAATTATATTATCTCTATCATTCCCCAATCTTTTTCTTTTGTCAGATAGAAAAAAAAACAACCCTCCAACAACAGCAGTTTTTTGAAGCTAATTTTTGGCAGGATGCTTTGGACTAGACCCAGAAAGTATATGAGTCTATGGTTAAAGGACACCCTTGGTCCACAAAATCTCTCTTTCAGGTTAAAAACCCTATCATTTTCAGTAAGGGCCCTGAAAATCAAATTGCCGCTTAAAATGTCAGCAAGAAAATTTGCAGGGGGACAATACAGAATTGGTCTCAGCATTGGTTGGCTTCCTGTATATTTACTCAGAAGCATGAGGACTAGAACCTTAGCTAGTCCTTGGAGGAAGTTCTGTGGCTGGGCTCATGCATCCTGGCAAAAGGTCTCAGATTAATAGGTGACTCTTCAGAGTGGAGTGGCAGGCTTCTGGCCTAGGACAATTGTTCTCAATCTCAGCAACTTTAATATGTGTGCATGGACTTCAACTCCCAGAATTCCCTGGCCTGCATGCTTTAATGATGGGTGGATTTTAACTCCAGAATGCCTCAGTTAGTACATTCTAGGATGGACAGCCTTTAGTACTAGTGGTCTAACAACCCTATCAAGGAACCATCAAGAAGATTCCCACCAACACTGATAGAGCAAGCCACCATATAAAGAGACAGCCAACCCCATTATTCCCTTCCAGCACTGATAATATTACCTATTTGGGTACTGAGATGTCTGCAAGACAGCCGCAAAGCTTAGAGAGTACTAAAGACCCCACAGTTCAACCCTGAGCTACAAATATTCCCTTCTATCGGCTTCTGAGCCATTTTATTTAAAGTTTTGCTTGGCTCCCTAGGGCCAGTAACCGTTTTCACAGAGGGCAATCAGGATAATAAATCCCAAGTGAAATAAGGCAAGGCAAGCTGAGCGCAATTAAAAATGCAATTGTTATCAGGCGGATAGATGAAACAAATGACAAATACACACACACACACACACACAAACTAGAACAGCGTTTCTCAACCTGGAGAAGTTTACCCATTCTCAACCTGGAGAATAGCTGGCTGGGGAATTCTGGGAGTTGAAGTCCACATATCTTAAACTTCTCCAGGTTGGGAAACATTATCCGAGATAGCTTTGCTAGCCCCCTGCCCTATATTGTGGTTTCAATAACTGGCTCACAGCCCAGGGCGTGTTTTCATAGATGACTGGCTCTGTAAGTTTGTCTAATAAATAAACAAGAAGTAAGATGACATTATCCTGACTTCTCCTTCCCAACCAATCCTCGTTTAATGACTGGTTGCTTAGCAACCCTTCGAAGTTACAATGCTCTCCCCAAATGGTATTTTCAATCTGGTTCCAGAGATCTGACAGCCACAAAGGCAAACAAACAAACAAACACGCAAACACCTGCATTTTGGACAGCTTGGCAACCAGCTTGCATTTACAACCTTTTCCAGCATTCCACATTCACATGACCATGATTTCCCCCCCCCCACACACACAGACACACACACACACTCTAGAATCAAGATCATGTGAAGTATTAATACCACTCTTCAATGCTTTAAAAGGGCCAAATTTGAAGATCCCAGTTCTAATTAATCAACTACAAGTGTACAACTATTGTACATTTTACTATTTTAGTTATTAAATTTAATATCCTAACATACACACATGCACATATATATTTTTTTACTAAGAATTTTGATTATAACACTAAAATCTAATACAAACTAAGGTTAAAGGGAGAGAAGGGACAAAAAACAAAACGTTCCAGAAAAAAGAAACAAACAAACAAAAAAACTAGAAGAAAAAGAAATAAAGAGAAAGTAAATATATAAAGTTCCAACCTTCACCATAAGTATAAATAAATTTAGTAACTCTTCACCCTCTTTAGAGTTACAAACATTTATCTCTTTTTCCCATATCACCTATATCTGTAGAAAAATCCATCAAACATTATCTTTTCAATCCTGGTGTTAGCAGAAAGTCCATAAAAGGTAGCCAGAAGTAACAACATATTTTAACATTGGTCAGAGAAACCAACATTTTATTCCTTTCTTTTTCTTCTAAAAACCTTAAACTCATTCAAATATTGTCCTAAGATGTCGCTTCATTTCTTTTTTTTCCCACAGCATAGAGTTTTTCAAGGCTTGAACCAGCCTTTTTTGTAAATCCAGTAGGAAAAAAGATGATCTTGATTTTATCATTTGTATTTCCTTTTTAAATATTGAAACCTCTGCCAATTTCTTCTTCAGATCCAGTGAAACATCCTTTTTAAAATCATTATCCTGTCAGTTGTAAATCCACCTTAATACTATCTCTACCTTGTCAGATAAAATTTGTTCTGCATCTGACATTTCTTCAATAACATCTTTGGGGCACAGTTTATTCACAAAAACAGACATGATTACTAGCAGGGTCAGTATTATAATTGCTATTATTTTCCGATTCCTTTCTTTCAAAGTCTCCTTTTTCATACTTGCGACCATTTTTCACACTTATGACCACTGCAGCATCCATTGCAGACAGTTAAGTGAGTTTTGCCCCATTTTATGACCTTTCTTGCCACGGTGGTTAAGGGAATGGCTGCAATTTTTAAGTTAATAACACGGTTGTTAAGTGAATCTGCCTTCCCCATTGACTTTGCTTGTCAGATGGTCGCAAAAAGTGATCACAGGACCCCGGGACACTACAACCGTCATAAATATGAGTCATTTGCCAAGCATCCAAATGTTGACCATGGGGATGCTACAACGGTTGCAAGTGTGAAAAACAGTTGTAAGTCTTTTTTGTGCCGTTGTAACTTCAAACGATCACTAAATGGATGGTTGTAAGTCGAGGACTCTCTGTATAAAAGGACCAGAGGAACACTGTTAGTTTCAAGCTTTGAGTTCGAGTCGAACACACCCTTCGGCGAGGAAGCGCCTGATCGATCTCAGCTTTCGTTTTCCCCACTTGCAGCTGGCTTCCCTGCCACTTAATCAACTCTCAGGTTTGAGTTGATTAATCTACTCTCAGACCTTATTGTCTCACTTCATTGAAAAGAGACCAACAAAAGATGTAGGCCATTAGCCTACAGTGTGTGGGGGGGGGGAAGGAATGAGAAATTGGAGACAGATTTGCACCCAAATCAATTTCCACCCAATTCCCCAAAGTCCTTCTGTCCACACCTTGAACCCCCAGTTCTGCAAAATGGGACTCCTTATCGCTGCAGCACAGCTCCAAACAAATTGGAGGGGGGGGAGATGTTCAGATTTGATTTTGTTCTCCCCCCTTCTTCATTATCATCTCCTTCTGTTGCTGCCCCTCTGCAAAATGATTTATTAATCAGGGTTGGCTTTGGGCTGTCTGCCTCTCTTTCTCGATCTGGGCGAAGAGATAAAGACCCCGACTTGGGGTGGGGAGGGGAGAAAGAGAGAGCACGAGAGAGATTAAATTGGGGGGGGGGAGACACCATTGACTTCAATTGCCTCCTCTGTATTTCTCTCTCTCTCTCTCTCTCTCTCTCTCTCTCTCTTTTCTCCTCCCGCCCTCCCTCCTCCCCTGCCTTCAGGATTTACCAGCCGTTTGCAGTGCTGCTAATTCAATAACCCGCTCTATAATTATTCCATAATAAACTACTATTATCCGAACATTCGCTCGACAGCTGTGATTGCCTCCAGGCATAGGAAACCGGGCTTCCCAGGGGGGTGGAAGTGGGGCAGCCTTGGGGAGGGGGCAGCACCACGTCATTCAGCCCCTCCTCCACCGAGGATTTTGCAGGAGGGAGCAAGGAGGCAAACCCCTTCTCCTTCTCTCTCTTTCCTTCACTCTATTTCTCTCTTTTTCTCTCTCTCTCTCTCAATTTCTCTTTCCCTGTCACTCTCTCCTTTGCTCTCTCTTTATCTCTCTCCTTCACTCTCTCAATTTCTCTCTTTACCTCTTTATCTCTCTCCTTTACTCTCTCTCAATTTCTCTTTCCCTGTCGCTCTTTCTCTCTCCTTCGTTCTCTCTCTCCTTCCCCCTCTCAATTACTCTCTTTCCCTGTTGCTTTTTCTCCTTTGCTCTCTCTTTATCTCTCCTTCACTCTCTCAATTTCTCAACCTTTTTTTTCTCATTTACTCTCTCTTTCATTCTCTCAATTATTCTCTTTCCCTGTCACTTTTTCTCTCCTTCACTCTTTCTTTCTCTCTCTCCTTCGCTCTCAATTTCTCTCTTTATCTCTTTTTCTCTCTCCTTTACTCTCTCTCAATTTCTCTCTCTCTTTCCCTGTCGCTCTCCTTCACTCTCTCCCTCTCAATTCCTCTCTCTCTCTCTTTCTCTGTATGTGTGTATGCACAGTCTATAATATTGGCTGATCTTGCACACTGGGAAACCAGAGCTTGACTAATCGCGTTGAGTGAATACAGGTAGCCCTTGACTTACAACCTTTCATTTAGTAACTGCTAAACACATTTTTACATTTTTAGCCCATTTTGAGAGCCTTCTTGCCACAGACCTTAAGCGAATCACTGCAGCAGTTAAGTAACATAGTTGTTAAGTGAATCTGGCTTCCCCATGGACTTTGCTGGTCAAAAGGTGGCAAAAGGTGATCACATGACCCCGGGACACTGCAACCGTCATAAATACGAACCAAGCATTCTAATTCTGAACATGTGACCCTGAGGATACTGCAAGGGTCGCAAGTGTGAAAAAAAAATGGTCATAAGTCACTTTTTTCAGTGACGTTGTAACTTTGAACAGTCACTGCATGAATTGTTATAAGTCAAAGACTTTCACCTGCAATTAATTTTTTTTTCCATTTTTGTTCAAGGTAGTGGTGATGTCTGTGTGTATAAAGAAATATCAATAAACACCTGACTTAACCATTTAGTGGAGTTCAGAGGTAATAAAGTTTATCCGTATGCATATAGTTAAAGAAATAAGAAAGCTGTTAGGTAATTGTGAATTCTAGGCCTTCTGTACACATGAAAGCAAATAAATTTTGGAAGGAAGGAAGGAAAGAAAGAAGGAAAGGAGAAGGAAGGAAGGAAGGAAGGAAGGAAGGAAGGAAGGAAGGAAGGAAGGAAGGAAGGACGGACTAAGGCAGTGGTTCTCAACCTGTGGGTCGGGACCCCATTTGGGGTCGAACGACCATTTCACGGGGGTCGCCAAACAACGCAGTCTGCCATTTTTTCCCCCTTTTCCTTAGCTGTGCTACTCCCTTTTATTCTACTGGCTTTTGAAAGCCAATAGAATAGACTCTCTTGAATAGAGTCTAATTCTATTGGCTTTCCAAAGCCAATAGGAATTGTCCAGGCTGTCTCTGCCTTGCTGAGCCCGCCAAAAGTCCCATTCTGCAAACGGTGCTGCACCAGTTGAGTAGTCCTCGACTTACGACCGGTTGAGTAGTCCTCGACTTAAGACCGGTTGGGGGTCGCGGCATTAAAAAGGTTGAGAAACACTGGACTAAGGAGAAACTTCCTGACAGTTAGAGCAATTAACCATTGGAACAACCTGCCTCCAGAAGCTGTGAATACTCCAACACTGGAAGTTTTTAAGAAGAGGCTGGAGGGAGGGAGGGAGGGAGGGAGGGAGGAAGGAAGGAATACCCACTAAGCAAGCTGCAATTCTACGCTCGTGTTGGGGAACATGCACCAATGCAATACACACTGGCGTACAGAAGAGTTGCTGGGGATTTAGCCAAGAGGGCTGGGCTCCAGGGAACGATGACCAGGCCATCAGCTCTTCCTCCACCTTTTCCAAAACCCCTGTAAAAAGCCAGGCTTGATTTGATGAATCACGTCCTTAGAACAAGTACACACACCTAGTAAAAGTCTTTTGCAAAATGCACAGGGATTTTTTTTTCCAAGAGAAAGGTTTTGGAAGAGGCAGGAGAATGGGGACAGAAATTAATTCCACGACTTTATTTTTTCGCTAGCTCCAAAGTTCTCCCACTTACCTTCCCAGCTGTTAAATATTCTCTCCTTCCCAGCCTGGAGTGTGGGGGGGGGGTAGAGAATCCCTCCAAGCGCCCCAGTTTACAGCCCTTGAACCCGTTTCCAGCGTGCTCTCTGAAAGTGCTCTCTGAAAGCGTGTCAAATCTCACCAGGCGCATGGCTGGGAACTGCCAGACGCCTGCAAATCTCAACCTGCCCTAAATTGAGAAAAAGGTTGGCTAGGAGTCGAAACTGCCAGCAAAATGTGCCCGCCGGCGATTGCAAAATATATGTGGAAAAAAAAGAGAAGGGCCTTTGAGCTGTCTTAATGACTTACACACACACACACACACAAACACACAGACGGAGTCCGCAGGCTGCACACTTTCAGGATTGTTCAGAAAACATAAAGCACCTGTTAGCTGGACGGCCACCAGACACCTGACAATTATATTGCAGGAAAAAAGCCATCAATGAAGCATGATTTCAGAAGCCGACATACCTGGGGAATATAGGTAGTCCTTGACTTATGACCACAATTGACCTCAACATTTAATGAAGAGAAGGACGAGGGGGGACATGATAGCAGTCTTTCAATATCTCAGGGGCTGCCACAAAGAAGAGGAGTCAAACTATTCTCCAAAGCGCCTGAAGGCAGGACAAGAAGCAATGGATGGAAACTAACCAAGGAGAGAAGCAACCTAGAACTAAGGAGAAACTTCCTGACAGTGAGGACAATTAACCAGTGGAACAGCCTGCCTCCAGAAGCGGTGAATGCTCCAACACTGGACGTTTTTAAGAAGAGATTGGACAGCCATTTGTCCGAAATGGTATAGGGTTTTCTGCCTGAGCAGGGGGTTGGATTAGATGATCTCCAAGATCCCTTCCAACTATTATTATTATCGATCATCGCACAGTCAGCCAGATGTTCGGACTGGATTTGGCATTTTGTCTACCTATCGAGTCCTTACCTAGGACCTGGGATGTTCGATGGTATTACAGGTATCGTCGCAGGATGGAAGCAGTTCCTAATAAGGCTGCCTTTTGCAATTGACTAATAGCGAATTTGTCAATGCCAATGGTGTTCAAGTGGTGCTCCAGTTGTTTTGAGATTGCACCCAAGGAGCCTATTATTATTATTATTATTGTTATTATTATTATTATTATTTCTGTCGCTGAGACATTTGTTAATTTTGTCCCATTTTATGACCTTTCTGGCCCCAGTGGCTAAGTGAATCGCCGCATTTGTTAAGTGAGTCACACGGCCGTTAAGTGAACCTGCCTTCCCCATTGACTTTGCTTGTCAGAAGGTCACAAAAGAGACTCACGTGACCTTGGGACACAGCAGTGGTCATAAATACGAATCAGTTGCCAAGCATCTGAATCATATGATCATGGGGATGCTGGAAAAGTGGTAACTGTGAAAATTGGTGTAAGTGAGTATTCGAAGTTACAACAGGCACTGAAAAGAGTGACTTACGGCCGTTTCCCACACTTTTGACCACTGTAGCATTCCCATGGCTACGTGATCAAAATTCGGACGCTCGGCAACTGACTCATATTTATGACGGTTGCAGGGTTCCAGGGTCACGTGATCCCGTTTTGCGAGCTTCTGACAAGCAAAGGGAATGGGGAAGCCAGATTGACTTAATAATCCTGTTACTAACTTAACAACTGCAGTGATTCACTTAAGAACTGTGGCAATAAATGTTGTCACCTGGGACAAAACTCACGTAACAAATTTCTCACTTAACAACATAAATTCTGGGCTCGGTCGTAAGTCGAGGATTACCTCTACTTGCTCAGATTCAGAAATTAGACTTCTGCTCAGGCAGCCTAAAACCGTATTTGCCTTTTGTGCAGCTTCCTTACCTGTCTGACAACCAAACACTAACACAAAACTTGGTGTAACCTTTCCGAGGCAGAATTGATTCAGAGAAATAGAGATTGAAAAGTGAGTTTGGTCTAGACTCTAGTGGGTTAATGTTAGAAAGCTGGAGGTCATGAGTTCAAGTTCCGCCTTAGCCATGAAAGCCAAAAAGGTAATTTTGGGCCAATCACCAGGAGACAGTGAGTTCTAGTCCCACCTTAGGTGTTAAATCAACTGTGTGATTTTGGGCCAATCACCAGGAGATGGTGAGTTCTAGTCCATCTTAGACACGCAAGCCTGCTGGGTGACTTTAGGCCAATCACCAGGAGATGGTGAATTCTAGTCCTGCCTTAGGCAGGAAAGCCAGCTGGGTGACTTTGGGCCAATCACCAGGAGATGATGAGTTCTAGTCCATCTTAGACACGCAAGCCAGCTGGGTGGCTTTGGCCAATCACCAGGAGACAGTGAATTCTAGTCCCGCCTTAGGCAGGAAAGCCAAGAGCGTCATTCTGGGCCAATTCCTCACAATCTACCTCACAGGGTTGTTATTTTGGGGGAAAGAGGAGAAGAAGGAATATTAGCTATGTTCGCCATCTTGAGTTATAATTTGCAAACATAATAAAGACAGGATACAAATAAATAAATATACGAGCATTTCAAATTGCCTCTCTTCAATGCCCCTCACCCCCCTAATTTTGGGAGGACATGTTGACTTTTTGCCTCCCATGATTCCTTGCGGCCTCACAAGATCTCCTTCCCAATTCCAGATTTGGCAGACATTCAGAGCGAAATAAATCCAAGGCAGCAGCCATCAATCAGATAGATAACTCCTTGCCTGGAGTTATTATGGAATTGATACCTACCCATTTCATTACACAATGCAAGCAACAAAAACAGCAACAACAACAACAAAAAAAACCTGTGGGGGTCCAGAAACCCAGCCTCTGCCTTAAAAGCAGGCATCTTGTCGTCAAGCCCAGATCAGACACGTCCCACAAGGCCACGTGAATGTAAGTGGTCCTCGATGTACGGCCACAATTGAGCCCAACGTATCTGCCGCTAAGCGAGACAGTTGTTAAGTGAGTTTTGACCCCATTTTACGACCTTTCTTGCCACAGTGGTTAAGTGAATCGCTGCAGTTGTTAAGTTGGTGACACGGTTGTTAAGAGATGCTGGCTTCCCCCGCTGACTTTGGTTTTCAGACAGTCGTAAAAGGGGATTGCGTGACCCCGGGAGACGGCGACCGTCATAAACATAAGCCCGTGCTAAGTGGCCATTTTTTTTTGTATAGATTTTATTAGTTTTTATAGGATTAGGAATAAGGTGGGGTCGGGGTTGAGGTTGGATTAGGGTTAGGGTTTTTCCAAATAACGTTCTCAATATTTAGCAAACAGCATAATGTCTGGGTTCATGTGTTTAACAAACAATAATAGATAATAGTTAATTATCATAAACAGTATGTTAATTCATCACTCCATAGCCTTCTTCTTGCTAATATATGTTCAAAATAACATAGCACATTCCTTTCTCTCTGACTCATTTTTCTAGCCATGGATAGAAATTTTCCCGTGTTCTAAAGTACACTGACTCTTCTTCTTCCTCTTTTATCTTTAAAGTCCATCTATCCCAGTAATGGCGAACCTTTTAGAGACCGAGTGCCCAAACTGCAACCCAAAACCCACTTATGCATCGTCAGGTGCCGGGTGCGTGTGGCCAATTGGGTGGGCGTGGCTGTGGTGGTAACAGCAGACTGGATGGGACTAAAAAGTTCAATTAATCAATTCCAACTTTGCAAGATCTTTTTTTTCCCTGAGAAGTTGAAATTGACTGATTGATTGATTGAACCTTTGTTTTTGGTATACGGCGGCGGCCTAAAGCGAAAAGGTTTTATAAAACCCAGCTGAAGGCCTAGGACTGGGGCGATGGCGTGCGTGCCCACAGAGAGGGCTCTGAGTGCTGCCTCTGGCACCCGTGCCATAGGTTCGCCACCACTGATCTATCCATTTCTGCACACTCTAGAATTTTCTTAATCAGCACTTCTTCAGCTGGGAAGTTTTCATTTTTCCAATGTTGGGCAAATACAATTCTTGTTGCCGTTAGGATGTGTAGTGTTAAATATCTGCAATCTTTCTCATAATTAGCTCCTCTTCTTCCTCACAAAAATAATTCTGGTTTAAAGCCTATTTGTTTTTTAGTCATTTTCTCCAACTGTAAATGTATTTTCACCCAAAATCTTTTTGCTAAGTGGCCAAATTTTGATCAAGTGATCATAGGGATGCTGCAAGAGTTGTAAGTGTGAAAAATGGTCGTTATGTCCCCCTTTTTCAGTGCCCTTATAACTTTGAACGGTCACTAAAAGAACTGTATCTACCTCTTTCTTTTAAATTGTTTTAGAATTTTAGAATTGCAAGTCACCCAGAGTCTCTGGGTCCGGTTGGGCAGCTAGAGAAATGAATGAATGAATGAATGAATGAATGAATGAATGAATGAATGAATGAATGAATTCCTGCAGACCGGATGGAGGTTTTCTTCTGAAAAACTAGCGAAAGCCCCCATTGCTTCAGAGGAATTCACCATCCTCTCCATACAAACACCAAACCAAGGGGCCCCTAACTAGATTAAATTTCCTCCTCTAATTTATTTTAAGAAGACATTCTTGGAATTGCATCGCCTGGATTTTATTTAACCCTTCGTGGCAAGCCCTCCCCCAAACAAATGGGCATCCGGATGGGATGGGTCAGGAAAAAGGCTGGGTCATCTGCATTAGATAGTACTTATCGATCAGCCAATAATTCTTCCCCTGCATTTGTTTTGTCCTATAAAAAACATGCTGTACCAATTTAGAACTGTTAAATCAAGTGTCAAAATCTCCTGGGCAGGAAAGAGGGGTTTTTTTTTAATGTCTCTCTGCTACCCCTTGTGGCCACTTGGAAGGTGACAACCCGGGCATATAACATTTTAAAATGGATTGACTGTATTTATTACATTTTTATGCTGTCCATCTTTCCGTATAAGACGATTCTGGGTGATATATAAGTAGTCCTCAGCTTATGACAATTAGGACCAGAATTTCTATTGAAAAGCAAGAAGGTTGATTTTCCTGTCCTTTTTTGCCACCGTTATCAAAGGAATCACTGCTGTCGTTAAATGAATCGTGCAGTCGTTAAGCAAATCCAGCTTCCCTCACTGATTTTGCTTGTGGGACGCCGGCTGGGAGGAGCAGAAATGGCCATCACATGACCCCAGAACAGTGCAACTGTCATAAGTATGTCAGTTCCCATGAGCTGAATTTTGATCAGGTGACCACAGTTGCAATTGTCGTTAAGTGTAAAAACTGGTCCAAGGGCCGTTTTCAGGGTCACTGCACAAACCGTTATAAGTTGAGAACTACTTGTAATTCAACATAGGTAGTCCTCAACCACAACTGAGCACAAAATGTATGCTGTGAAGTGAGAAATGTGAATTTTATGACTTTTCTTGCCAGATTTGTTAAGCGAAATCGCGGCAGTTATTAAATTAGTAACACGGTTGTTAAGTGAATCTGGCGTCCCCCGTGGACTTGGCTTGCCTCAAAAGGAGATCACATGACCCTGGGACGCTGCAACCGTCATAAATGCGAGTCAATTGCCAAGCAGCCGAATGTAATTCACGTGAGTATGGGGATGCTACAATGGTCGTAAGTGGGAAAAAATGGTCGTTTTTTCAGTGCCGTTGTAACTTCGCGCAGTCACTACACGAACTGGTATAAGTTAAGGACCACCTGTACAAGGTTTTCAGGTTCAAGGGCTGCCCCTGATAGTTCGCAAAAAGCAGCTGTTTCAAAAGGACTCCAAGTCCCATCCCTTTCATCTCAAAGGTTTAAATCATGTCTGGCAGATAAAACAAAGGAGGGCATTGATGAGGGATTTGGGTTTATACATACACATCTGGACAACAGCAGGCTGGGCAAATGCTGATTAAAGGTGCTTTCCCGCACACGTATAATTACCGTCCAGATTTAGTTATATATGTAATCTATGATTTTATGGAGAGCGGTAGATTAAATCTCAGCCTGCGGGCGTCAGAAATAAAGCTGAACCACAAATGATTATGTCAGAACGAGCAGCAGAGAAATGGAAGAAAGTAGCTTTCTTTTATTTGACTCTTAAGCTTTTTATGGAAAATTTTAATTCTTCCTGGCTAGGATAGACAGCAGCGTTGGCCTTCTCTACAGGTAAATTCCTCGATTTACGACCACAATTGAGCCCAACATTTCTATGGCTAAGGGAGACTGTTGTTCAGTGAATTTTGCCCCATTTTATGACCTTTCTTGCTTGCCACAATTGTTAAGTGTGAATCACTGCAGTGGTCACGATTCTTAAGTCTATTTATTTATTTATTTATTTATGAGACTTATATACCGCTTTAAGTGCAAGCACTCTCTAAGCAGTGTACACCAGTAAGCAATGTTTATATATATTTACATTGCCCCCAACAATCTGGGTCCTCATTTTACCTACCCCGGAAGGATGGAAGGCTGAGTCAACCTTGAGCCAGTGAGATTTTAACTGCTGACCTGCTGAACACAGTCAGCTAAAGTGGCCTGCAGTACTGCACTCTAACTGCTGCGCCATCTCCGCTCTCTATTCAGCTTCTCCAATTGGCTTTGCTTGTCAGAGGGTCACAAAAGGGGATCCCATGACCCCAGGACACTGCGACCGTCATAAATATGAGTCAGTTGCCAAGCGTCTGAATTTTTATCATGTGACTATTATGAGGATGCTGCAACAGTCATAAGCGTGAAAAAGTGTTTGCAAGTACATTGACTTAAGCTTCAGTGCTGTTGTAACTTCAAACGGTCACTAAACAAACTGATGTAAGTCGAGGACTACCTGATTTACAACAGTGACTGTTCAAAATTACAAGAGCACTGAAAAAAGTGACTTATGAACATTTTTCACACTTAACAACCGTTGCAGCATCCCCTGAGGTCAAGTGATCAAAATTCAGACGCTTGGCAACTGACTCGCGTTTATGACGGGTTCAGTGTCCCGGGGATTATGTAATCCCCCTTTCTGACCTTCTGACAAGCCAAGTTAATGGGGAAGCCAGATCCATTTAACAACCATGTAACTAACTTAACAAGGGCAGTGATTCGCTTAACAACTGTGACAAAAGAATGGTTGTCAAATAGAACAAATCTCACTTAACAAATGTCTCACTTAGCAACAGAAAGTTTGGAATCAATTGTTGTTGTAAATTGAAAACTACCTGTATTCTTAATGTTTGCCTTAGGACAGGGGTAGGCAACCTTGGCTCTTTTATGACTCGTGGACTTCAACTCCCAGAATTCCTGAGCCAGCCATGTTGAGGGGAAAGGGAGAGGTTTCCAAGCTGAGCCATGCTGGCTCAGGAATTCTGGGAGGTGAAGTCCACGAGTCATGTGGGGGCCATAGCTCCCCCATGCTGGCTCAGGAATTCTGGGAGTTGAAGTCCACGAGTCATAAAAGAGCCAAGGTTGCCTTAGGGGAAAAAATATGTTTGTCTTTATCAACCTAGGTATTTCAACCAAATTCCCTAAATTTTCTATGACCAGAAAATTAAAATTAATTAAAGTTTTTACTCCTTAAGGAGTAAAACAAAATACATATTGGAATTTCCTGCAATGCTGACCAAATCACATTTCTACCCCAGTCACCAGCTGGGATATTTTAGTGTCATTTTATTAAAAAGTTGCATCTCATTAAAATTTAGACTCCAGAGAGATTAAAAAAAAGATGTATTCTCTGTTCTTTAATGCTAAAAAGCAACTTCATCAATAGAAAAAAATTAGTGGCAGTAAAGAAAAAAACTCTATAAACTTTAGTGCATTGTTGAAATATATTCGCTCTGGACAAAAGATCTGCTCTGCGCATGGGTAGGGAGAAAGGAAGCAATTTGGTGCAAATTGTTAGAAAATGAAACTCTGAACAGAATAACAGAGATATAGGGGACCTCAGAGGTCATCTAGTCCAACCCCCTGCTCAAGCAGGAAACCCTAAACCATTTCAGATAAATGGTTGTCCAATCTCTTCTTAAAAACTTCCAGTGTTGGAGCACCCACAACTTCTGGAGACAAGTCATTCTAGTCCTAAACACAAATATACAACAAACTCAGTATAGTTCACCAAGTAGAAAAATGCTGATCAATCAAATTCTTGAATGCCATCAGATTTCAGTGAGGCCAAGAAACCAGGATGAAGGGGTGGGCCATATGCAAATAATGCTCTACCGAGAGCCAATGAGAGAAGAATGGTAAAATAAAGGCCCAGAAGCTTATGAAATCATCGCTAATTTACATATTTACACCTTGACTTTGCTTCCTATATATGTCTTCAAACATTGTTTGTCAGAAAGTCACAAAAGGGGGTCATGTGATCACCTGGGACACTGCAACCATCATAAATAGGAGTCAGTTGCCAAGTGGCTGAATTTTGAGCACATGACCATGGGGCACGGGTAGGCAACCTTGGCTCTTTTATGACTCGTGGACCACAACTCCCAGAATTCCTGAGCCAGCATGGCTCAGCTTGGAAACCTCTCCCTGTCCCCTCAGCATGGCTGGCTCAGGAATTCTGGGAGTTGAAGTCCACGAGTCAGGAGGGGGCCATAGTTTCCCCCATGCTGGCTCAGGAATTCTGGGAGTTGAAGTCCATGAGTCATAAAAGGGCCAAGTTTGAAGACCCCTGCTCTTAATCTTCGTCCTAGGATAGGTGCAGGCAATCTTGCCTCTTTTATGACTCATGGACTTCAACTCCCAGAATTCCTGAGCCAGCATGGCTCAGCTTGGAAACTTCTCCCTGTCCCCTCAGCGTGGCTGGCTCAGGAATTCTGGGAGTTGAAGTCCACCAGTCATAAAAGAGCCAAGGTTGCCTACCCCTGCCATGGGGGATGCTGCGATGGTCGTAAATGTGAAAAAAGATCATATGTCATTTTTTTTAGAGCTGCTGTAACTTCAAACGGTCACTAAATGAATGGTTGTAAGTTGAGGAGTTCCTGTAAACAATAATAAAGGTAGGATAGAAGTCAGATAAATAAGTAAATTGAAGTTGCTGATCCTCAAAAGCCATTCCTAGAAATTCCGTTGGCTGTCACTCAGAGGCAGGAGACGACCTCCCTGCCCTTTTACACACAGGAAACTATAAAAAGCTGAGCAGGGACAATGGGTTAGGGCAGGGGTCTTCAAACATGGCCCTTTGATGACTTGTGAACTTTCAACTCCCAGAATTCCTCACCCAGCAGGCCTGGCTGAGGAATTCTGGGACTTGAAGTCCACCAGTCATAAAAGGGCCAAGTTTGAAGACCCCTGGGTCCGTAGGCCAGG